>JAVHZZ010000002.1:417183748-417618748 GCA_036250195.1 Mixophyes australis | reverse complement strand
CCAGGGACCTGGACATCCAGGACCAGATCGCTTTGTTGAAAGGCTGCGCGCTGGAGCTCTCGCTGATCCGATTCAACACCGTGTTTGACAGCGAGACGGGGACGTGGGCATGTGGGGATATCACCTATAATATTGATGATGTGGCCATGGGTGAGTCCGAGCACACGAAATACACATTCATAGATGTCAGTTTATACTCTCTTGATGGCTAAATAATCACCAGAATGTTATGTCAATAGTTAGATCAAATGATTGTCCTCATCTCTGTTTAGTACTGAGAGTCGGGGCAGCCTTATTATTTCATCAGCTTAGCCTTAGGCGATATGTAACCTGCCCCCTAGTGGTCAAATTACCATGGAAAATAGTATAATTCTTGATAGTAACCAATAGGTTTAGAAGAAAACATATGTCAGGAGGAGGAGTATGCTCACGTATTCAGCTGTAATACCTGTGTCAGGATAATGTCATACTAATATCACATAACTATAATCCGCTGTCTCACAAGACGCATCCTAACACGTGGGATGTGGGGTCCTCACTTTCCAGTTACTTACATTCATATCACTCCCTGTACTCTCTAATCATTATCTTTCTTACCAACGTGTATTCTTATCATTCACTCATCCTACTTTATCATCAGCCCATATTCTACAATACACTATGTTCTTTTACTGATTAGCATTATAATCACTCACTCGCTTATCGGCATACAGTCATGGCCAAAAGTTTTGAGAATGACACAAATATTATTTAAGTCTGCTGCCTCAGTTTTTATGATGGCAATTTGCATATACTCCAGAATGTCATGAAGAGTGATCAGATGAATTGCAAAGTCCCTCTTTGCCATGACAATGAACTTTATCCCCAAAACAACATTTCCACAAGATTTCAGCCCTGCCACAATAGGACCAGCTGCCATTAGGTCAGTGATTCTCTCGTTAACACATGTGAGAGTGTTGACGAGGACAAGGCTGGAGATCACTTGTCATGCTGATTGAGTTAGAATGACAGACTGGAAGCTTTAAAAGGAGGGTGGTGCTTGAAATCATTGTTGTTCCTCTGTTAACCATGGTTACCTGCAAGGAAACACGTGCAGTCAACATTGCTTTGCACAAAAAGGACTTCACAGGCAAGGATATTGCTGTTAGTAAGATTGCACCTAAATCAACCATTTATCGGATCATCAAGAACTTCAAGGAGAGAGATTCAATAGTTGTGAAGTAGGCTTCAGGGCATCCAAGAATGTCCAGCAAGCTTCAGGACCCTCTCCGAAAGTTGATTCAGCTGCGGGATCAGGGCACCACCAGTGCAGAGCTTGCTCAGGAATGGCAGCAGGCAGGTGTGAGTGTATCTGCACGCACAGTGAGGTGAAGACTTTTGGAGGATGGCCTGGTGTCAAGAAGGCCAGCAAAGTAGCCACTTCTCTCCAGGAAAACCATCAGGGACTGATATTCTGCAAAAGCTGCAGAGATTGGACTGCTGAGGAATGGGGTAAAGTCATTTTTCTCTGAAGAATCCCCTTTCAGATTGTTTGGGGCATCTGGATAAACACTTGTCCGGAGAAGGAAAGGTGAGCGCTACCATCAGTCCTGTGTCATGCCAACAGTAAAGCATCCTGAGACCATTCATGTGTGGGGTGGCTTCTCAGCCAGGGGAGTGGGCTCACTCACAATTTTGCCTAAGAACACAGCCATGAATAAAGAATGGTACCAAAACATCCTCCAAGAGCAACTTCTCCCAACCACCAAAGAACAGTTTGGTGATGTACAAAGCCTTTTCCAGCATGATGGAGCACCTTACCGTAAGGCAAAAGTGATAACTAAGTGGCTCAGGTATCAAAACATCAAATTTTTGGTTCCATGATCCAGAAAACTCTCCAGACCTTAATCCCATTGAGAACTTGTGGCCAATCTTTGAAGCGGGTGGACAAACAAAAACCCACAAATTCTGACAAACTCCAAGCAGTGATTAGACAAGAATGGGCGGCCATCAGTCATTATGTGGCCCAGAAGTTGATTGACAGCTGCCAGGGCGAATTGCAGAGGTCTTCAAGAAGCAGGGTCAACACCGCAAATATTGACTCTTTGCATAAACTTAATGTAAATGTCAATAAAAGCCTTTGGCACTTATGAAATGCTTGTAATATTACTTCAGTATACCCTAGTAACATCTGACAAAAAGGTCTAAAAACATTGAAGCAGCAAACTGTGTGAAAACCAATACTTGTGTCATTCTCAAAGTTTTGGGCCATGACTGTACATTCTATTCTCTCTTTTTACTGGATTGCATGTGAATCACTCCCTCTCCTCTTACTGACTCTCCTTCTGCTTAATCACTAGCTTACTGACACACATATTGCTCGGTCGCTCGCTCACTGGCACACATTTTGCTCATTCACTTACTGGCAGACATATTGCTCGCTCAATCGCTCGCTTGCTTGCACACTTTCTGCTTGCTCAGTTACTCCCTTACTGAGTGACCTCTTTTCTGTTTTTTCAGCTGGATTTCGTAACCTGTTTCTGGAGCCGTTGATTCGATTTCATTGTATGCTGAAGAAGTTGAACCTGCGGAGTGAGGAGTACGCGCTCATGCAGGCTGTATCCCTCTTCTCAGCAGGTACCTTCCGGCTTAGTCTCCAAAAGGGGAGGTTTTGGGAGTAGTAAGAGGCTGAGGGGTCTGCAGAAGATACACTGATGGTTGTGTAGATCTTATCTTACAGACCCCTAAGATTTTTTTCATTCATTGTATTTGCAAACTGCACCCACGGAAAGGGGGGGGGGGAACCTCGGATGGGGCCATTCATCACAATATATTGTCATCTTTTAGTCTGTGTCTTCTGTGGTCGGGGACACGTAATCCATTCATGTGCGTATATGTAGATCATCATGTGGAGGCTCAGACCCGTCATTTAGTGTCCAGAGACAGATTCGTATTTCTGGATTTCCAGATGTGGTTTATAAATGGTGACTTATAATTGATGTTTCTGCATTTTAGACCGTCCCGGTGTCTGTGACCATGAGACCATTGATAAAATCCAGGAGCACTTTGCGCTAACCCTGATGTCGTACATTGAAAGTTATCGGCCGCCTTCTCCGGAAAGCAGGTGATCTGGTGATGGGTGTTAGAGGAATGAAATCCTTTTCCAGCGGATCTTGCAATCGAAGTGACTGTTTTTTCTAGGGGAGGGGGCCCACGTGTTTCTGTGTGCCCGCTTGTGCTGAATAGTCTGGGACTGTGTGACGTTACGTCAGGGGGGCTCCACCTGTTATAGTAGCATCCGTGCTGGGACCTGTGCTGTTCCTTCGCCTGAAATTGCTGCTATGAGCATTTTTTGGCGGGTTGAGCGGAGGGGAGGGGAGTGGGGAGGGGGGGTAATAATCATCATAAGTACGTATATTGCACCCGCAAAAGATAATCCTCCGCTTCCCCCTCTGACTGTGCCATGATTACGTAAACACGGCCTTATTATACTTACGCTGCGCTCATCCGCCCCTTTCCTCCCCCACGGTGGTAGTCTTTAAAGCGACGATCTAAACACCGACAGCATGTACCCCGACATGACACCGACGCAGTCATTCCCAACAGATTGGTCGTACCAACTGCTTGAAAAAGAGACTTGAAAGAATTCTGATCAATAAAGATTCCGGCCGGCTACAATGACGTCACTGTGAAGGGAAACACAGTTATGTATGTATATGCTGTTTTAGTGGTAATCTAAAGAGGAGCCGGCTGCACAATGTACCAGTCTTTGTAAAGCACATTGTACAGGGCAAGATCGGATTTATTTCAAGTCTCTCTTTCAAGCAGTCGGTATGACCGGTCTGACGGATGATCGCGTCGGTGTCGTCATGTTGGGGTTTGTGTTGTCGGCCATACTACCTCTCTAACTGCAAGAAGTGACAAGTGTCTGATGTGTCAGAGTCTGCACAGGACTATAGGAGTGTGTGTGTGATATTGTGCACAGGACTATAGGAGTGTGTGTGATATTGTGCGCAGGACTATAGGAGTGTGTGTGATATTGTGCACAGGACTATAGGAGTGTGTGTGATATTGTGCGCAGGACTATAGGAGTGTGTGTGATATTGTGCACAGGACTATAGGAGTGTGTGTGATATTGTGCACAGAACAGAAACGTATTTTACACAAAACAAAATAAACGGGCTTAAGTCCGAGTCTTCGTGAGGCCATTGAGTTAATGTAATTTTTTTTTTACCACATTTTCACCCTCTTTGCAATGAATATAAAAATGATCTAAGCTCTTCATCTTCACTATCTTCAATAGTTATAGTCATTAAAACCTCTGGTAGCTTCGAGGACTATTCCTAGATGCTCTGTCTATTCTTACATCTCAAATGTACTAAGAAATGCGAAGTCACAAAGTAAAATGAATTATTTGTTCATATTTTTAGAAAACAAAAAATGTTTAATCGAATATTTCACAAGTTTTCAAATATGTAGATCTCAAGCAGCCTTGTCCATTCCTCCATTTCCCACTCTACCCCACCCTGTGCCCTCCACGTCCCACTCTACCCCACCCTGTACCCTCCACGTCCCACTCTACCCCACCCTGTACCCTCCACGTCCCACTCTACCCCACCCTGTGCCCTCCACGTCCCACTCTACCCCACCCTGTGCCCTCCACGTCCCACTCTACCCCACCCTGTGCCCTCCACGTCCCACTCTACCCCACCCTGTGCCCTCCACGTCCCACTCTACCCAACCCTGTGCCCTCCACGTCCCACTCTACCCCACCCTGTGCCCTCCACGTCCCACTCTACCCAACCCTGTGCCCTCCACGTCCCACTCTACCCCACCCTGTGCCCTCCACGTCCCACTCTACCCCACCCTGTGCCCTCCACGTCCCACTCTACCCAACCCTGTGCCCTCCACGTCCCACTCTACCCCACCCTGTACCCTCCACGTCCCACTCTACCCAACCCTGTGCCCTCCACGTCCCACTCTACCCCACCCTGTGCCCTCCACGTCCCACTCTACCCCACCCTGTGCCCTCCACGTCCCACTCTACCCCACCCTGTGCCCTCCACGTCCCACTCTACCCCACCCTGTGCCCTCCACGTCCCACTCTACCCCACCCTGTGCCCTCCACGTCCCACTCTACCCCACCCTGTACCCTCCACGTCCCACTCTACCCCACCCTGTGCCCTCCACGTCCCACTCTACCCAACCCTGTGCCCTCCACGTCCCACTCTACCCCACCCTGTGCCCTCCACGTCCCACTCTACCCAACCCTGTGCCCTCCACGTCCCACTCTACCCCACCCTGTGCCCTCCACGTCCCACTCTACCCCACCCTGTGCCCTCCACGTCCCACTCTACCCCACCCTGTGCCCTCCACGTCCCACTCTACCCCACCCTGTACCCTCCACGTCCCACTCTACCCCACCCTGTGCCCTCCACGTCCCACTCTACCCAACCCTGTGCCCTCCACGTCCCACTCTACCCCACCCTGTGCCCTCCACGTCCCACTCTACCCAACCCTGTGCCCTCCACGTCCCACTCTACCCCACCCTGTGCCCTCCACGTCCCACTCTACCCCACCCTGTGCCCTCCACGTCCCACTCTACCCCACCCTGTGCCCTCCACGTCCCACTCTACCCCACCCTGTGCCCTCCACGTCCCACTCTACCCCACCCTGTGCCCTCCACGTCCCACTCTACCCCACCCTGTGCCCTCCACGTCCCACTCTACCCCACCCTGTGCCCTCCACGTCCCACTCTACCCAACCCTGTGCCCTCCACGTCCCACTCTACCCCACCCTGTGCCCTCCACGTCCCACTCTACCCCACCCTGTGCCCTCCACGTCCCACTCTACCCCACCCTGTGCCCTCCACGTCCCACTCTACCCAACCCTGTGCCCTCCACGTCCCACTCTACCCCACCCTGTGCCCTCCACGTCCCACTCTACCCCACCCTGTACCCTCCACGTCCCACTCTACCCCACCCTGTGCCCTCCACGTCCCACTCTACCCAACCCTGTGCCCTCCACGTCCCACTCTACCCCACCCTGTGCCCTCCACGTCCCACTCTACCCAACCCTGTGCCCTCCACGTCCCACTCTACCCCACCCTGTGCCCTCCACGTTCCACTCTACCCAACCCTGTGCCCTCCACGTCCCACTCTACCCCACCCTGTGCCCTCCACGTCCCACTCTACCCAACCCTGTACCCTCCACGTCCCACTCTACCCAACCCTGTGCCCTCCACGTCCCACTCTACCCAACCCTGTGCCCTCCACGTCCCACTCTACCCCACCCTGTGCCCTCCACGTCCCACTCTACCCAACCCTGTACCCTCCACGTCCCACTCTACCCCACCCTGTGCCCTCCACGTCCCACTCTACCCAACCCTGTGCCCTCCACGTCCCACTCTACCCCACCCTGTGCCCTCCACGTCCCACTCTACCCAACCCTGTGCCCTCCACGTCCCACTCTACCCCACCCTGTGCCCTCCACGTTCCACTCTACCCAACCCTGTGCCCTCCACGTCCCACTCTACCCCACCCTGTGCCCTCCACGTCCCACTCTACCCCACCCTGTGCCCTCCACGTCCCACTCTACCCCACCCTGTGCCCTCCACGTCCCACTCTACCCCACCCTGTGCCCTCCACGTCCCACTCTACCCAACCCTGTGCCCTCCACGTCCCACTCTACCCCACCCTGTGCCCTCCACGTCCCACTCTACCCCACCCTGTGCCCTCCACGTTCCACTCTACCCAACCCTGTGCCCTCCACGTCCCACTCTACCCCACCCTGTGCCCTCCACGTCCCACTCTACCCCACCCTGTGCCCTCCACGTTCCACTCTACCCAACCCTGTGCCCTCCACGTCCCACTCTACCCCACCCTGTGCCCTCCACGTCCCACTCTACCCCACCCTGTGCCCTCCACGTCCCACTCTACCCCACCCTGTGCCCTCCACGTCCCACTCTACCCCACCCTGTGCCCTCCACGTCCCACTCTACCCCACCCTGTGCCCTCCACGTCCCACTCTACCCAACCCTGTGCCCTCCACGTCCCACTCTACCCCACCCTGTGCCCTCCACGTCCCACTCTACCCCACCCTGTGCCCTCCACGTTCCACTCTACCCCACCCAAAGTTCACTGGACTAAGCTCTGCACTGACTTCTGTCCAATACTGGGACACCCACTGTCTGTACGTGCCCTGATCGGTGAGAAGTTTACCTGGCAACGGTTCTCGCACCATCTGGAATACGTTTTAAGTCAATTGCGTCCCCAGTACGGTGGGAATGTATTTTCACACCAGGCAGATACATCAGTAAAGCATACTTAAAGTTTATGTAACACTTTCACCAAAGAGCTGACACTTTCATGAAGGTTTACAGTTTACAATGCAATTCTGTGAATAGCAAATAATGACGTCTCATACTTTACACGACAACCACTGAATTGTCCTGTACGGGCACAGTCTGGATTCTTAACGCTGTTCACCTTCTACTACTGGCAAGACAGTGATCACACCCAATGTCACCCTGCTTTTGGCAGGTACGCACCAATAATTGTTGTTATTCATCAGCTATTTGTTTCTTCTTGCAGCTAGTTCCTCCTGAAGAGTCCAGCAGAAACTGTAATCCCCAGCCAGTCCTGTCTGACAAATCTCTCTTCCTGTTCCCAGACAAAGCTTCTTATATCCCCTCCGGTTCCCACATTGTGGGGTGCTGGGTATCCAATAGAGCAACCAGCTTTGCATATTACTGGAGTGGTGGCCCTTATCTTCTGGTTTCCTGCCAAGTCTCTGCCTCTTGTGCTCCGGCAAACCCATGCCGACGATGGCTCACCAAGGTCTGTAGATAAGAGAAACAGCACAAGAGCTTCTTTGCTCAACGTAGAATCTTCATTCTTTACTGTAATTCCGAGTAGGGGTGTCCTCCTAGAATGAACCCCATGGTGGATTTTTAGAAGTTCTTGAGCTGACTGACATTTCCAGACAGACTAAATTTTCGTTACTGGTGCCTGGAACCTTGTCCTCTTCTCAGTTTATGTTATGTAAATAAGTCCGATTTCCCCAGTCTGTATATATATATATCTAACCCCATCCATCCATTTCAATAATAAGGCTGTTAGTAGATTCTTGCCCAAAATAGTACCCAGTATAGTCTGCCAAGTACCTTTTATAAAGCGGACACATTTTAGGTTTACATCCTGTTCTGCGATCTCTGTTTTTCTACATCTCAACATTGTATTGGCATTAGTAGCTGCTGCCTGGCCTTGAGTGCTCAGATCTAGGTTCCCATCAATTAATATTCCTAGATCTTGTGATCTCCGTTTTCCACAATTCTATCCCATTACCAAAGCTGCTACCATGATCCACAGCCTAGGTGTGCGATCTTACTTTCATTTACATTGCATTTTATCTGCCATTTTTTAAGAACTTTCCCATTTGTTCAAATTCTCTAAACTCTCCATAGTGTTGTGTCTTCTGCATCTATAGACACCTTACTCCTCCTACATGGTAAGGTCCAATAATGATTCTTATTATACACCTCTAATAACCTAAGCCCAGTGTGAATATCCTCCACTTATCTTCTATCCTGCATCCACTTCTCTATCTATGTATAGAATTTATTCCTTAGACCTAGAACTCTCATCTTATGGACAAGGCTGTTTTCCTCAATTGATTAAACCTCTTACCTCCTCATAAAACGAATGATCTTGATATGGCCGGTCGTTTGTCAGCCCCTACTGACACTGGAGGGTCATTATCTTTCCTGCTCATTATCTTTGTTGTTTGGAGAGTTCTTAGTGCATTACTTGGAGTGCACCTCTATTAAGCAGAAGGACCTTGACACTGGGGTCTGGAGCATTGAGATTGCGTTACCACCCTGCCCAGCAGAAACTGTAATTGTTTTGAGAGGCAGTTGCTGCTCATTAGTCTGGAAAGGGGCGATTATTTCCAAACCATTTGAAGTCTCTCAGTCTAAAGTTAGAAAGAGGAAATGGAGAACACGGAAGACAACAGCCAAGCTTCCCAGGATTAGTCCTCTCCGTACATTCACCCATGGATCAAATCGTATGGCTCTCCGAGAAAACGCAAAGAACCCAACAGTTAAATCCATAGATCTTCAGTCCTCTCTAAATACAGTAGATGTTAAAGTTCATGGTCCGAAACAAACTGAACATGTATGTCTTGGTAGGGCAAGGGTTGGCAAGGAGAAAGCCTCTCAGTACTGCTCAGAGTTCAAAGTTCCAATGAATGAAGACTTCTGGAACAATGTCCTCTGGACAGAACAGATGTTGCTTGGTCTCAGCACAATCCCATGTTTGGTGAAAAAGCTGGTGGAGAGGTTATGGTTTTGGTTTGTTTTGCAGCCACAGGTCGTGGATGGTTTGCAATCTTAGATTCCACCATGATCTGCTCTGCATACCCAATTATTCGATAAGATAAGGCCGTCTGTCCGACAACTGAAGCTTGGTTGACAGAGGATCATGCGACAGAACAATGACCTTACTCAACACACCAGTAAATCTACATCTCAGTGGCTTTAAAGGAAAAGAACTAAGGTTTTGTCAAAGTCCAGACTTCAACCCTGTTGAGATGCTACGTGTGGAATGTCGCAGATTAATACCCTCAGACGTCCATCAACTGCAGCAGTAGTGTGAGGACGAGTGGGGCAGAACCCCTCAAATGTTATATAAGAAGCTGAATAAACTCATTCAGAAAACAACAGATTTATAAAACGTTAGGACTTGGTGATGAATAGATGGTTGTCTAATGATGTCCAGTTATGTACAACCCAGATCTGGAAGAGGATGTACTTTCTTCTGTCCATGTATGTTTATGTACGTACTAGTAATGGGCAAAACTAAAAACCTGCTTGTGAACCTTTGGGGACAGAAGTGTTTGCCCCCCACATCAAGCCCCCGGGCAGTTCCCATAGTGCTGAGCGTAGTTTGCTGCTGGGACTTACAAGGGGGAGTTGGGGGGATTTGGGTTGTGTGGATCTTGTCCCCCTCTGTATCGCGATTTTTTTTTTTCCATATGGTCCACATGTTTGTTTAGTTGAATACTATGTTGTCTGTACTATGTTGTCTGTCTCTGGTTTGTATTTATTTTTTTATATTTGTTTTACTTCTTGTTCCAGGATCCTTTTTCCAAAGATCATGGAATGTCTGACGGAGCTGCGCAGCATGAACGACGAGCACAGTAAGCAGCTCTTTCAAATCTGGGACGTTCAGCCGGATTACACCCCCCTCATGCGAGAGGTCTTCAGCAGCCTGTCCGAGTGACGCTGGATGTTATACAACATCTCCCAGCTCGGACGTGTTCCCATCAGCCCATCATCTAAGTGTCTGCCCATCCGGGAGTGTATAGTCTAGTGTGGGTGTCTCTGCTCTCGTGACGCTCCGTTACTAGACGCTCCTCCCTCCGAGGGCGGCTTCCGGAACAGGATCTTTTGTTGAATGTGAACTTATGGACGATCCATTTCTGATTTACTTACATCATAAGATCTTACTACAAAGGGCAGGGAGCAATTATTTCAGGACAATCATATATCAGGGAATCACAATAGACAGTATCTTTCTCTCACCGGTCATCTCCATGTCCTCACCACATGGTAACCTCACCGGACATCACCGGTCATCTCCATGTCCTCACCACATGGAAACATCACCGGACATCACCGGTCGTCTCCATGTCCTCACCACATGGTAACCTCACCGGACATCACCGGTCATCTCCATGTCCTCACCACATGGAAACCTCACCGGACATCACCGGTCGTCTCCATGTCCTCACCACATGGTAACCTCACCGGACATCACCGGACATCTCCATGTCCTCACCACATGGTAACCTCACCGGACATCACCGGTCATCTCCATGTCCTCACCACATGGTAACCTCACCGGACATCACCGGTCATCTCCATGTCCTCACCACATGGAAACCTCACCGGACATCACCGGTCATCTCCATGTCCTCACCACATGGTAACCTCACCGGACATCAGGGATATCAGACAATCAGGGAGTTTCGTGACTATGGGACAGAGTTTGTGCCTAAAACACATCTACCTGGACTTCACCACCGTCCCAATATTGTACTCTCATCGGCACAGGCCGGTCTGTTTACATTAGGGTAACTCATAGCGGTGGGTGAGGAGGGGGGCAGAGGGGGTAATAACACTGAGGGATATTCTTAAAACTGCTGTTGATCCTATTACAGTATGATAAAAAACAACAATATTTTTCTGCCAAATTAACATATTTATTTTTACTCTCTTTTTTTACCCACATTTTGCAGAATATAGAGATAAATGTCACAGTTTAGTTAGCAATTATTGATGTTCTTCTAGCAACTAAAGTTAAGATCTAAATGTGTTATTATTTACGTTAGAAACACATCCCTGATACTATCCCTGGGTGTAATGTATTGATCTGTGTTGGATGTATTAGTAATGATTAGTAAGTGATCATTTTCTTAGCAGTAAATGGATAACACTCTCTGAACCTCCGGGACCCCGTCCAGAACGGCGCTGGCTCATCAGAAAGGACATTTCAGATGAAATGCGTTTGTGTATATAACGGGGCAGAAACCCGTCCCACAATTGTTATTTTGGGTACAATTTACTAGGCCCCAATCTCAGGATAAGGATCTCCATCGTCACGGTTCTTGTGTTGTGGGAGCAGGAGGCTGCAGGTGGCTGGAGACTGGTCGGACCAGCAGGGAAACTAATTTCATATTTATCTTTAGTATTTCAGATGAATATAGTCAATGAGGTGTGTGTATCTCCAGCGCTGTTACACACGTTATGGTCCATCGGACGTGTTACAGGTGGAGCACCGTGTATCTTCCACACGTGATAGTCACCACTGCGCCCAGATTACTGTGAAACGGTTCATGTGATCTCTTCCAGTTTACGCCTTTGTGACCCCCTTTAGTGTTTCATATAGTTCCCGGGTACGGAGCTGCCTTTGTCAAGTGCCAAATATTTTAATGAACTTTTATTATACAATATATTGCTTTATGTCGCTGCATTGTGGTGAATTTGTCCCCACGTGGAGTCCAGAAAAACTAACCGGGAAACTCGTGTCTGTGGCCTCCGCATCGGTGTCACCGTCATTGTTCTGGGCCGCCTATTATCTGTGCGCAATTCCTGCCTGATGATGTCAATTCCTCGCGGATCACGATGCCGTTCATCTCTACTTTCTGCCTATCCCTCAGCAGTGAGGACTGTACCCCGAGCCCCGAGCAAAATGACATTCCTGAAATCCAGGTGCTCGGCCCACAAACGCCCTTCTGTCCGCTCACGGTACAACTACACTGCACATCTGGTTCGTCAGTGACCTCTACGTTCCCTACCTCGCTGTGACATCCAGGCTGCAGAACATGTGATTATTGAATGCGTGTGGGGTGGCGGTAACTGGATGATCTCATTGCCAGTACGGGAAACACCGTCCCCGCTGGGAGACTTGAGGATCAGGTTCATGTTGTTCTGGTCGAGATAGAGATAAATCTCAGGAATATTAATGTCACTGACCGCAGGATAAATAGTTTTACACCGATGAATTCTCAGCGGAATATTATTGTACATATGTTGTGTGTGTATATACAGATGAGGACACGTGTGTACACCACTTGTGTGCCACTATAATCCTTTACTTTCCATCCGTAATAAACATATCGGAACTTACACACGTTACATAATATTTAATAACTTTTTTTCCTGCAGTTTAATCTTTTAATGTGCAACATCCCCTCTTATCTTAAAGTTTTGCTAAGATTTATTTCCAGGTATTGCTGTTATAATACTGTAATGGACTCATTCTCCGTCCAGTTTGCTTGGGCGATTGATGTTCGTTTTTTGGGGAGAAGTGGACATTTTGTCCTATTGGTTACTTTGTACTTATAAGTAGATTACAGATACTTGTATTTCACACCTCTGGCTGTGTCATGGGATCCTAAACATCATATATGAGCTCTGTGACTCTAGCAGTGGACATTAAGGATTAAACAAGCTATAAATGTACCAGGAGCTGCAGAAAGTTCCTAAACATTATTAGAGAACATGAGGCGGCAGCTGGGAAATTGCGCGTTTTGGAAGTGAATTCCCAATGCTGCGGATCAGTGAGTGCGACGTTCTGCCCAACGATGATTATTTGGGGGACAATTATACTTGTATAATTACAGCAAGGGGTCGGTACCGGCAGACATGAGCGACTGTAATAAACAGGAAATAACAACGGTTCTGCCGTCACCTAGAGATTATTATCAGCAGAAATAGTTAGTTGGAGGCTGCAATAAATGAAAGATGAGGCGGCTCTGCCCGAGACTGAGCTCCGCAGACTATTAGGAACATTTTAAAATTTAAAAAAATGCAGGTAGCCCACTGTGCCGGTCCAAGGTAGCCCACTGAGCCAGCCCAAGGTAGCCCACTGAGCCAGCCCAAGGTAGCCCAACTGAACCGGTCCATGGTAGCCCACTGAGCCAGCCCAAGGTAACCCACTGAGCCAGCCCAAGGTAGCCCACTGAGCCAGCCCAAGGTAGCCCAACTGAACCGGTCCATGGTAGCCCACTGAGTCAGCCCAAGGTAGCCCACTGAACCAGTCCATGGTAGCCCACTGAGCTGGTCCAAGGTAGCTCACTATGAGACCAGCCTGGAGAGCTGCCCCATAGCCCAGCCTTGCCTGGATTCTGCTATGGAACAAGTAGTAGAACAGAGTTGGCAGCACATGCTGGGACTTGTAGTCCTACAGAAACTAGAGCGCCATGGTTTGGTTATGTGTGCTATAAGGAAATTGTCACCCTTAGTACAGAGCTGGGGCTGTAAGTGATCAGGAGATAATCAGTAATGTGCAGACTGTCGGTGACGGTTCCCCAGTTACCTGTACAGAAGTTATTCTGGTCACAGCTGGAAACTAGAATAACAGGAATCTCTGGTCTGACTCCAACACGACGGAGCCCCTGTATCTATTATATAGAGTGATACAGAAGAGGCGGCAACAGGTTCATGGAACATTTATTATTGACGTCAAACAGAGTAAATAAACTGACACCAGCTGCAGCGGTGCATGAACTCTGGGCCTGATTCATTAAGGATCTTAACTTGAGAAACTTCTTGTTTCAGTCTCCTGGACAAAACCATGTTACAATGCAAGGGGTGCAAATTAGTATTCTGTTTTGCCCATAAGTTAAATACTGACTGTTTTTTCATGTAACACACAAATACCCGATAGCTTATTTGTACACTGAAATTTAAAGTTGATTTTTGTGTGCTACATGAAAAAACAGTCAGTATTTAACTTATGGGCAAAAACAGAATACTAATTTGCACCCCTTGCATTGTAACATGGTTTTGTCCAGGAGACTGAAATAAGAAGTTTCTGAAGTAAAGATCCTTAATTAATCAGGCCCTCTAATCAGTCACTGTGAGGGCTTCTCAATTACACGTTCACCACCAGAGGCCAATTCTGCTGATGTGAGATCTACATGTTCACCACCAGAAGGCAGCACTACTGCTGTGAGGAAGATCTAAATGTTCACCACCAGAGGGCAGCACTACTGCTGTGAGGAAGATCTACACGTTCACCACCAGAGGGCAGCACTACTGCTGTGAGGTAGATCTACGTATTCACCACCAGAGGGCAGCACTAATGCTCTGAGAAAGATCTACACATTCACCACCAGAGGGCAGCACTACAAATGTGAGGTAGATATATGTGTTTACCACCAGAGGGCAGTACTATTAATGTGAGGTAGATCTACTTATTCACCACCAGAGAGCATCTCTGCTGATGTAAGATCTACACATTCACCACTAGAGGGAGCACTACTGCTGTTAGATAAATCTACGCATTCATCACCAGAGGGCAGCAGTAGTGCTGTGAGGTAGATCTACACATTCACCACTAGCATGCAGCACTACCAATGTGAGGTAGATCGATGCGTTCACCACTAGAGGGCAGCACTACCAGTGTGAGGTAGATCGATGCGTTCACCACTAGAGGGCATCTCTGTTCATGTGAGGTAGATCTACACGGTCAAAACCAGAAGGAATCTCTGCTCATGGGAGCTAGATCTACACATTCACCACCAGAGGGCAGCACTACTGCTGTGAGATAGATCTACGTGTTCACCACCAGAGGGCAGCACTACTGCTGTGAGGTCAATCTACATGTTCACCACCAGAGGGAAGCACTACTGCTGTGAGGTCAATCCACATGTTCACCACCAGAGGGAAGCACTACTGCTGTGAGGTAGATCTACGCGTTCACCACCAGAGGGCAGCACTACTGCTGTGAGGAATATCTACACGTTCAGCACCAGAGGGCATCTCTGCTGATGTGAGATCTACACGTTCACCACCAGAGGCCAATTCTGCTGATGTGAGATCTACATGTTCATCACCAGAGGGCAGCACTACTGATGTGAGGTAGATCTATGTATTCACAACCAGAGGGCAGCACTACTGCTGTGAGGTAGATCTACGTGTTCACCACCAGAGGGCAGCACTACCGCTGCAAGGTCAATCTACGTGTTCACCACCAGAGGGCAGCACTACTGCTGTGAGGAAGATCTACACGTTCACCACCAGAGGGCAGCACTACTGCTGTGAGGAAGATCTACATGTTCACCGCCAGAGGGCAGCACTACTGATGTAAGGAAGATATATGTGTTCACCACCAGAGGGCAGCGCTACTGCTGTTAGGTAGATCTACGCGTTCACCACCAGAGGCCAATTCTGCTAATGTGAGATCTACACATTCACCACCAGAGGGCAGCACTACTGATGTGAGGTAGATCTATGTATTCACAACCAGAGGGCAGCACTACTGCTGTGAGGAAGATCTACACGTTTGCCACCAGAGGGCATCTCTGCTGATGTGAGATCTACACGTTCACTAGAGGCCAATTCTGCTGATGTGAGATCTACACGTTTGCCACCAGAGGGCAGCACTACTGATGTGAGGTAGATCTATGTATTCACCACCAGAGGGCAGCACTACTGCTGTGAGGTAGATCTACGTATTCACCACCAGAGGGCAGCACTACTGCTGTGAGGTAGATCTACTTATTCACCACCAGAGGGCATCTCTGCTGATGTGAGATCTACACATTCACCACTAGAGGGAGCACTACTGCTGTTAGATAAATCTACGCATTCACCACCAGAGGGCAGCAGTAGTGCTGTGAGGTAGATCTACACATTCACCACTAGCGGGCAGCACTACCAATGTGAGGTAGATCGATGCGTTCACCACTAGAGGGCATCTCTGTTCATGTGAGGTAGATCTACACGTTCAAAACCAGAGGGAATCTCTGCTCATGGGAGCTAGATCTACACATTCACCACCAGAGGGCAGCACTACTGCTGTGAGAGAGATCTACGTGTTCACCACCAGAGGGCAGCACTACTGCTGTGAGGTCAATCTACGTGTTCACCACCAGAGGGCAGCACTACTGCTGTGAGGTCAATCTACGTGTTCCCCACCAGAGGGAAGCACTACTGCTGTGAGGTCAATCTACGCGTTCACCACCAGAGGGCAGCACTACTGCTGTGAGGAATATCTACATGTTTCGCACCAGAGGGCATCTCTGCTGATGTGAGATCTACACGTTCACCACCAGGGGCCAATTCTGCTGATGTGAGATCTACATGTTCACCACCAGAGGGCAGCACTACTGATGTGAGGTAGATCTACGTATTCACCACCAGAGGGCAGCACTATTACTGTAAGGTAGATCTACATATTCACCACCAGAGGGCAGCACTACTGCTGTGAGGTAGATCTACGTATTCACCACCAGAGGGCAGCACTACTGCTGTGAGGAAGATCTACACGTTTGCCACCAGAGGGCATCTCTGCTGATGTGAGATCTACACGTTCACTAGAGGCCAATTCTGCTGATGTGAGATCTACACGTTTGCCACCAGAGGGCAGCACTACTGATGTGAGGTAGATCTATGTATTCACCACCAGAGGGCAGCACTACTGCTGTGAGGTAGATCTACGTATTCACCACCAGAGGGCAGCACTACTGCTGTGAGGTAGATCTACTTATTCACCACCAGAGGGCATCTCTGCTGATGTGAGATCTACACATTCACCACTAGAGGGAGCACTACTGCTGTTAGATAAATCTACGCATTCACCACCAGAGGGCAGCAGTAGTGCTGTGAGGTAGATCTACACATTCACCACTAGCGGGCAGCACTACCAATGTGAGGTAGATCGATGCGTTCACCACTAGAGGGCATCTCTGTTCATGTGAGGTAGATCTACACGTTCAAAACCAGAGGGAATCTCTGCTCATGGGAGCTAGATCTACACATTCACCACCAGAGGGCAGCACTACTGCTGTGAGAGAGATCTACGTGTTCACCACCAGAGGGCAGCACTACTGCTGTGAGGTCAATCTACGTGTTCACCACCAGAGGGCAGCACTACTGCTGTGAGGTCAATCTACGTGTTCCCCACCAGAGGGAAGCACTACTGCTGTGAGGTCAATCTACGCGTTCACCACCAGAGGGCAGCACTACTGCTGTGAGGAATATCTACATGTTTCGCACCAGAGGGCATCTCTGCTGATGTGAGATCTACACGTTCACCACCAGGGGCCAATTCTGCTGATGTGAGATCTACATGTTCACCACCAGAGGGCAGCACTACTGATGTGAGGTAGATCTACGTATTCACCACCAGAGGGCAGCACTATTACTGTAAGGTAGATCTACATATTCACCACCAGAGGGCAGCACTACTGCTGTGAGGTAGATCTACGTATTCACCACCAGAGGGCAGCACTATTACTGTAAGGTAGATCTACATATTTACCACCAGAGGGCAGCACTACTGCTGTGAGGTAGATCTACGCGTTCACCACCAGAGGGCAGCACTACTGCTGTGAGGTAGATCTACGTATTCACCACTAGAGGGCAGCACCATTACTGTGAGGTAGATCTACGTATTCACCACCAGAGGGCAGCACTATTACTGTAAGGTAGATCTACATATTTACCACCAGAGGGCAGCACTACTGCTGTGAGGTAGATCTACGCGTTCACCACCAGAGGGCAGCACTACTGCTGTGAGGTAGATCTACGCGTTCACCACCAGAGGGCAGCACTACTGCTGTGAGGAAGATCTACACGTTCACCACCAGAGGGCAGCACTACTGCTGTGAGATAGATCTACACGGTCGCCACCAGAGGGCATCTCTGCTGATGTGAGATCTACACGTTCACCACCAGGGGCCAATTCTGCTGATGTGAGATCTACATGTTCACCACCAGAGGGCAGCACTACTGCTGTGAGGTAGATCTACTTATTCACCACCAGAGGGCATCTCTGCTGTGAGAACTACACATTCACCACTAGAGGGCATCTCTGTTCATGTGAGGTAGATCTATGTATTTACAACCAGAGGGCAGCACTACCAATGTGAAGTAGATCTACACGTTTGCCACCAGAGGGCATCTCTGCTGATGTGAGATCTACACATTCACCACTAGAGGCCAATTCTGCTGATGTGAGATCTACACGTTCACCACCAGAGGGCAGCACTACTGACGTGAGATAGATCTACGTATTCAGCACCAGAGGGCAGCACTACTGCTGTGAGATAGATCTACGTGTTCACCACCAGAGGGCAGCACTACTGCTGTGAGGTCAATCTACGTGTTCACCACCAGAGGGCAACACTACTGCTGTGAGGAAGATTTACATGTTCACCACCAGAGGGCAGCACTACTGCTGTGAGGTAGATCTACACGTTCACCACCAGAGGGCAGCACTATTACTGTGAGGTAGATCTACGTATTCACCACCAGAGGGCATCTCTGCTGATGTGAGATCTATACATTCACCACTAGCGGGAGCACTACTGCTGTTAGATAAATCTACGCATTCACCACCAGAAGGCAGCAGTAGTGCTGTGAGGTAGATATACACATTCACCACTAGCGGGCAGCACTACCAATGTGTGGTAGATTGATGTGTTCACCACTAGAGGGCATCTCTGTTCATGTGAGCTAGATCTACACATTCACCACCAGAGGGCATCTCTGCTGCTGGGAGGTAGAAGTATGTATTTACAACCAGAGGGCAGCACTACTGCTGTGAGGTAGATCTACGTATTCACCACTAGAGGGCAGCACCATTACTGTGAGGTAGATCTACGTATTCACCACCAGAGGGCATCTCTGCTGATGTGAGATCTACACATTCACCACTAGCGGGAGCACTACTGCTGTGAGGTAGATCTACGTATTCACCACCAGAGGGCAGCACTATTACTGTGAGGTAGATCTACGTATTCACCACCAGAGGGAGCACTACTTCTGTTAGATAGATCTTCGCGTTTACCACAAGAGGTAATCTCTGCTGATGTGAAGTAGATCTACGTATTTACCACCAGAGGGCAGCAGTACTGTTGTTAGGTAGATCTACATATTCACCACCAGAAGGTATCGCTGCTGAAGGCAGATCTACACGTTCACCACCAGAGGGAGCTCTTCTGCTGTTAGATATAAAACAACAATTTCTGCGCACTACTCTATCTATATAAACCACAATTGGCGTGCAGCTACCGTAGGAGATCCCAGTTATGCTCTAATATAAATTTTATACTATCTATAATAAAATCTATCTGTTGTGTATGTAGTTCATTATCTTTTTCTAGGTAATGTCTAACGCTATAAAGACCCTGTTTATGGGGAATAACTGTATAGAGAGATGTAACGTCGCAGCGACAGATAGATTTTATTATAAATAGTATAAAATTTATATTAGAGCATAACTATCTATGGTACGATGGGGAATTTTTCCTACAGATACAGGGTACCGCTTTGGGCACTAGGTTCGCCCCAAGCTACGCCAACTTATTTATGAGTAAATGGGAGGAGGACATTATTTGGACTCCTGGGTGGCACGCGGCGAACCTAGTGCTCTGGCGACGATATATAGACAACATTCTCGTGATATGGCAGGGTACACCAGAATCATTAGATGAGTTTCTGCTATATATTAACCATAATGATCTGAATTTAGTTTTTACATCGGTAGTTAGTAAACAGATAATAAATTACCTTGATTTGGAAATCTTTGTAGAAGGCAAGGAAATTAAAACAAAAACCTACATGAAGCCTGTGGATGTGAATGGCTATATACTTGCATCAAGCCACCATCATGAAAACTGGCTTAATAATATTCCTGCAGGACAATTTAAGCGGATACGTAGGAATTGTACTGATGTAGAAACATATGTGGAACAAAGTATGCGTATGAAAGAACAATTCTTAGAAAAAGAATATGACCCACAACTTATACATTGGGCGTATGAAACGGCTAAACAGATGGATAGACAGCAACTCCTCACATATAGAAAGGATACAGTAAGCAATACTTTAGTAGAATCGGACAATTGGGGAAAGGATGTTTTATTTATTACAAACTATTCCCAATCAGCCCAACAAATTATTAAAATTCTTAGAAGCCATTGGCACATCCTGCAGAAAGATGAAGTTCTTCAGGCAAATATACCTCAATACCCCAAGATAGTCTGCCGTAAAGCACCCAATTTAAAAGCAAAATTGACACAGAGCCACTTAGACGTAAAATCTCAATCCAGAACGTGGCTTTCTAGTTCGATCTCTAAAGATGGGTTTTATCATTGTGGCAAATGCCATTGCTGCAAGATTTTAAAGAAACAATCTATTGTTCCTTTGTGTACATTTATCTCTGAAAAAACCGGGAAAACATTTTCTATTAAAGGTCGTTTGACATGCGATTCAAAAAATGTCATTTACTTATTAGAATGTCCCTGTAAGAGGCAATATGTGGGACGGACAGTACGGAAATTAAACGGAAAGAGTACGGAAAGAGTAAGCGAACACATAAGGAATATAAAGAATGGGTTTCCGCTGCATAGTGTCTCTAGACATTTTAGTGAATATCACAATTGTGACCCAACAGGACTTAAGTTTATAGCAATTACGTCCGTTAAACAAAGTTGGAGAGGTAGTAACTTTTTAAGTGCAATCAACAAAGAGGAGGTGAGGTGGATATATGAACTTCACACATTAGCACCCACTGGCCTTAATATTGATTTAGATTTAAAGTCCATACTATAATGAATAAACTCTGTTAATTTATTAAGGTCATTATAAATACTTAGATATTTTGGGGTAACATCTGTTGTGTTGGGTAGAAGATGTGTTATGTGTAGATATTTAGACCCAAGAAATATAGTAATATTTGTATTTCCTGCCTACCTAAATCCTATGATATCTGTTAGATAGATCATATTTGTTGTTATGTGGGTAAGGGGTATGTGCTTACTATACATAACCATATACGTGGGCTATATGTTGAACAACTGAATTGGTGTATTTGTTATTCTTACAGACTTGATGTTTTAATGTATCGACACTAGTTTGATATGATTATAATTTATATTTATTTTTTATTTTTAGAATGAAGTTAGATTTTAGATTAGATTATAAACATGATGTATAACTATTTAGCGTCTAAATAACGCTTTATAACTGAATTGGTTTTATAATGTTTTTAATATTATTATTTGTTTATTTAGTGTCAACACATAATGTGTATTTCCATATAATGTACATAGTGTGTATTCACACATACAGAACCTATAGGGTGGTACAGGATGTGTTAAAATTCTCATAGTAAGCCAGATGTAGACTGAATAATTAATTAGGATTGTTGACCAATGAAATGGATATGTGCAGCTGTCAGGTTCATGTAACGGAATAAAGTTATTTTATCCAAAAGACGGAGGAGACAAGGAGCTTATTACTTGGCGCACATTGCAACATTGTTTGGGGCACCTTGTTACTGCAGACAATCGGAGGTATAAAGACCGGACTTTTACTGTGGCGGTATCCGGGATGTGACATCGAGTGGTATCGGACGCAGCTCATTTATATGTAAGTAACGGATTGTGCAGTCTTCATTTACATAATTCAGATCTGACTGTTTTTTTCTTTTTAATACACATATGGAAGGGGATGAATATCCGTGAGGCCCGTATATATGAAATCCCACAACAGGAAATACGGACAATTAGAGGACATTGGGCATTCAATAGGCGGTCCATATTGTGTGGTAATCAAAGTGTTACATCATATGAATAGAGTAATTGGCTGAGCGCTGCAGTATATTGTTTGCTGCTGTTAGATATGTCTACACATTTACCACCAGAGAGCAGCACTACTGCTTGTGAGGTAGATCCACTCATTCTCCACCAGAGGGCATCTCTGCTGATGGGAGATCTATACATTCACCACCAGATGGAGCACTACTGCTGTTAGACAGATCTACGCATTCACCACCAAAGGGCAGCACTACTGCTTGTGAGGTAGATCTACTCATTCTCCACCAGAGGGCATCTCTGCTGATGGGAGATCTACACATTCACCACCAGAGGGAGCACTACTTCTGTTAGATAGATCTACGCACTCACCACCAGAGGGCAGCATTACTGTTGTGAGGTAGATCTACGTATTCACCACCAGAGGGCATCTTTGCTCATGTGATGTAATCTTCACATTCACCACCAGAGGGCATCCTCTTGCACTGACCCTGTTAGGGATTCTGCCAGGAGTGTTTTAATTTGTAACATAACATGTTGGGGAAAATTATCAGCCAAACTGCGGTAAAAAAAATAGTTTTTAGTCTCCACACCCCTCACAGCATTACAGTTTTAAAAACAATTGGGATATATCAGGCCACACCCAATCAGCACAAACCATATTTGCCACACCCACTTTACACACAAGAGCTCAGAAATGTTCTGTGAATTGTAAGACCAGTTACTAGATACAGGAGTAATCCCAGAGGACTGGAGAAGAGTGAATGTAGTCCCACTGCACAAAGTGGAAGCAAGGAAGAGGCAACTACAGACCAGTGAGTCTTACATCAGTAGTAGGAGATTGGTGGAAACACTGTTATAAGAAAGAGTTGTAGAATATCTCAAATCCAGTAACTTACAGGATCCCAAACAGCAGGATCTACTGGGGGGAGATCAGGTCAAATAAATCTTATTGACTTTTTTGACTGGGTGACTAAAGTAATAGATCAAGGAGGGGCCATAGATGCATCTTATCTAGATTTTAAGGCTTTTGACACTGTCCCACATCGCAGACTATTAAATAAACTTAAAACCTTGGGATTGGATTCTAAGATGGTTGAATGAATAAGATCTTGGTTGGAGGACAGAAAACAGAGTTATAGTAAATGGAGAACACTCACAGGAGGGATAGGTTACCAGAGGAGAACCCCAAGGACCTGTACTTGGACCAGTGCTTTTAATATCTTGATTGGAGACATTGTAAATGGTATTGAAGGGAATGTATATATTACTGCAGATGATAGAGATATGGAACAAGGTAGATACACCAAGAGGGTGTCAATCATTGATGTTATTTACATGTCTCCACCCACAATTCCTGCAATGAGGATTAAACCTCAACTCTTTGGCTCTATTAATAATTCTGGCTGTTGGTTATAATCATATAAATATCATCTTTATTAAGTTGTTTACCAGTATTCCTGGTCTGTAAAAAAATGACCCAGTAGACAGCAGTATATCCCTCGTTCGGTATGCTGGAAGTTATCCGCTTACAGTGTGCAAAAGTGCAGTAACCAATAGTAAAGAATTAGGATCTGATTCATTGAGTGTATCTGGGCGTATGACGCTTGTGACATTACAAATGGTATTGAAGGGATATATGTCATTTTGCAGAGAACACAAAGATATGCAACAGGGTAGACACACCGGGGGGTAAATGTATCAAGCTGAGAGTTTTCCGGCGGGTTTGAAAAACCAATCAGATTGTAGCTATTATTTATTTAGTGCATTCTACAAAATAACAGCTAGAATCTGATTGGTTGCTATAGGCAACATCTTCACTTTTCAAACCCGCCGGCAAACTCTCAGCTTGATACATTTACCCCCAGGAGGGGTAAAACAAATGATTGATGATCTAGGTCAGGGGTAGGCAACCTGAGGCTCTCCAGGTGTTGTGAATCTACAAATCCCAGCATGCCTTGTCATCTATCTGCTGATTATCTACTGGCAAAGCATGCTGGGACTTGTAGTTTCACAAACACCCGGAGAGCCGCAGGTTGCCTACCCCTGATCTAGGTAGACTAGAGGAATGGTCAAGAGAGTGACAACTACAGTTTAATGCCAAAAAATGCAAAATCATGCACCTGGGTCTCAAACATCCAAAGGCTAAATATAGTATTAATGGCACTGTAATGGAAGCTACTGAGGAAAGGGATCTCGGAGTCACTATTTCAGGTGACATAAAGGCAGATAAGTAATGTAACAAAGCAATGAGGAAGGTTAGTCAGATGCTTGGTTGCATCGGGAGAGGAATCAGTAGCAGAAAGAAAGAAGTAATAATACCACTGTATAGGTCATTGTACGGCCTCATCTAGAATACTGTGTTCAGTTCTGGAAGCCATATCTCCAGAAGGATATACATACATTACAGAATGTACAGAGAAGGGCAACTATAATGGTGCATGGTCTACAGCACAGAACTTACCTGGAAAGACTAAAAGATCTATATGTATAGTTTGTAGCAGAGAAGGGAAACGGGGGGACATGATAAAAACTTTCATATATAACCAGGGTTATAACAAGGTGCAGGAGGCAAACATTCTACAAAGGAAGAGAAGTATTAAAACATGAGGACATGTATTGACACTGGAGGGAAGAGAAGTATTAGAACAGGAGGACATGTACTGACACTGGGGGGAAGAGAAGTATTAGGACACGAGGACATGTACTGACACTGGGGGGAAGAGAAGTATTAGAACACGAGGACATGTACCGACACTGGGGGGAAGGGAAGTATTAGAACACGAGTACATGTACTGACACTGGGGGGAAGAGAAGTATTAGAACACGAGGACATGTACTGACACTGGGGGGGAAGGGAAGTATTAGAACACGAGGACATGTACTGACACTGGGGGGAAGAGAAGTATTAGAACACGAGGACATGTACTGACACTGGGGGGAAGAGAAGTATTAGAACACGAGGACATGTACTGACACTGGGGGGAAGAGAAGTATTAGAACACGAGGACATGTACTGACACTGGGGGGAAGAGAAGTATTAGAACACGAGGACATGTACTGACACTGGGGGGAAGGGAAGTATTAGAACACGAGGACATGTACTGACACTGGGGGGAAGAGAAGTATTAGAACACGAGGACATGTACTGACACTGGGGGGGAAGGGAAGTATTAGAACACGAGGACATGTACTGACACTGGGGGGAAGAGAAGTATTAGAACACGAGGACATGTACTGACACTGGGGGGAAGGGAAGTATTAGAACACGAGGACATGTACTGACGCTGGGAGGAAGAGAAGTATTAGAACACGAGGACATGTACTGACACTGGGGGGGAAGGGAAGTATTAGAACACGAGGACATGTACTGACACTGTAGGGAAGAGAAGTATTAGAACACGAGGACATGTACTGACACTGGAGGGAAGAGAAGTATTAGAACACGAGGACATGTACTGACACTGTGGGGAAGAGAAGTATTAGAACACGAGGACATGTACTGACACTGGGGGGGAAGGGAAGTATTAGAACACGAGGACATGTACTGACACTGTAGGGAAGAGAAGTATTAGGACACGAGGACATGTACTGACACTGGGGGGAAGAGAAGTATTAGAACACGAGGACATGCACTGACACTGGGGGGGAAGAGAAGTATTAGAACACGAGGACATGCACTGACACTGGGGGGGAAGAGAAGTATTAGAACACGAGGACATGTACTGACACTGGGGGGAAGAGAAGTATTAGGACACGAGGACATGTACTGACACTGTAGGGAAGAGAAGTATTAGGACACGAGGACATGTACTGACACTGGGGGGAAGAGAAGTATTAGAACACGAGGACATGTACTGACACTGGAGGGAAGAGAAGTATTAGACCACGAGGACATGTACTGACACTGGGGGGGAAGAGAAGTATTAGAACACGAGGACATGCACTGACACTGGGGGGGGAAGAGAAGTATTAGAACACGAGGACATGTACTGACACTGGGGGGGAAGAGAAGTATTAGAACACGAGGACATGTACTGACACTGGGGGGAAGAGAAGTATTAGAACACGAGGACATGCACTGACACTGGGGGGGAAGAGAAGTATTAGAACACGAGGACATGTACTGACACTGGGGGGGAAGAGAAGTATTAGAACACGAGGACATGTACTGACACTGGGGGGGAAGGGAAGTATTAGAACACGAGGACATGCACTGACACTGGGGGGAAGAGAAGTATTAGAACACGAGGACATGCACTGACACTGGAGGGAAGAGAAGTATTAGAACACGAGGACATGTACTGACACTGGGGGGAAGAGAAGTATTAGAACACGAGGACATGCACTGACACTGGGGGGAAGAGAAGTATTAGGACACTAGGACATGTACTGACACTGGGGGGAAGTAGGTTCAAAGGAAATGTAAGGAAAACTTACTTCACAGAAAGGGTAGTGGATAAGTGGAATAGCCTCCATCAGAGGGGGTAGATAATAACACAGTAGAGCAATTTAAACATGCTTGGAATAGACATAAGAATATCCTTATAAAGAATTAAGGCTTAAGTAGGGTTTGAGGTCACCATAGGTTAAAAAATGGATAGACTAGATGGGTCAAGTGGTTCTTATCGGCCGTCAAATTCTGTGTTTCTGTGCCTCGGAGAACCACAACATTGACTCAAGCTGCTTCCTCTTCTGGGCAACACGTTGCTCACCCCAGCACCCTTCATCTACACCAGTGTTTCTCAAACCCAGTCCTCAGAACACCTGCTATTATTAATCTTTATTTATAGGGCGCCACAAGATTTCCGCAGCACCGTACAGAAAACCGACAGTGGACCATACCG
This sequence comes from Mixophyes australis, assembly GCA_036250195.1. Taxonomy (NCBI): domain Eukaryota; kingdom Metazoa; phylum Chordata; class Amphibia; order Anura; family Limnodynastidae; genus Mixophyes; species Mixophyes australis. The sequence continues at coordinate 417,591,809 of JAVHZZ010000002.1, read as the reverse complement.
GATAAAAGAGTATAGAACAGTAAACAAAAATACCAGCACTTCAATGGCTCCAAACATAGAAATCACAGTGGAGTTGGAGGAGAGACGGTAGAGACAGGAAAGAAGAAGACCCTGCTTGTAAAACCTACATCCTAAACAGAGGGCAAACAGACAGGAGGCACAATGGGGATCAACCGTAAGAGAAACAAGGGAAAGAGAGGTCAGGAGATCAAGCACGGAGAGGTTAGGTGGATGGCTGGTTGGCTTTGAGGAACAGATGAGTTAAGTTCCCGATTAGGGGGGACAGTCGGGTGGAGCATTGAGGGTCGTTCCAGTGAGGGGGGGGGGGGGGCAGCCCAGGAGAAGTCTTGGATTCTTGAGTGGGATGAGGTGATCAGAGTAGAGGAGAGGCGATGGTCATTGGCCGATCGCAGGGAACGGGATGGAGTGTGAATGGAGAGGAAGTTGGAGATGTATGGGGCAGTGGAGTGGGAGAGGTCCTTGTAGGTGAGCAGTTTGAAAAGGATTCTGTAGGAAAAGGGGAGCCAATGTACGGCCAGGCAGAGAGGGAAGGCAGAAGAGGAGTGGTGGGTGAGGAAGGGGAGTCTCACAGCCGCATTAAGTAGAGACCTAAAGCCAGTAAGGTTACAGTAATCAAGACGGGAAAAGAAGTGCATGGATAATGGCTTTTGTGACATCCAGAGAGAGGAAGGGCTGGATGCGGGCAATGTTGCGGAGTTGGAAGCGACAGGATTGGGCGAGATATTGATGTGGGGGTAAAGGAGATGGAAGAGTAGAGGGTGACGCCCAGGCAGCAGAGTTGGGAAACAGATGAGATGGTGATTTTGTTAATAGACAATGAGCTCAGTTTTGAGAAAGTATGAAGACATCCAAGAGGAGATGGCAGAGAGACAGTCAGAAACACAAGGGGAGGAGGGGATCAGCAGAAGAGATGTATAGTTGAAGGTCATCAGCGTAGAGGCGATATTGGAGACCAAAAGAGGTAAGATCACTCATCAAGGTAGTGTACAGCGAAAAGATTAGTCCAAGAACCGAGCCCTGAGGAACTCCTACAAGGAGGGCAGGGGGGTGAACCAGTAATGGATACAAAGGAGCGGTTGGTGAGGTAGGAGTAGAGCCATACGAGGACAGAGCCAGGGAGGCCGAGAGAACGGGTGTGCAACAGGAGATGGTCAATGGTGTCGAAGCCAAGCAGAGATCCAGGAGGATGAGCAGGGAGAAGTGACACTTAGACTTAGCCAAGAGAAAGTCGTTAGTAACTTTGCCCAGGCCTGTTTCAGTAGCATGGAGGGAGCGGAAGCCAGAATAGAGAGGGTCAAGGAGAGGTGCCTAGTTGCTGACTACTCTCTCAAGTAATTTAAAGGCAAAGGGGAGAAGTGAGAGGGGACGGTAGTTTGCGAGGTGGGGTCAAGATTGGGATGTGCATGTTTTCCAGGTGAGAAGAGAAATAATTATACCACCTGTGAAAGTTACAATGTGTCAGTAATGATTACACCTGTGCCAAAGCAAGCAGATCTGGAAAACATGCCCTGTTAGGGGTCCTGTTAGGGGTCCCGAGGATCAGGTTTAAGAAACACTGGTCTACACTCCTACAGCTTTTGCATCCATGAAGAAGCAAGGTTCATCAGTACCTGGTTTCTCCATCGATAAGCACCAAACAGCAGCCGACGACTACACGCACTCAGTGTATGAACCATATCAACATGTTGGATGTCATACATGTCACCTACTTGTTGTCTAGGTCATCGAAACAAGCACCTTCTGCTCAACCTCTGGAATCTGTGCTCCAATAATAGTCTTGTAAGGTCAGCTTTGCAGAGCCCCATAAATTTCCCAAACAGAATCATTCTGGCTGGTCAACGTCACTGGATCACCGGGGTTAGATTTAATACAGATCAGTAAATACATTATGCTTATATTTTGAAACGCTTACATTAGGCACCGTGTCAGTCATTTTACTTATTACTTTAACTCTTAAGGTACATTAACTGAAATATACCCCGAAGCACTTAAGGGTTGTGAGGAAAGGGGGGTATGAAAGCCAAGAGAGCTTAAATGGAGATGGGTGTAAAAGGAAATAGACAGGTTTAACATTAGGGAGCACAGAGATTTATCTAGCAGAACACGGATAAGGCATGTTCTGACATGGACACCACACGACGGAGTAATTGGGGTCATGGCCTACATACCACAAGAACTTTAAATGCTGAAACTTCCTCACCATAGGGATCAACGATCCCCATTCCAGATGTAGCAGCTGCATTTAGCGGATGAATAAGAATGGCCTCATACAACTCACATCATTGTCAGTGTTATTCATCAGTGTCACCACCAAATAGTTACAAGATAATCCTACCGCCACAGGATTCCGATGCATCTCCAGCTGCTGTGGAACTACAATTCCCAGCATGCCCTGCTTCTCCACTGAGATACACACATACTTTTGCAATATTCTTGCACGCAGGGCTGAATTTACCATATAGGTTAACTAGGCACAAACCTCTAGGTGGCATAAAATGGTTTATCGCCAATTTGACCTCCTGGTACGAGGTCTTTACCAAACATCTACGAGAGGTTGTGCTTTCTCGGTTACCCTGTCCTTCCCGGTTTATCAGTGCTTGTACCGATTCATCTTGGGGTTCCCCCCCATCACTGACCACTCCAACTGGTGTTACTCAGGCACCAGGCTCCATGACCGGCACGGCTTACTTTTGGAGGTTGTGTAAAGCTGCTGCAGTGCCTCTTTGCTGGTTCCTCCTGACTGCTTATTCAGGGCTGCTAGGTGGCAGGTAACTCAGGGTGCTGGGTTAAACACAAGACAGCCAGGGACTGGATTAGAGTAAACTCTTATTTTGTAGGAGGAGTGATGTTTATTGCTCATATGTGGTCCTTACAAGGTCTGCTGGACACCAGTATGTGGTAGTGAGGACATAGCCAGGAGTACAATACAGAGTACAATGAGGTGCTCTTTCCACCTTTGTCATAAATTCAAATAAACACTTGATATACTGACCAATCCCAGTGGTGATAGGAGCAGGGTGGTCATTCTGGGAGCGGGTGTTGATTGCACTGAGCCAACCAATCAGGTCTCGATTTGACTGGCCCAATGGACTAGGACTTTCTTCTTATATGCTGGTCATTTCGCCACTGGTCAGATATGAGAAGCATTCAACCCCAGTGATATTACAGAATTATTCTCAGCATCAGACAATATAATTTTGAGCACAGGAAACAAGGAGCTAAAATCAGATTGCAAAAACAATTTACAGTAATCTGTGATTTCCAAATAGCTGCGCGATACATCACCAGGACATATCCCACAGCAAGCTCCAGCGCATACACAGAACTCACAGGATGAACATACCACTCCCTGTCTTGCCCAGCACCCCCCCCCCCCCAGCTATATAAGCAAATAAATAGATAGATGGGGACAGTCCACTCGTCCGTCGTACAGTCCATCCCGGAGCAGACTGAACGGTACTATCTGGCACATAGCACACGACACACGCCCACAACACAGTACATATAACACATACGTGCACACACTGCCAACAGGAAACAAATCACCCAACACACAATTCACTCCTCTGGGATTTTTATGTTTTTATATTTTTGATTTTTTTTTTTTTATTTCATTTCCAGACTAAACCTACTTTTTTTTTTATTTAATGCAAATTACAGATACCAGTTAACTGTTTCCGGAATTGTGTCACACAGAACAAAATGTATTTACAGAGAGGAAAGGGGGATGTAGGGAGAGAGGCGGCATATAGGACATTAGGCAATATACTTTCAGACATAATAAAATAAAAAATAGGTGACGGCTTCGCTCCTGGGGGGGTTCAGAGGCCGCGCAGGTCGAAATAAAATACAAATTTTTCAGTCACAAAGGCATTCAAGTAGTAATCATGTTCTACACATTGTTTCTTGAACGTGAATGCAGTATTCATAGGTAACCCAGTTCTAGGTGTGGAGTTTTTGCTTCAGTCTTTGTTATACACATATTTTGATGGAGTGTTCCCGGCTAGTTCATGTTTATTCGCCAAGTCGTCCATCAGTAACACACGTTGAAGCGATATTACAGGCAAAGCAGAGAAACAAAACAAAAATAATATATATATATATATATATATATGTATATATAATTCTATAAAGAAGAAATCACAGCTATAGGTTACATTCTGAAGCACATTTCCGATCACATCCCTTTTCCAACTCACGTCATGTAAGACTTTAAAAAAACCAAAAATGAATTAAAAAATAAAAATAAAAACCATTATTGCAGTTTTCTTTGCACAAGACAAAATAAAAATATATATATAGCGGACACGACGGCCTGAATCTGCCCTAATTAATTATTACAAATTCCCCCCCCCCCCCCGCTCTGGGATCCTAGATACGGACATCCAGGAGAGATGGAGGGTGGGCTCCATAATCCGCATGCACTGTGCTTTTATCGGGGGGTGATATTCTCTGTATAACTAGATTAGTTTATGCGACAGCGGAAAACATGGAAAGATGATCAAAACTTTAAATATTTGTACATTGGAATATGCAGAAAACCTGTGAAATTTAAGGCTGGAGACACAAAATTTCCACGTTTCTCAGCTGTGGCCACTTAACCCTTTCACAGCAGAGGCAGAAACAAAACCCCAAACAAACAAATTACTGTGTGATGTGGAGAGATGAGATAAAACCAGACACAAGAGACAAACATGCAGAAGGGATTTCCCCTGTTCGTGGCTGATTTGTAAGGAACAGAATCACTCCGTGGAACCAGAAGATGATTCTCCTACAGAACCCACAGAAACGATGATGTTGGCGCTGGGAATACGCAAGTGACACATTACAACACAGCGACACAATGCAGCGTTTAGTGACGGAACACAGGAGGTGACGGCGCGATGGCCACAGATACGCCATGGCCTTGTCTACAGGCCACCGGACAGTGCCACAGAACGCTCCGAACACCGGCCACAATATTTATTTCCAGGTCAAGAAGAAGAGTTGTAGATATTGGAGGGTACTGATGCTCTTATGTTGTTAGTAACTAAGGGCATAGGAAACGCCAACCAGTTGGGGCTGTGACGTTAATACTTGAGATCCCACCACACTGCCAGAGAACACACAACATCCACAACAAATACTAGAGCTGCCGACTGCGACTTCAATTAACACCTGGAGAGGATCCTAAAAACACAGAGGTGCAGATTCTCGCCAGTACTTGATGTGGGGGTTGGTACATGGAGCCACCCGTCCGACCCAGGTATATGTACCGTAAACAAATCAGAAAATAACCAGATCAGCCCTTGTACCATATAGACTATGTTACCGCTGTATAAACACCAAATGCCGAGACTGCATAACCCCTACCCACCTACTACAGACAATGGGGCCGCCAATCTGGTGGATGAACCAATATTCTGGAAAATGCAGTCAATCATTTCACTAGGTACTAGCAAAATCAGAGGCACTTCATGCCTCATGCCTCAGCTCCAAGTCGATGGATAGGCTGCATTCTCGTGAAAATCTACTACAACTACTACATGGCTGCCATCACTTTGTGACACACGGGGTACGATGTTCGTATAGTAAATGTACGGTGGGTACAACAGATGCTTGGTGCGCGCAGCAGAGCGCAGTATTCTAAGCACCGAGCGCACCTGGTGTGAGGTGTGTCTATATATATGAACATCCCAGAAACCACATGGAGAGGATTACACAGCGAGATGCTTGGACAGATTGATAGAACCAAGCTCTGAAGACAAAAGACTCAGCCGGGCAGAAAAACAGCTCATGTTCTCTATAAGACGTCTCCCACATTCAGAGCTTACAGTTTTATTCAGCCTTCCAGAACGGGGCATTGTGGGGAAACAACCGGCTTCAGAGACTAAAACAAGAAGTCGGACATTACAAGACCCCATAAGTGAACTTTAGACAACATGGGCCTCAACATTCTGAGAATAGTGCAAAAGTTTGGCACAAATAGCTGCGGGCACACACATCTCACAAACGCTGCTCTATACTGGTAATATGGTGACATAGAGGGGACGCGGGCGCCGTATATCATATGCTAATGTATGAGTGACCCTGGCTGCAGTAGAAGGGTTAATTGGCCAGGTGGGTGCGCAGTATCATTATAGTATATAGGGCTGTAACATGCTGGATACAAGATACAACGCACAGTGGGAAGAAGCTAGGCCAGCAAACAGACTTAATGCCCATGGACACCCCACAAAGGGTGAGGTAAGTTTCGTCTGTTCCATGGTAAAACGTCCTTACTTACAAAACGGACCCCACATCCTCCAGAGTGCCCCCCCCCCCCCGTCATACCACCCTCATTATGTAGCCCCCCCGACAGGAAAGCGACATTTACAGATATACAGGAAAGCTGAGAAAGGTCTGATAGCGTTACATGAGGTGGTGCAGTACAATAAGGCACTCCGAGATTCAATCAGGTGCGATGATGGGAAACCAGTCCCCGACTCTCACTGGTCCTGGTGACTACGGCACAATCCCTAGGCTGGGGGGGGAAGGGGGGCTGAGAGGGCTTCTCTGCTGGCAAGATGGTGGCAACCAGCGCCGCCCCCAGGAAACAGGTGAGACGCTGTTCTGACCTCTCCCCTCTAACCCAGGAAACTCCTACGGAGCCAGATTTAAAAAGAAAAGAAAGAAAAGAAAAAAAAAAAAAGAAAAGAAAAAACAAACAAACCTGTATTTATAGATATTTTACAAGGTTAAATAACAATAATAATAATTATAATAATAAAAAACTGAACCACTAAAATCAACAGAGGATGGAGTTTCCTTTACAGTTTATGTTTACATATATATATGTATATATATATATATATATATATATATATATATATTTTGTTTTTTTCCTTGATAAATGTGGCCAGTGTTTTGTGGAAGAGTCCAGGGTCACGGTGTGCGCTCCCCCCTCTCTCATTCCCCACCCTCTTGCTACTTTGCCCGTTTACGTTCCGCTCGTGCGAGGAGCATGCTTCGGTATTGGTTCAGGTGGAGTTGGAGGCGGATGCTGAGGCTGCGTTGTTGGTGGGCCCGCGGTCCCCCGTGTTTGAATCTGTAAGGAAAGGATAAGTGTTAGGAGGATGTGACATTCTCACACATACGTCGGGTAACTGAAACATTAACCCTGATATACGCTGCAGAGGACTGATGGTCTCGCTGTCGCATGTTGTATTCTACCACATAACGGGAGCGCTTAGATCATACTGAACATTTACAGATTATTTTCATACAGTTCCAGGCTCCCATTAATTCAATGCTGTCCCAGCCAACATGTTCCTTTACGTCTTCCACATGCCAGGCTGAAGCAATAATAACATACATGCTTTAACCAATTTATGCCAACTACTGGCATGCTAATTATCAGAGCTTCCATTATTTTTGAGGTGTAGAATTTTAAAGAGCCGTGTACTGAACATTTAGAGGGATAGTGGGATATTTGATCCCCATTAGAGATCAGAGCCACGCCACCTTCCCAGAATAGATGGAGGATGCAGTCAGCGCAACGGCTAACGGACACAGCCAGCGCTGAAACATTTTTTTTCAAGTTTGTTAGAATTTTAACTGCAACAATGTTGCACAGCGATGACTCGTATCGTGGGGAAAGAACACAAACCTGAGGTTTCAGCGAAACGCGTCAGGTGTGAATTTACACATAGTAGGACATTTAGTTGGCACACAAGGTTGCTCACCTGACGTGGCTGGGGCGTTTGTGGGCGTAGACACAGAGGCTTGGTTTCGAGCGTGGGCTGGGATGAGAATAGATGATAAGGAAGGGTTGCTTGACAGTTCTGTGAATGAAGAGGAGAAGAAACGCTGGGTCAGAGAAAGTCGTCATGAGACACTAAACACTGCACCACCATCCCGTGTATAACACACCAAGCTCTAATTCCATATTAAGTGGCGTAATATAGATTTCCATCCAGACACACAGACAGAGATTAATGATTGGGTAACATAACATTTCATCTTCCATCACATCTCACCTGCACACGTACAATGTCAGTTGGGTTCAATTCAACCAAATCAGGCAGAAAGCATAAAATCCAATCAAAATCAGATCAGAGAGTATGAACATTGGCTCAGCTGGTTTTGAATAACGTGGTCTAGAACCGTTCGGTTTTATGTGGTCATTGACAAATAACTGGATATTTGGCTAAATTAGACAAACATTTTGTTCCCAAATTTGCCACTTGTCTGGTTATTCAGTGATCTTAATGTGGATCACTGCCTTAATTCTAAGCACGGACTTGCTGATGAATGGACTTTAAATAAACCGGATACATTTTGAGAAAATGTTTAACATGATTGCAGCAAATAAATAACTCACTCAAAAATTAAACATACTACAAAGCCCCCTGTCCTCTATTTGGGCAGAGTTTCGAACCTTAGGCTGTGATACAGAATACTTCTTCCTGTCAGATGCCCACAATGGTCTAGCGCTGTGCTGAGCTAAACGGGCATCAGTGTTATCAATGCCACACTTGGGGAATTGGACGGGAAGTACAGGGTGTGGGGGGGGGGGGGGGGGGCATTGGGGGTCACTGCAACTGTACAGTGCACAACATAATGATCTGTGTCTATAATGAAATGTTACACCCGGGGTGGAAGGGGGTTGTCCTGTGACGAGGAGTGCACAATCCTTTAGAATCTCTCGTCCCAGGATACGTTACAATCAGTATGGTTGTAGATAATCCCTGGGGTACTGGGCAGTGAGAGGGGTAAGAGGACATCTATCCAGATGTAGCAGACATGTCTATGACAACATAACATACATTACCACCCCCATCCACCAGCACGCCGGGTGACAGGTAAGTACCTTGAGTGGTAAAGTTAAACAGTGCAGGAAATTCACGGCCATTGGGAAGCTTTGGGTTGGGGTCTCGCAGTTCATCGAAGAAGGAGTGGGCACAGGCATCCAGAGGGGTGAGGCGGGCGGTGGGTGTGTACTCCAGCAGCCGGCTGCACAGTGCGATCGCCTCCGGTGGGGTCCGAGCTCTGAAAACCTGCAAAAAGACATAACCCTTTAAAGAAAAAAAAAAGTAGATCGGGCTGAGTGTGCGGCTCGTTAACCCTCGTCATGGAGTGATGAGATGGGTGTGAGGAGCCAGGTGAGCAATGAGTTACCGAGTCATCTGTACCGTGTGTATTGTGCTCAGACACTATTGTAACATGTAGGATATCTAGCAGTACTAATACCAGTGCCTTATAGATCACATCCAGGGTGAGGTCTGGAGGGACGGTACATGGCACAATACACTGGAATATACTAAAATAATCTCCTGGAGCTGGTAGGAACTATCACACAATGTATACATGTCTATATAAATAGTTGATGATGATGATGACACACATACAGAACAATCGGAGACACACTACATATACACAAAGATACAGGGGAAGGGGAATCACACACATGTATTATATATACACACATACACTATATGGACAAAAGTATTTGGACGTTTGACCATTACACAAACAGGGACTGTAATGACATTGTATTCAAATACAGATACTGTAATATGGAGTTGGTCCTTTTGCAGTGATAACAGCTCCCACTCTTCCTGGAAGACTTTCACAAGATATTGGAGTGTTACTGTGGAGCATTTGATATTGGAGGAGGAGGCCTGGCTCGCAATCTCCGTTCCAGTTCATCCCAAAGGTGTTTGATGGGGTTGAGGTCAGAACTCATCAAACCATGTCTTTGTAGCCAAATACTTTTGTCCATTTATATTCACACACACACGGGCAGGTGGGATGTGTGTAGCGGAGCTAAGATTTGAGGCTCACCTTAGTCCAGGGGTGGGCCTTTATCTGGGGGAACTTGAACTCTGTGTAGTTGGGGTTCATTTCTCTAATCTGCTCCCGTGTCGGTGTGCCAAGGACCTGCAACAAGCCAGACTCCTGTTATTCTCCTTTTCCAGGAAGCAATATACAGTCATGAAGTATATTTTATATAATCGTACAATCTATTGTATAACAATCAGTGGAAAGACAGTCGTGGAAGAGACATCTGTCAGCTCAGACAATGAGATTATACAACTGTGAACACCTCAGTTTCTGACACAATCCTTAACAAACAGGTAACCTGCAGGGAACACGTCTGAATTACATGGTACTTGATGCGGAGCTAATGATCATAATCTGCTGGATACTCCCTGCCCGGGTCATTATAACGCCCTGTGAGGAATAGTCCCTATATAACGGACAATCTGGAAACAAAGAGTTACAGGGTGCAGCAGATTCACAGACGCATGTTTATTCCATGCAGGGAAATACCGGCTTTATTTTACACACAACCGATCTGCCCCATGTAAGATTCGCTTCGCTGCCGCACAACAGACTTTTCAAAAGTCGCAAAATGTAAAACTCTAAAACAGACAAACATTGTCAGCAACTTGAAAAGAGGGGACCAACCAATCAGACACCGTATCCCTGAAATTCCAAAACCTCGTATGATTTACTTACAGATGTACCGACCCTCTACTGCAGGACTCCGAGTCCCTAGGGGCTTCTTAGTTAATGAGTTACTTTATTATCATCATGTTTACAGTCCCGACTTCTCATTGTGTAGACTAAGTGTCAGGCGGATTTCATTACTGCATAAATAACCGATGAGGAACGAAGATAAAAGTACTACTTAACAATATTAAGACAGTGCTTTGGAAATGATGGCTTCATCTTTAACAACAACCTCCAAACACTTAATTGTCTGACTTTTTTACATTCGCACACAGTTATAACACACTTGCAGACAAGTTTTAAAGCACAGACATTACACCAAATCGTAACACTTATGATGATTACAGGCAGCTCTAGAGAGAAGATGCTGTAACCCCATGTGATTCCTTGTTTAACAGAATTAGGATGCGGTTACTTTGCGGTTACAGTTCCTGGAAGAAATAGGAAAAATATCTGCATTGGAATCTGTGTTGTGTACTTTATGACCGCAGTAAGAATCTGCCATATTCCAGCATCCATAAGACACTGATAATATTCAGTGCGGAGTGATGTTACATCAGCGGATGCCATGGTACGCTCACAGTGATTCACAGCCTGTTCTCCTATCCGCAGTGGCAGACTGTACATGCTTTGAAGTGTAAGGTTTAATCTAAAATTAGTCCTTGTTTGTCGATATTGTGAGGACATGAGACGCTGGTACAGACAGACCCATCTCCAGAGCTCACGCACTGAGCTTCTCTAAGGAAGCCTAAATCATCTGCAATGGTCACCTAATAATACCCTCCCGACCCCCCAACAAAATTACATCTCCTGGTGAGCTCAGGATGTTATCAATGTGTTAAACCCAAAAACAGCAGTGTCATCTGAACCTGTGTGTGATCTCTCGTGCTGACACTAGAGGGCGGCAGATAGATTATTCCCCATCATTAGATCATGATCCTGAATCTGCGGATCCCACGCTGGAGATAAAATATCTTACAGATAAACTGCACGTTGCCTTATATGAAGGCGTGTTCTGCAATATGCACATATATACAATTCCATGAACATATCAGTATTCAGAGTGATTTACAAAGCAGATATTTTTCTTAGGCAAAGCGAACTCCAATAATATAATTATTAGTCCTTCACATTTGTATTACTGCAGGAAAGAAGAATCGAGTTGGATTTATAAAAGAGATAAGTGAGGGATGTGGGGGTGTTTGTTATTACATCTCATAGTTGTTAGTACCACTGGCTCTCTCATGTAATGGACACATCCGTAGATTGGGCAGGAGTACTGCAGTAAGTGTAGTACACGTCCTGGAGACGTGAGGAGCTGCCTAGGAGGGGTACATTGTGGCTCCGTTACACCTGGTGTAAAGATACAAGCTGAAGACTACGATCATTAGATTGTATCTTTAAACAAAGGGAAAAATAAATAGTAACAGGATAGCATGGTCTATGTGTATGGTCTGTTCTTGTACTTTACAGCACATAAAGCTGATAGGTAAATGATATGGTGCAGGTTTATCTATGTGATATGTTATGTTGGTAAACCAGATACCGCACCAATCTATTACATCGGCTTTACGCCACGGCTGCTCCGACATCTCGCTGGCGAGACGTTTTCACAAGAACTAGCCCCACATTTCCTCCAGAATTCAATGCAAGGAACTCCCCCCTCACCGGCACCTACACCCCCCCCCCCCCCCACACACACACACACATCTCTGACCTTATTATGTGACCTTCTCCCTCCCATCTGATAACCACCTCTTACTGCCACACCCCGTCTGATCAGACGCTCCCCAATCCCCAAGTAACCACCTCTTACTCCCACACCCCGTCTGATCAGACGCTCTCCAATCCCCAAGTAACCACCTCTTACTGCCACACCCCGTCTGATCAGACGCTCCCCAATCCCCAAGTAACCACCTCTTACTGCCACACCCCGTCTGATCAGACGCTGCCCAATCCCCAAGTAACCACCTCTTACTGCCACACCCCGTCTGATCAGACGCTCCCCAATCCCCAAGTAACCACCTCTTACTGCCACACCCCGTCTGATCAGACGCTCCCCAATCCCCAAGTAACCACCTCTTACTGCCACACCCCGTCTGATCAGACGCTCCCCAATCCCCAAGTAACCACCTCTTACTGCCACACCCCGTCTGATCAGACGCTCCCCAATCCCCAAGTAACCACCTCTTACTGCCACACCCCGTCTGATCAGACGCTCCCCAATCCCCAAGTAACCACCTCTTACTGCCACACCCCGTCTGATCAGACGCTCCCCAATCCCCAAGTAACCACCTCTTACTGCCACACCCCGTCTGATCAGACGCTCCCCAATCCCCAAGTAACCACCTCTTACTCCCACACCCCGTCTGATCAGACGCTCCCCAATCCCCAAGTAACCACCTCTTACTCCCACACCCCGTCTGATCAGACGCTCCCCAATCCCCAAGTAACCACCTCTTACTGCCACACCCCGTCTGATCAGACGCTCTCCAATCCCCAAGTAACCACCTCTTACTGCCACACCCCGTCTGATCAGACGCTCCCCAATCCCCAAGTAACCACCTCTTACTGCCACACCCCGTCTGATCAGACGCTCCCCAATCCCCAAGTAACCACCTCTTACTGCCACACCCCGTCTGATCAGACGCTCCCCAATCCCCAAGTAACCACCTCTTACTGCCACACCCCGTCTGATCAGACGCTCCCCAATCCCCAAGTAACCACCTCTTCCCTATAAAATACCCCCCACCTGAAACTACCGGCTCCAGTCCCATCTCCACTCCTATCTCACTACCTCCTATTTTCTTACGTCTAGACTGTAAGCTCTTAGGACCAAGATCCTCTTTACCCTCTGTCATCCTCACAGACACTTATTCTGCTTTAAGTGCGACTGGATTCGTATGGTTTGTCATCCACCTTACAACTAATCTACTCGGACAGACCAATCATAGAACAGAAGACAATGTAACACAACCAGGTTTGTGTTACACGTATATAGCAGTGTGTATGTTTAAGAAATATTTAACATGACTTACATACAGAATGGAAGGCTGAGGAGTAACACATTATAACATAATAATATGTACAGGTATCACTCACCTTAATAATCTCTACCAGCTGGTCCACTCCGCTGTCCCCGGGGAAGATGGGCTGACCCAGGAGGAGCTCCGCCAGAACGCAGCCCGCTGACCACACATCTAAGGGCACATAAGGAGGGACCGTCAGTGACTGTCAGCTCACAGGGCAGCACCGGCACACCCGGGTAACTATCATTGTGTCTATCCATACATTGAGACTGAGGAGCACTGACTGTGTCTTCTGCATTACTAGAATTTCTGGTGTGTTTGTGATCTGCTATTTGTATATTATGTAAAGGAATTACATCCTGCTAAGAGAACGGTCATTTATGCAGCACTGGAGCAACGGCTGACTATACGCAGACATAAAATAAAGTTATCCTCCTCTGTGACGTAGGACACTCTGGGGCTGACGACTAGCTGCGTGCTGTCCGACATCACCGTGGCACCTCGCTATCCGTGGTGCGGTACCTGTCATACGGTTACACACGGAGGATATGGACAGTGCTGGGCGGTGAGAGCACAGATGGAAACGCTGACGCTACGGATGGACTATTAGCCACTCAGCAGATGTCCGTGTGATTGATATACAGCAGTTAGAGTCAGCAATACTCCCATTAGAGAGAGGAATAATGACTTGTGTATAAGGGACAGAGGAGAGTGCAGCAGGGCCATTAGCACAGCGCACGTGGTGTCAGCGCGGTGGGTGTTACAGGACATTCGTTATATACACAGTGGCGCAGTCGGCACTTTCTGTTTGCTCCCACACATACTGGTAGGTTAACGCCTGGGGTATTAATCGTGTAATAAGTCCGAGCGGACTGAAGGCTTAGCGAGCTGTCTGTTCTCCATCACTGACCTAGTCCTATAAACATGCAGAGATTTTGGATAAAAGTCCGCTCTGTTAGCACTGTCCAGAGGCTGCTCTTATCCTTGGGGCCAACAACAAATTTCTATCCAAAAATGACTGCACATTAATAGGCCCTATACAAAGGCACAGACCACTCTGCTACATATAGATTATACATTGGCACAGTGCTTACTGGCAGCCCTGGCACTGAGAGATTCCATATGTCACAAACTGATACCAGTCTCCATATAACCACCTAACTGGCAATTGTGTTTCTATCCACGATCTCACCCCCCCCCCCGTCAGTAACACATAAAACACCCCTAATAGAACCAACTCTTACCTATGCTGGAAGTGTAATCAGTGGCCCCAAAGATCAACTCTGGAGCCCGATAGTACCGAGAGCAGATGTAGGAGACGTTGGGCTCCCCGCGGACCAACTGCTTCGCGCTGTAAGACAAGGAGGGCGATGAGAGGGCGTGAAGATTATAAGACTATACGCCTCTTTGCAGCACATATCACAACGGACCTGGCAGAAATCATGTATAGAAGTCTGACCTGACCTTCCCATGGGAAACGTAGGTACCGAATCGTAATATCAGCTATACTCAGACACTGCACCAATCACACACCTGCTGTCACTGAGCAGGTATATGAAAGCCTTGCCGATTGGTTGACGTGGTCACAGACAAATGTTTGCTAAATTAAATGTTAGTAAGTGAGCCCTATTATATTATTACTGTCAATATATTACTCAATGCAGGGAAATAAAGGAAAAAACACAACTTAAAAGACAAATTCATTTTCTAAAAACTGTCCAGTAAAACACATGGGGGTAACAGACAAGGTCCATAATAACATCATTCAGCAGCTTGGTAATAAAATGTCAGTGTTGCCATTATACAAGCAGGTAACAATGTGCTCATACTCCTGTGTCTGCAATCACCTATTTGCACAGAAGTCTGAAACTAAAGAACAGGAGCAGAAAGTAACTTGCCGTGCTCTGCGTTGTCATTTGTACTTTTTGTCCTAAGTCAGACACAATCATCCACTTAGTGATTTAATTATTTTTTGTTTTATTCACTATCACCTGTATAATTAAAGACCTGATAACACATGATGGTCCAGCTCTTCCCATGTCACATATTACAGTACAACAGACAATGGTCCTGTCCTGCAGGTATCAAGGTCTTCCACTTACATGAGACTCATCCACTATATGATAACGATGGACTGCTCTGGTTGCCTATAATCATGATGACTAGTATGGCTGTAAGTGGAGCCTCTGTGACTGTAAATGAGGGATAATTGTTGGGTTGCTTCAGTGACCAAGACAGCTCAACAAGCAACACATCAGTAAAGGGCAGCAGTGGGCAGAAGGGCGACGCCAGGATCCCGCTATCCGGCATTAGAACAGATGAGCGACTGCCGATGAAGCGTTGTCCGAGCAGCCGCTGTTATCAAGAACTGTCTGCGATATTCTGCTCTACAGAGCACTCATCTGTGAGGCTGCACCAGTCACACCCGGGAACACGTCTCTGTACAGTGGAGGAAGGAGATCCTCACTCACGTACATATACACTGAGTGCTGGTTTCCAACAGTGAAGGGTTCTAGTAGCTCCGTATTGGTGTGGGGGGAATTTCCTGGCACTGCTTGGGTGCAGTCCAGGATGACAATACCCCCATCCCAAGATCACATGTGGTCACCCCATGGTTTAATGAGATGGCACAGATATTATTCATGTCCTTCTCCGTCATCCCATCCAAACCCACCATAAGCCAGGAGTCCGTTTATCCCTCCAGACATTAGCAGACTCCGTCCCATGGTGCAGACAGGCTGCAGTGGCCGCCTGCCGAGACCAGACATCTTATTAAGCGACTTTAAACTGGTGTTTCCTGTTTGCTGGGGGGGGATGGGTCGCCCATCTGGGTTGTGGGGCACCTATAATATTACATATCATGTGACTTTGGCCAAATTCATTGAACCAGGAGGCAGAGAACAGAATCCAGAGACAGACCAGGAATATCTGCTGTATACACATGTAGCCCAGTACAGGAGGGCAGAGCACAAGGTCCAAGAGTAATGCGTCAAATATACCAAAATACCAGTTGTCCAACTAGAATGTGAATGAGCCCCGTCCCTTGGATATAGTTGTGTTGTGAACAGCGGACTCTCACGGCTGTATAGTATTTTCACAGCATTAATGTTACATTACGAATAGGTGCCTGGTGGATGGGGTAATATATGGAATTAAGAAACGCTGAACAGTAACCGATAACATGTTACACGGGGAATACACATTCATCTATGTATAATCACCTGTAGATAATATCTGTATACACCGGGATACTTCTCTGTTCTTTAGGAAACATTGTATATTACAAGGAGTAATGCACCCCCTACTGTGACTTACTACAGATACTACAAGTCATCTCAGACACCTATGACCTGTATGAAGGCAACTCCTGTACGGTCACACAACTCCTCGGTGACTTCTAATATCCATCTAACTTACAGTAAGGAGGACAGATTAATACAAAGCTGGAGAAGGGGGCACTTACCTGCCAAAGTCGCAGAGCTTTAGTACAGCTGTGTCGGGGTCCAGCAGCAGGTTCTGTGGTTTGATATCCCGGTGGCAGATCCCAAAGGAATGGATATAAGCTAAACTGCGGAACAGCTGATACATGTACAACTGTAAGACAAGCAGAGAGAGGTGGTCAGTGCGTGCGGAGATCCTGCTCAGACCTACACGGCTTCTACAGAGTAAACACCTAACTGCATCTACTGGACCAGTAAATATCTCCCCACGTACGTTCTGCACAGACATAGTTACAGTTTTCAATATTTTAGTTAAACAAAGAGTTAAGTTGCCTAATGCTTAAATATTTTTCTTCCGTTCTAGCCCAGCACAATGATGTGGATTTGTATTGTGTATGAGAAGGAATTGAGAGCTTTTAAATTACGTTACAATGATGGGCTAGTTATCTACAATCAGCAGCATAGATAGGGCTTAGTGATTGGAACCAAACAGCTGACAGATCACCCATTTTCCATGTCAGAATAGCGGCTTTGCATACAGGAGTCGGCACTTTTTATATAACACCATCTATTCCACCTATAAATAAACCGCATAGGATCGCACGGAGCTCTGTCCAGTGCAGTGAGAGGAGACCATTAGGGAGTTGGAGATAAAGTAGACATGTAGGAAGGAGACCATCTAATGTCAAGAACTGGTCTGACACAGCTACAAAAACTGCAACTTAACCGCAGGACACAAAGGGAGGGAATGACAAACATGGACGTTTCTTTCAGGTATACAAAAGAAACAGAACCAACCCTGTATGTCCATCAAACACCACGTACATGAAAGGGCCCTGAGCTCAGGTCTGAGCAGACGAGAGGCAGGAAGGAGCTAATACTACTGGGAGGACAGGTCGTACACGTACACGTAGACTCTAATCAATAAATGACCAGAAGACATCTAAATCTCCCAAACCTCAGCTGTATCTCAACTACCAATAAAGATGTGATAAGCGGAGACGAGCATGTTATCACTGCCGCTTTCATATAAGGCAACGTGTGTATTACATTTCATAGATTCTATGGTTCACAAGTCGGGATGGAGAATAATGCAGAACTCAGGGGCCAAAGAGTGAAATCTCGGGGCCAGGACAGGTGTGTGTCTATCAACATCAATAGAAATGACTTGGCTACATCAATTCACAGCAGTGCTGGTGCCCTTGTACTTTGTATCCTCTCCTGGAGATGGGAGTTAGTTGTTATAACCCTTCAGATATATAACAATGTGTTGCTGCCCCACCCTCCGATGAAACAATACAGCGGATGTCTAACTACCTTGACATAGATCATGGGGAGAGCCTGCTTTGCCCGGCTGTAATGTCTCGCAACTCTGTACACCGTTTCCGGAACGTAGTCCAGCACCAGATTTAGATAGACCTCATCCTTCTGCAAGATATAAGACACAGGCCAGTGAGTAAGAGACAGACATGGTCTATTTAGTACAAAGAACAGACAAACACGAGTCAGTAAGAAACAGACAGAGCCCAGTGATTAGAAGACAGAGACAGACGAGAGGGCGAGACAAGTTGACACTTCTAAATATCAAATATATTTCTAAACATTTCTCAGTGTTAAACTAATCCACTCCAATGAAAAACTAATTGATCTCTGTGCTGCTGGGGGACCCTGCTCCTTCCACTATAAAACTCTCAGTCTGTGGCTTCCTGCTGCCTCCATTCCCCTCCTCACATCATGTCACTGCCCCTGTCACATGCAGCCCTGTCCTCACTAATACATCACTAATCTCCTGATATACTCTGTGCTGCTGGGGGACCCTGCTCCTTCCACTATATAACTCTCAGTCTGTGGCTTCCTGCTGCCTCCATTCCCCTCCTCACATCATGTCACTGCCCCTGTCACATGCAGCCCTGTCCTCACTAACACATCACTCATCTCCTGATATACTCTGTGCTGCTGGGGACCCTGCTTCCTCCACTATATAACTCTCAGTCTGTGTCTTCCTGCTGCCTCCATTCCCCTCCTCACATCAGGTCACTGCCCCTGTCACATGCAGCCCTGTCCTCACTAACACATCACTCATCTCCTGATATACTCTGTGCTGCTGGGGACCCTGCTTCTTCCACTATATAACTCTCAGTCTGTGTCTACATGCTGCCTCCATTCCCCTCCCCACATCATGTCACTGCCCCTGTCACATGCAGCTCTGTCCTCACTAACACATCACTCGTCTCCTGATATACTCTGTGCTGCTGGGGGAGCCTGCTCCTTCCACTATATAACTCTCAGTCTGTGTCTTCCTGCTGCCTCCATTCCGCTCCTCACATCAGGTCACTGCCCCTGTCACATGTAGTCCTGTCCTCACTAACACATCACTCATCCTGATATACTCTGTGCTGCTGGGGACCCTGCTTCTTCCACTATATAACTCTCAGTCTGTGTCTTCCTGCTGCCTCCATTCCCCTCCTCACATCAGGTCACTGCCCCTGTCCTCTCTACCACATCACAAGTAGTAGCTGGTATATGATGGAGAAGGACGTAGTGTAGTGTAACAATGTAACAAGCAGACCATCCTTTCTAGTCTTCGTGGAAAAAAAAGTTCCATCTAATTATTTCTTTCAAGTAATATTACACCGGACTAAGTGTGGACACAGCAGTGAGATTACAAGATGTGTTATACAATAGGTTTATAGTAAGAATGACACAGTACAGACATCTTACTACCCCAGGAAGCTCTCACATACACATTTTATAAACCCTAAAAAGAAAAAAATGTAATTTCAATGATCCTCAACACACTAAGGGGTAAATGTATTATGGTCTGATTTTTTCAACTCGCTGTAAATCAGCGAGTTTACAGCTAAAATTTAAAGCGGCGCTGGCTTGTAAAGACAAGTTTGCCTTTACAAGCCAGCGCCGCTTTAAGTTTTAGCTGTAAACTCGACGATTTCCGGAGAGTTGAAAAAAATTGGACCATAATACATTTACCCCTAAGAGTCCAAAATTTTAAACCCCGTTCTTAAAGGAACAGCGCCGTACGCTCTCAGGGCTGCATGAAAAGTACATTACAGATGGGACAATGGACTCCCAGCACTGACATCTACAGCGTTAATGCTGCATGTACAACGCTAGAATGCAGCACGCCCTATTTTTAATACACTAATGTGCACTACTAATAATATTTCATTAATATTTTGTATTTGTAATGCGCATGTAAAATCCGAAAGGCATGTGATCACAGGTTAGTCTCCACGTGGTTCTATCCGTGTCCCCAGCACGTGTGTGCATCAGGATCACTGCAGCAGTAATGTAGGAGGTGTCAGGGTCGGGGGATGGTATAATTCCTAGAAATCTCCACATCTCCCTGCAGTACAATCAGCTCCAGCTACTCACAGGATATTTATAGTCGCTCATCACACAGAACTATTTGAAATGTTGGCACAAGGAAGAATCCAGCATCTAGGATTCTGGAGGCTGTTAGACTCTCTCAGATACATGAAATGACGGGAGGGTCTGATGGGCTCACACAGTGCTCTCTGCACAGACCTTCCAGGGAGGAGAAGGGGTTAACGTCATGTGAGAGGACTTTAAAGTGGCCCATCAGCCACATATGTTACGTGTTAACCATCCAGGATCATCTTATTGTACAGGAGCAGTACAAGTGGGCCCCCGTTCCCTATATACACTACACTAGAGCTGCCCCTGTCGCAGTAAGTGCTGTTACTGTGGAGTGGAAACATTAAGGTTTCCCTCCACTGGAGCCAAGAGGCCAACAGCAAACTATGATAAATATCCCCAGATCGTTAATTAGGGGCAAAAGCAGCTCAGCCACGAAGCGGAAGCTGTTAGCGCTGCTAACGGGACCAAGTGCTGATGTGCGTAAAAATAATCTGTTCATGGTGGCTACACTCACTGCAGAGTTACAAACGGCCTCTGGAACCACCGTCAGCACAAGAACTGTTTGTTGGGAGCTTCACGTATTGGGGTTCCATGGCCGAGCAGCAGCACACAAGCCTAAGATCACCATGTGCAAAGCCAAACGCCAACTGGAGTGTTGTAAGCACACCGTCACCGGACTCTGAGTGATGAATTACACTTCACCATCTGGCAGTCCGCTGGATGAATCTGGGATTGGCAGATACCAGGAGAACACTTCCTACCCAATTACGCACCGACAACTGTGATGTTTGGTGGAGGAGGTATGATGATCTGGGTTATTGGTCATGGTTTGGCCCGAGCCTCTTAGCTCCAATGAAGGGAAATCTTACAGCATAAAATTACATTTTAAAAACGTCTATCTTTGTGGGCAGTTTGGAGAAGGCCCTTTCCAGTTTCATCATGGCAGCGCCCCTGTGCACAAAGTGAGATCAATAAAAAATAAAAAATAAATTTGGGGAGGAAGAAATGACTGACCTGCAGAGTACTGACCCCCAACCCATGGAACAATTTTTGGATGAATTTTAATGCCGTCTGAGCCCCACCTCGACCTAACCATTGGCCAACGCCAGCGTCGATCTCACCATTGGCCAACGCCGGCGCCACACCTTGATTTTACCATCGTCCAACACCAGCGCCCGACCTCACTAAGGCTCTTGTGGCTGAATGAATGTGAATCTCTGCTGCCATGTTCAAAAATCTAGTGGAAAGCTTTCCCACAAGAGTGGGGGCTGTTATAGCAGGGGGGGGGGGTACTCCATATTAATGCCCATGGTCCTGGAATGAGATGTTCAACTAACTATGGATGATCGGGTGCCCATATACACTGTTATTTACATTACTCCTACATATTATGCAGCTCTGTACATATTCTGTGTAATCATTTCCATTAGTCCCTGTCCCAGCGGATGACCGGCCAGGGCCCGGCATACAGACCACTCACCTTCTCTCCGCTGGAATAGAAGAAGTAACGGAGCCGCACGATATTACAGTGATCCAGCTTCCTCATGATCTGCAGCTCTCGGTTCTGGAAAACAACAAAACACTGTAAGGAATCTGTATTATTTCTCTTCACATCAAGTCTGACTGAGCAGAAATAGATCATCATCACCATTTATTTATATAGCGCCACTAATTCCACAGCGCTGTACAGAGATCTCACTCACATCAGTCCCTGCCCCATTGGAGCTTACAGTCTAATTCCCTAACACACACACACAGACACACATACAGACTAGGATCAGTTTGATAGCAGCCAATTAACCTACCAGTATGTTTTGGAGTGTGGGAGGAAACCAGAGCACCCGGAGGAAACCCATGCAAACACGGGGAGAACATACAAACTCCACACAGATAAGGCCATGGTCGGGAATTGAACTCATGACCCCCGTTATTATGCGGTAAGAACCAATATTCAGCTTATTAACTCTACATCCTAACGAATGCAGAGACCTAACCTGACCACTGCCATGCGGGAGAGCTATGTCTGCGCCTAAACGTGGCTTTTAGATGAGTTCATTCAGGTGCAGTTAAATAGTTGATGTAAAGAGCAGAGGGTATTAACCTTGGGAACAGACAGAAAAAGTACGGCACATGCATGATATCTGCGCTACCACAACTGGTGCTATCGTAGCTTGCGATGAGCACCCTCTTACCGCTTTGTTTCTTATGGCACCAGATCAACTCATTTTAGTAATACACAGTAATGCGCCCACAAGCAAAATGGAGATTTACATTGCAGATCCAGATATTTACATGATCGTAAGGGACATTCTGTTGATATTTTTGTGGCAGTAATATATACCTTTTATAAACACCCACCAAAAAATGGGATCCCTATTGTCAACTGAACCTAGCGTTTTTAATTCTATTCACAAAACGTGCGTTTTTGCCGTAACACAAAACATTAAGGCAGATAAAGTAATTTGGTTTGGATTTTTGGATTCGGGAGAAAGAGTTACCTTAGGGGTCCAAATTTTGTGGCAATTCCTTAATAAACACCCGCGGTACTTCAAATAAACTAGATAAAGAAGCTGCAATTAGTAAATTATTTAATAAATTGAAAAATCAATATTTAATCAACTAATTGTCAGACAGTGGAGATATTTGGCAGAAATAGTGGTTTTGACATCATCTCTTAACTAAAAATTTTTGAACAAATCTGAGATGGGTGGTGGGCAATTAATTTTCTTTTGGGTGATCTGATGTGGAATGAACCTGTTTATATATTTATAGGGGCAATTCTACTGAAAACACGACAAACTACACCCGTGATGGCCCCTGCCGCCTCCCATAGCCTATTTAGGACACAAATGAGATTTGAGAAGTCCTAAAAAGACAGCAGCTTTACCACAGTGGTACCAGTGGGACACAGCCTCCTACCGGCCTGTACACGGCATCTATGCAGCGTCTACACATTTGTTAGTAAATGTCCTTTAGAAGCGACTTCAGAATTCCCAAGATGACACCGGTCCGTAACAGGACGTAGAAATATATTATTTCAAACCTATTATTTAGCTCACGAATACACAGGATTTCTCATACATGAAGGTCATAACGTTTCTTCTCTTGCAGTTTTTCAGAGTGTAAAACCTTTTCACGTAGAACCAGCAGGAGATGGAGGAAAATAATGAACAGAATGTCCCAGTTCCCATCGGCTGATGACAGTTTCAGCAAGTATCTCAGCCTCACGTCCTCAGAATAGAGCTCTACATTAATAAAATATCAAACACACTGACCAATCTGTCCGACATTTAGCCCTTGGTTATAACAGAACATTTTGCACTTTGCAGGCAAATTACAAAAAGGATCATTTTATGATGGATTCTGAAAATTGTTCCTCTCAAATGAGAAGAAGATCAAAGCAGGAATACTATTTCAGGGGCTACATTAAAGGCTTCAATCAATCTAATTAATAAACAGAACAATTACCATCCTGATTTATTTATATAGCGCCACTAATTCCGCAGCGCTGTACAGAGAACTCACTCACATCAGTCCCTGCCCCATTGGAGCTTACAGTCTAAATTGCCTAATATAGACACACACAGAGACATGGGGTCAAATTGATAGCAGCCTAATAGTATGTTTTTGGCGTGTGGAAGGAAAACGGAGCACCCGGAGGAGCGAACGATCCAGAGCACGGCACGCAGCCAGAGCAAACGATCCAGAGCACGGCGCGCAGCCAGAGCAAACGATCTAGAGCACGGAGCGAACGATCCAGAGCACATGTGCAGCCGGACCGAACGATGCTGACAACTGTGCAAGGTACAGAGATTAAGCCAGATACAGACACAGATCTGCCTTATCATGCTGATTTACTGACCTGTTCTAGAATGAATAAACATACAGAGATCTGTCATATTGTGCCGACAGCAGAGTGAGGCATGGACACAGAGAGCCAATATAGTAACATAGAGACTGAGCGTTACTAGACTGTAGGAATACAGAGGACGGTCACATGATGCGGATGACTATAAGGTATATTCAGATATCTGTTCCCTCCGTCATATGAGAGAACGATACAGACCAAACAGAACATGAAGTTTGGATGAATGAGAATTTTGAGTGTGAGTTATGAGTTATTTAAGAATATGTACGAATCTAGAACTATTTACTAGAAAGTGAAGATCACATTCCTCAAATGCAGCAAATAGCTAATATAGGTTTACAGCTATAGTTCATATGTAAACAGTAAGCACTCAGCAATAAGTAGAAACATATATCTAAATGTCTGTAACCTGACTACAGCGGCTAATACAGTCACAGTCGGCAGAATTACAGGTGTGTAAGTGAATCTCCCAATGAATATCACTGGCTCCTAGCTCAGCTCTGTGACTTGTGAAGAGATGAAAGTGTTACACCTGTTCCCATAAAGGGTGATGCAGGAAAGAGGGCAGACAGATTGGCACGGCTCCAGGAATGGCATGTTACACAATACACACTTCCATACTGCTATTTTTGGCTGATGAACCCCTGCCAAGCTTATAGCAGGTAATTATAGCTAGTAATGTGTGACATAATGGCAGAACAGCACAGACCGGAAGAGTGCAATGAGGAAAACAGGAAGTGTGCACAGAAGGTCACGCTGGAGGTCAGATGTCCAGCAATATAGGAACTGTAGGAGAAAATAGGGATAACTGTACAGTCTGCTTCCTAGTCTTCAGCACTCGGAACAAAGCTGAGCTGTAATCTCAAACACATGGGAGTAACAGAGGCCCCGAGCATGTGATTTATGGCTGGAGCCCGGGAGGTTTCCTGTCCGTTTGATGTTCAGTCTCTTTAGCAGGAACCTCAGAACGGATCCTGCGCTCACCTGCCCAACACAACACAGTACCGACCCATTATAGATGTAGCCCTGTCCGGGGGTCCTGGCTACAGAGTATGAGGCATTCATTCAAGACTTCTGTGACTACTACATTATTTACTCTATAAAGAGGTTGAACTGCACACAAAGAACAACACACATCCCACAGTTATCCTAACATGTAGACTGCACTTGTACAATGATCCTGAAATAAGGATTATTATGTGTGTATATATATATATACATATACACACACACACACAGAGAACACATTCGTACACTACTCCCACAATGAGGATATATACAGAGAACACACTCGTACACTAATCCCACAATGAGGATATATACAGAGAACACACTCGTACAATAATCCCACAATGATGATATATACAGTGAACACACTCGTACACTAATCCCCAATGAGGATATCATCATCATCATCATTTATTTATATAGCGCCAACATATTCCGTAGCGCTTTACAATTGGGGACAAGCATAATAAACTAATAAACAAACTGGGTAAAACAGACAAAGAGGTGAGAAGGCTGCTCGCAAGTTTACAATCTATGGGACAATGGGAGATAGACACATGAGGTTAAGTATACATTTTGCATCTTGGCCCAGCCAGACTGCAAAGGTAAGGTGACTCATAAACTAAATGATCCTGTCAAACAACAATGTTGGTCAGGGGGTAGTTG
This sequence comes from Mixophyes australis, assembly GCA_036250195.1. NCBI lineage: Eukaryota > Metazoa > Chordata > Amphibia > Anura > Limnodynastidae > Mixophyes > Mixophyes australis. The sequence continues at coordinate 417,565,902 of JAVHZZ010000002.1, read as the reverse complement.
TCTTGTGTGAAATTGTGTAACAGGCAGTAACAGGCTAAAGGTAGCGGGGTTAAGAGGGTGGCTGAGGAATATTATAAGCTTGTCTGAATAGGTAGGTTTTCAGAGAACGCTTGAAATTTTGTAGACCAGAGGAGAGTCTTATTGTGCGAGGGAGAGAGTTCCATAGAGTGGGTGCCGCCCCAAAAAAGTCCTGTAACAGGGAATGGGAGGATGTAATGAGGGTGTATGAGAGACGCAGATCTTTTGCAGAACGGAGTTGCCGAGTTGGGAGATATTTTGAGACAAGAGAGGAGATGTATGTTGGTGCAGCTTTGTTGATGGCCTTGTAGGTTAGTAAAAGTATTTTATATTGGATTCGGTAGAAGACAGGCAGCCAGTGTAGAGACATACAGAGTGATTCAACAGAGGAATAGCTATTTGCAAGGAAAATCAGTCTTGCCGCAGCATGCAAAATAGATTGTAGGGGTTTGAGTCTGTTTTTGGGAAGACCAGTAAGGAGGGAACTGCAATAGTCAATGCGGGAGATGATTAGTGCATGAATTAAGGTTTTAGCAGTGTCTTGTGTGAGATATGTACGGATTCTGGAAATGTTCTTTAGATGTATGTAACATGATTTAGATATAGAGTCAATGTGAGGAACAAAGGATAGGCATGAATCAAGGATTACACCTAGGCAGCGAGCTTGTGGGGTGGGATTTATGGTCATGTTATCAACAGAGATAGAAATGTCAGGTATGCTCTTGTTGGCGGGTGGGAATATTATTAACTCCGTTTTAGAAAGATTAAGTTTGAGTTGACGAGAGGACATCCAAGATGATATGGCAGAAAGACAGTCAGTTACACGGGACAACACAGATGTCGAGAGATCAGGAGAGGCTAGATATATGGATATATGCAGTGAACACACTCATACGCTATTCCCACAATAAGGATATATGCAGAGAACACACTCATACGCTATTCCCACAATGAGGATATATACAGAGAACACACTTGTACACTAATCCCACAATAAGGATATATACAGAGAACACACTCGTACGCTATTCCCACAATGAGGATATATGCAGAGGACACACTCGTACGCTAATCCCACAATGAGGATATATACAGAGAACACACTCGTACACTAATCCCACAATGATGATATATACAGAGAACACACTCGTACACTAATCCCACAATGAGGATATATACAGAGAACACACTCGTATACTAATCCCACAATGATGATATATAGAGAGAACACACTTGTATGCTAATCCCACACTGAGGATATATACAGAGAAAACACTCGTATGCTAATCCCGCACTGAGGATATATACAGAGGACACACTCGTATGCTAATCCCGCAATTATGATATATACAGAGAACACACTCATACACTAATCCCGCAATGATGATATATGCAGAGAAAACACTCGTACGCTAATCCCGCACTGAGGATATATACAGAGGACACACTCGTATGCTAATCCCGCAATTATGATATATACAGAGAACACACTCATACACTAATCCCGCAATGATGATATATGCAGAGAAAACACTCGTACGCTAATCCCGCAATGATGATATATACAGAGAACACACTCGTACGCTAATCCCACAATGGGGATATATACAGAGAACACACTCGTACGCTAATCCCGCACAGAGAATATATACAGAGAACACACTCGTACGCTAATCCCGCAATGAGGATATATACAGAGAACACACTCGTACGCTAATCCCGCAATGGGGATATATACAGAGAACACATTAATATGTTAACCTGCAATAGGGGCATATGGTCCCATATTATACGTTTGCTGGGTACACCAGGAAGAGATTCATCCCCAGAACACTGATACATAAACACAAGAGACCTTTGTACACTGGACGTCTTACATGCCAGGGAGTTTTATTAAGAATGGACCTGCAGGTTCTAATGATCAAGGCCATCTGATAAAATCTACCAAACACTGAAGTCAGGAGCAGCAGCAATAAACAGACCATTGACTTGCTCGGGGAGGATGGATGTTAACCAGCGAGCTGCCGGGGCCACCATATCTGTCAGCTAGGAATTTATACAAAATACTGAAGATTAGTGGAGACCCCCCCTCCCCTCCCCCGATACTTCCAGCTCCCCCAAAACACTCATCTAGCAACAAGGCAATAAATTCCGGGTGAGGGAGACGGGATTTATGGTTCAGCTGCTTCCAGGACACCCCAGGGCCTTTATTGTGGGAGTAATGAGGAGGAATCATGTGACAGGCTCAGTGTGATGGTTAATGTGACCTCTGCTTGCTCCTTTGTCCAGATCTGTGGGGGAGGGGGCCTGGCGGCTCTTACAGCTGTTCCACTACTACAATATGAAGAGGGGCAGATCACAGCTGCTGCAGACAGGCTTTCTGCCCCCTCATCAATCAGAGGCCTTCAGGGCATGAGATGAGGAACGGAGCTCTCCAATATACAGACATCAGCAGAGTTACATATGTTGTATAATATCGCGTATCGTGTCATGGTGCGGAAACCTGCAGAGCGCCCAGAAATTGCTGCAAGTGTGGGGGATCACAGACCTCCAACTGCATCCTATGTTAGACGGTGCACAAAAAAGATCATAGACAGCACAGTAGCACAATGGTTAGCATTGATGCCTCACAGCAATGGGGTCAAGGGTTTGATTCCCATGTTAGTGTAGGTTTTGACAGGATAGCCGTCTATTAGGTACAGATAAGCACTAGGCACCGGGTAGCAGTCTCCTAGGCACAGATAAGCACTAGGGACAGGGTAGCAGTCACCTAGGTACAGATAAGCACTAGGCACAGGATAGCAGTCACCTAGGTACAGATAAGCACTAGGCACAGGATAGCAGTCACCTAGGTACAGATAAGCACTAGGCACGGGGTAGCAGTCACCTAGGTACAGATAAGCACTGGGCACGGGGTAGCAGTCACCTAGGTACAGATAAGCACTAGGCACGGGGTAGCAGTCACCTAGGTACAGATAAGCACTAGGCACGGGGTAGAAGTCTCCTAGGTACAGATAAGCACTAGGCACGGGGTAGAAGTCTCCTAGGTACAGATAAGCACTAGGCACCGGGTAGCAGTCACCTAGGTACAGATAAGCACTAAGCACCGGGTAGCAGTCACCTAGGTACAGATAAGCACTAGGGACGGGGTAGAAGTCTCCTAGGTACAGATAAGCACTGGGCACGGGGTAGAAGTCTCCTAGGTACAGATAAGCACTGGGCACGGGGTAGCAGTCTCCTAGGTACAGATAAGCACTAGGCACCGGGTAGCAGTCTCCTAGGTACAGATAAGCACTAAGCACCGGGTAGCAGTCACCTAGGTACAGATAAGCACTAGGCACGGGGTAGAAGTCTCCTAGGTACAGATAAGCACTAGGCACCGGGTAGCAGTCACCTAGGTACAGATAAGCACTAGGCACCAGGTAGCAGTCTCCTAGGTACAGATAAGCACTAGGCACCGGGTAGCAGTCTCCTAGGTACAGATAAGCACTAGGCACCGGGTAGCAGTCTCCTAGGTACTGATAAGCACTAGGCACCGGGTAGCAGTCTCCTAGGTACAGATAAGCACTAGGCACCGGGTAGCAGTCTCCTAGGTACTGATAAGCACTAGGCACCGGGTAGCAGTCTCCTAGGGACTGATAAGCACTAGGCACCGGGTAGCAGTCTCCTAGGTACAGATAAGCACTAGGCACCGGGTAGCAGTCTCCTAGGTACAGATTACTGGGTGAAGGGCACTATTTGACAATGCTGTGCTTTACTACTTGAGCAGTCTGTATCTTATCACCAGACTTGTGTCAGAAGAGAGTTCTTTTTCTGTTTTAGACAGAGGGGAGTGTAAATTCCAAATTACAGAGGCTTGTGGAAAACAGAATCCTAATTACAATTTATTTACACATCTATATGTGGCTAGATAAGTATTATTTCTACACAGCTGTTAGGCCTGCCCTTACCCACTACCACTACACAGCTCTGAATGGAAGTCATGTGACCTCGGCACAATGCATTATGGGGCAACCACCGACAAGGCTCCTCACACTGTAAACTCTACAGCTCACATAAGAAAGGTGCCACAGAACTTGGGGTTATTACCACAACATACGGAAAAATCTGCATGGAAATGGCTAACACAAGCTGTATATGTATGCATATATGATGTGATAAATTAGATATTCATCTTATATACATCCCTGACAGGAGTAAATTATTGGTGCATGCTGTAGATGTAGATTAGACTGTGGTATCTCTGTCCCCAGGGGTCTACCACAGGACAGTTCGGCTGCACTCCAGTCTGTTATACACTCATCTCACACACCTCTCCAGTCGCCCTGACTGACGCATTGTACACTGGCATTCTGACACACACCGGATACAATACAGAAAAATGTTCAAACCCATTCCACAAAATATCTGCCTTGTTCCACATGTAGCTGGGACATACCGCAACCACACCGCAGAATGAGTCCGCCAGTCAGCTCTACTCATCCTGCAAAATGCAAGCTTACAAATACAGTGTGAAATGGTGAAGATTGGATCACCGGAGCGTCACACCTCTGTGCATCGAGTGGAGAGAAATATCACAGTGATCTCGCTCGTTTATAGGATCGTGACAGGATGGACCACCTATGCCACTCTGTCTGTTGTTACTGGGAACTGGGTGGGTTCACTTTCCCACCATTCACTTTCGTTATGCCAAAAGCGCCCTCTCATCGCAGTAGGAGGAGCTTACAAATGCTGCCACCACTGGACTCCTTTACCGGCATCTAGGACTGGGTTTCTTCTGGTTAACGGACGCTGCTAATGTACCCCCGCTATAGATCAGGGTTGCTGTGCATGGATCCCCCCTGGCCTATCACACTGGCCAGGACTGCTGGGTAGCGGGCAGAGCGGTGGTACTGGATTCTGGGTCCAAACCTCAGAAACAGCCGGGAACGGATTTGATTTTGAGTCTAATCGGTAGGTCACAGGATTTTCGGCATGAAAGATGTTTTCAAGCAGGTCTTTGAAGCAATTGATGTTTATTTGCTCTCACACTGATTGAAGGTATCAGTGATCAGGTCAGACGGAATCAGAAAAACAATTTTCAACACAAAACAGTGCTTTTTATACAGATTTGAACACAGCCTCACAGGATAAACCAGCCCCCTTGAGATCTGAGCTATTTTTATAATCAGGATTTATAATCCCTTAGATTGTACGCTCCTCTGAGCAGGGCCATCTCTCCTCCTGTTTCCACCACTTCTAACTCTGCTCTCCAGCTACTTAGCCCTCCTCCTCGAGGGTCCTCCACCCCACGTCCACTCTTGCTCCCTCCTCCCCCCTGGGGGTCTCCCTGTCTTCCGCGCCCTCCTTCTTGGGCCCCGTCATTTGCGGATCCTCCCTCCCCCTTCCCCGCCCTCTCTAGCTGTGCATTGAGCGTACTGAGTTGCTGTGTTTACTGTACTGTGCTGTCTCCCATTGTATTGTGATTTTGTTTGTCTCTGTACGGCGCTGCGGATGCCTTGTGGTGCCTTATAAATAAATATTAATAATAATAATAAAGGATGCAATTTGTTCACCCAAACATGGATTTACATGCAATGCAAAGCTAACAATATTTACACTTGTCTGTGATATCCTCAAACTTGCTGTGATTTTCTGCATCTTGTTTTAGACTCAGAGTAAATATAACAGCAGTCAAATTAAACTTCCATGTGCCTTCAGATGCTGGGCCCTCACATATCAAAAGGTCTAACGGACATGAGATTAATATGGATCCTTTCTTTAGACAGTCACAGAATACACATTCCCAAAGAAAGGTACAAAACCCCAAACAAGTCATTTCCCCACATCACGATACACAAAAGCCTTCCTTCACAAAGGCTTATTGTATCAGATATATACCTCAGAAATCATGCGTTTCCTCGAACAAAGATAAAATAAACAAATTTCTTCCCCTAATCTCAAAAACAAAGACGTCTTTCACCAACATACCCACAATATCAAAAATAAGTACATTTGCAATTATATAAATAAGTGCCCTGCGCTATTTCCTTTAAATAAATTTATACCATAAACTATTTACAAGTGATCCAGTCACAAGGATTGAAACCGATTTAATTTTGGTGGATCCCTAGAGCTACATTCAGAATGTAACAAAGAAGAAGCATTTACGCAAATTAGCCTATATTATTATTGTTCACATTATATATTGATTACCATTTAATATTCTTTCTTAGGGGACTTCTAATAGCGTCTATTTAATGAAACTGAAACCAAGAGACATGTTACCTACCATGACTCCCAGCAGGCAAAACTCTACACTGGAGCACAGAGCGCTTCAACACCAGCTGGAACACTGGATGCAAAGATGGCGCTAGAGCGAGGAGCAAGGACTCTGGAAGTCAGTCAGTTTAGGGGGCACACGGAACGACACCTATTATTTGCTGCTCTACAGATAAGGGCTAAACCTCTAACCAACTTCCTGCCCCGTCTTGAACCCAGTGCACAAACTCAACACTCTGTCTGCTACCCAGAGTCCTGATCCTAAGTGAGCGGTCAGGAGGCACCAGCCACCAGCAAAGAGGTGCTGCAGCAGCTACACACACCACCCAGAAATAATCCACGTGCTGGTGATGGAGCCTGCGGTGGTAATCGTTTTACCGATGATGAGAACTCCGACAAGGCCGACACCTACAAAAAAAAATCTGATCTGCTAACACAATGAATAGAATAAAAACAGACTTCCCCGAAAACAGAAGCTCCAGATGTCCGATGGCAGCGGCATGCCGACAGGCAGCGATTTCCAACACCAGTTTAGTCGCGCTGACGTCACACTGAAGTGTCGGACAGCTGGGTCTTCGTTTTTTATCCAGTCGGATTTTTTTCGTAGGCGCAACCTTGTCGGAGTTCTCGTAAAATCGGTAAATCATACCCAACCAGGAGCCTGGTGGGGGCAGCATCTGCTCTCATACAACTGGCGTAAATCGGCGAGTGTCTGGTGGCAGACTAACACCAGTATAAGCGGCCAGACAAGTTTAACCGGTAAAACTATCGGTAACAGTGAGACCATGTGGAACAGTAAGCCTATCTTGTCACAACACCACATTAATTACACTGACAAGCTGACAGTTTTCAGCTCACCTCTTCGTAACAACTAACCAGATGTATTAGGCATGACTGGCTGCTCATGGAAAACCAAGCTGACAATTACATTATTTTCTACAATATACATTTCAGAATCAAAGTTAATTTACCCAGAAGTCTATTGTGGGTTCGGGAGACCTTCCCACCAGTGTGTGTGTGTGTGTGTGTGTGTTTGTGTACAATCATGTATTCATCCTGGCCATACGTATTCATACTGTACAACACCCTGACAGCTGGGGCTAGGGGCCGTGTGATATCTACATTATAGTGCTGATCAGGACACAGCTGTACGTATTGGTACTGTACAACACCCTGACAGCTGGGGTTAGGACCCGTGTGATATCTACATTATAGTGCTGCTCAGGACACGGCCATACGTATTCATACTGTACAACACCCTGACAGCTGGGGCTAGGGGCCGTGTGATATCTACATTATAGTGCTGATCAGGACACAGCTGTACGTATTGGTACTGTACAACACCCTGACAGCTGGGGTTAGGACCCGTGTGATATCTACATTATAGTGCTGCTCAGGACACGGCCGGACGTATTGGTACTGTACAACACCTGACAGCTGGGGTTAGGACCCGTGTGATATCTACATTATAGTGCTGATCAGGACACGGCCGTACGTATTGGTACTGTACAACATCCTGACAGCTGGGGTTAGGACCTGTGTGATATCTACATTATAGTGCTGATCAGGACACGCCCGTACGTATTGGTACTGTACAACACCTGACAGCTGGGGTTAGGGGCTGTGTGATATCTACATTATAGTGCTGATCAGGACACGCCCGTACGTATTGGTACTGTACAACACCTGACAGCTGGGGTTAGGGGCTGTGTGATATCTACATTATAGTGCTGATCAGGACACGGCCGTACGTATTGGTACTGTACAACATCCTGACAGCTGGGGTTAGGACCCGTGTGATATCTACATTATAGTGCTTCTCAGGACACGGCCGTACGTATTGGTACTGTACAACATCCTGACAGCTGGGGTTAGGACCCGTGTGATATCTACATTATAGTGCTGATCAGGACACGGCCGTACGTATTGGTACTGTACAACATCCTGACAGCTGGGGTTAGGACCCGTGTGATATCTACATTATAGTGCTTCTCAGGACACGGCCGTACGTATTGGTACTGTACAACATCCTGACAGCTGGGGTTAGGACCCGTGTGATATCTACATTATAGTGCTGATCAGGACACGGCCGTACGTATTGGTACTGTACAACATCCTGACAGCTGGGGTTAGGACCTGTGTGATATCTACATTATAGTGCTGATCAGGACACGGCCGTAGGTATTGGTACTGTACAACGCCCTGACAGCTGGGGTTAGGGGCTGTGTGATATCTACATTATAGTGCTGCTCAGGACACAGCTGTACGTATTGGTACTGTACACCACCCTGACAGGTGGGGTTAGGACCCGTGTGATATCTACATTATAGTGCTGATTAGGACACGGCCGTAGGTATTGGTACTGTACAACGCCCTGACAGCTGGGGTTAGGGGCTGTGTGATATCTACATTATAGTGCTGCTCAGGACACAGCTGTACGTATTGGTACTGTACACCACCCTGACAGCTGGGGTTAGGGGCTGTGTGATATCTACATTATAGTGCTGCTCAGGACACAGCTGTACGTATTGGTACTGTACAACATCCTGACAGCTGGGGTTAGGGGCTGTGTGATATCTACATTATAGTGCTGCTCAGGACACAGCTGTACGTATTGGTACTGTACACCACCCTGACAGCTGGGGTTAGGGGCTGTGTGATATCTACATTATAGTGCTGCTCAGGACACAGCTGTACGTATTGGTACTGTACAACACCTGACAGCTGGGGTTAGGGGCTGTGTGATATCTACATTATAGTGCTGCTCAGGACACAGCTGTACGTATTGGTACTGTACAACATCCTGACAGCTGGGGTTAGGACCCGTGTGATATCTACATTATAGTGCTGCTCAGGACACGGCCATACGTATTGGTACTGTACAACGCCCTGACAGCTGGGGTTAGGGGCTGTGTGATATCTACATTATAGTGCTGCTCAGGACACAGCTGTACGTATTGGTACTGTACAACACCCTGACAGGTGGGGTTAGGGGTTGTGTGATATCTACATTATAGTGCTGATCAGGACTTCGATGCCTCAGGAAAGCAGTTTAAGCACAGGGTGTCCTGGAAATAAACCATGAATATGGGAAATGGGTATTCCTTGTTTGTGCCAACGTAAACATGGGGCGTATAACGTACTGTGTGCCCACAGGCCTCCTCCCTTCAGACTATAACAAGATTTCGACTTGTTCCGTTTACTAGTAAAATGAAACATTCAGAACTCTCCCGGGAGAGCACAATTCAGAAGAACTTATAATGAAGTCAGTCAATTAAACAAATGAATAAAAAAAAAAAAGCTTTTATTAGATGACAAGTTCTTTCCAATGCAGCCACTAATTCCTGTCCTGCAGCTACAGCAGCACTCGGCCTCTCCTGACGACAAGCAACGGGTGAGCAAGGAACGCTCAGGCGGAGGCGGCGTCTGGATCTGTTCCAATCATGTCCAAATCAACCAGCAGCTATTGCACAACAAGCATATTAATAGCAGCAACTCGCTGCAACGCTGTCTCCAGATACAGGAATAGGGCCAGGACGTCATTCCCATGAACTAACAGACATGTAGCGAACTTATCTCTATTTCTACTGCACTGCTGCTAATCCAGGGATCTATATCCTGCACACATGCAGAGCGGCCCACTACCATGTGTATAAGGTGTGTCTGACCAGGGGCTGAGCACGTTATTTTATATAATCTATATTTCCGGCTCGTCAGGCAGTGATGTGAGGCTGCTATCACACTGATACAGGAAACCACAGACTGAGAGTTATATAGTGGAAGGAGCAGGGTCCCCAGCAGCACAGAGTATATGAGGATATGAGTGATGTGTTAGTGAGGACAGGGCTGCATGTGACAGAGGCAGTGACATGATGTGAGGAGGGGAATGGAGGCAGCAGGAAGCCACAGACAGTTATATAGTGGCTTGTGATATCGATTCCCTGGGTGTAGTGCAGTGTCTGTATCTCAGTGAAGGGACAGACTGCATTTGCATGAATATTGGTTCACCTCCCAGAATGTCTGCTTACACTGTGTGTGTGGAGGAGACAAGTGAATTTAATGTTTTATTCCTTAGCATGACTGGTTGAGCTTACTTCACCACCCGTTCTGATGGGGGAAGAAGGATGAACGTATGTTCTCCATGCACAGTTTATCTTGGTTTCCATCTCACTGTCAGTAACAGTCTATTAATGACCACTCCTACTGGTGTCACCCAACCACCAGACACTCACCGACTGCGCGTGCCAACTGTGCAACAAATGTAGGTGAATTCGGCTGCCATCACCAGGCTCCTTTGTGGCCACCAGAACTGCTTCCTTCTGGGGTATCTGGTATAGCTGTTGCAGCGCCTCTTTGCTATGGGTTAGCTGGTAACTCCTGACCCCTTACTATGGATCATGACTGCTGGGTAGCGGGCAGAGCGTTGACACATAGACGCTGTGCTCTACACAGAACAGCTGGGGAATGGATTAGAGTGTAAGCTCTGATCTGTTGGTCTAGGATACAGCAGGTAATAGTCGCAGGCAGAATCTTTGAAAGCAGTGATGTTTATTGGCTCAAGTGTCCTGACAAGTACAGTTACATACACTAGTTTAAGGAACTAGTGATCTTACAGACGTACAGATGTTATAATACATTAGATGGTTAGACAGAGCTCCTTATACACTGTTTCTGACATGTTGGCAAGGGGTAATCCAGCACCCTTTCCTACCTGGCATCACAAAGTCTGAAATATTACATTCAATTAATACTATCAGGATGTAATATGTTCTCTAAACATGGATTTAATGATTAACTTTAACAAAATTTACATCGATCTGTGATTTCCTAAATTACTTGCCGTTCAGTTTCTCATCTCTCGAAGACAAAGGATGAAAGTCTAACAACCGTCTCCGATGCATTCAGGCTAAAAAAGATCTTTGTCATTCACAAACTAAAGGCCCAATTAGCATGGGATTTCCTTTCTTACAAAAGCACATTTCCTCCAATATATGCCTACTGTATCAGACATCAATACATTTCTAATACAAAAATCAGTACATTTGCAATGATATACATCAGCACACTGCGCTACTAACTGTTATTTATAAGCAATTTAGCCACAATTAGGAATGACTGTGTGCAGGTCAGCTGCATTGCCCAGTAGTCTGTTTACCTGTGAGATCTCTTCTATAGCTTCCATTATCCCGGCTCATGACTACAGACACCCCCAGCATGGATAGGGAAAGTGTAGCTCCACCAGGCAGGAGCACACACACAGTACAAGGTTATCCAAACATGTAGATGGTAACTATGACCCTAACACAGGCTTCAAACAGAAAAATAACTAAAGGATTATGATTTATCTTTATTAACACAGCACCCATTATTATCATCAGTATAGAGTGCCGTATAGAGAACCTTTATTCATTCACATCAGTCCCTGTAGCAGTGGAGCTTACAATCTAATTTCACTGTCACAGGCACACAAACACATTCAGAAAGTTATGATGACGTGTGTAAAACAGAAGGGGATGATATCATCTTATAAATACAACTACTCCCTAGCCCCATGACCAGGGCATGGTGGCTCAGTGGTTAGCACTTCTGCCTCACAGCACTGGGGTCAAGAGTTTAATTCCCGACCATGGCCTTATCTGTGAGGAGTTTGTATGTTCTCCCTGTGTTTGCGTGGGTTTCCTCTGGGTGCTCCGGTTTCCTCCCACACGCCAAAAACATACTGGCAGGTTAAGTGGCTGCTATCAAATTGACCATAGTCTGTGTGTGTGTGTGTATATATTAGGGAATTTAGACTAAGCCTCAATGGGACTGATGTGAGTGAGTTCTCTGTACAGCGCTGCGGAATTAGTGGCGCTATATAAATAAATGGTGATGACCAAGTGTGAACTGTACGGGAAAAAATTCTACAGCAGTCCCCAAATAGTAGGAGTAAGGGGACTATGATCCCGATCATTGCACAAGGTAGAATACGTTAACTGACAAACCTATCCCAGAAGCAGACGGACATGAAATGGTTCTTCCAACAGTAAGTAAAGGCTGCGCACAATTCTCTCACACACTCACCTTAAACCTCTTGTCCTGTAGAACCTTTTTAATGGCCACCAGCTCCCCCGAGTCGCACAGTTTGGCCTGATACACCACACCGAACGAGCCATTGCCGATCACCTTGGTGTCCGTGTAGCTGACCTCCTGCTGCCGGTCAGGCCCCTGGCCAGGAGTGGCCACCACAGTGGTAACTTTGCTGCCATCTTTGTCTCCTGGCAAAATATAAAAGGGCATAAGATGAGGACCAATCACTGAATACATATAATAAACACAATGTGTGGACTGATCCATACAGCACAGCATGGGTGGCGGCACATTCCGGCCTTATTCTTTGTCCCTGGTCAAGGTCATGAGAGTTACATTACATGTAGTGTCAGGGCTGGGAATATAGTGCAGGATTGAGGAGCCAGACAGTGACATTTGGGAGCTAGTAGGAAATGTGATGGAGCCAGCAGGAAGATGCGCGTACTTTTACAGCAATAGATATGCAGGGGCGGGAAGTCTCCTAAGGTGCACTGTCTGCTGGGAATTGTACAGCAGTAATGTTATAATTATATTACGTTCTAATCGTCTTCTGACAACTGACCCTCAAACACTTTGTAACAGTCCAAACAACCTGCTTACACCCCCAGTTATACTGGTTTATGGTTGTGGGACCCTGGGAGCCATTGGACAGATTAGAGGACCATCTACAGATAGGCCTACAAAGGTGAGGAGACGCAGAACAGCACATTGCTCTCAGTATCCCTTCTATACTATAGAGCAGTATTACACAACACTGTCCTGTGGTCAGGATCAGTCTACCAGTTCCCGGCTTGTGTAAGCGCTAACCACCGGCTGGCCACTTTGTGACCACGTGTCATAGCACATAAGTAGCTGTAGAAGGAGGACACCCAGTATAAAGAGATATGACGGGCGATGTTGGGTCTTGTGCCAAAGTGATTGACGTCATGTCTAGAGCCAGCAGTTCCAGTGTCAGACAGCCAGAGGTGCGGATGTCGGGTCACCTCTGAACATGCAGCAAGCAGCTCCGTTACAGGCTAGTAAGACTACAGTGCGGATATTGGGCGACAATAAGGAAATGTTTGTACCCATCAAGCGGTCGCCCAGCACATGATAAATTAGGCTGGAGGGACAAATTCCATATTTCCCACAGGCATTGTTCATCTTAATTCAAGAGGCAAATGACTAAACACTATAATCCAGAATGGCACTAATTAGCTGAAGCACAGCTAGAAATAGCCTAAGCTCGGCACAGCTGGAAAATACCACATTACCACGCTGGACCCCGAGGACAGAGCCACGTGAGAGACCCCGCAGAGCTGAAAGAGTTACTAATCACACACATAAGATATAGACTATTCTGAGGAAGAGAAACAGGGCTGAGATCTGCTGTGAAACAGGTTGTGGTGGTTTCAGAGGACGGAGCTGTTCATATATTTCCATAAGTTTCCCATCCCCAAACCTCACTCCACAGATATCTAGATCTGTCATTTATAGAGAAAGAGCGGATCAATTAGTAGCTTCTGTTCTAACCAACGGCAAAGCTCATGGAACACATAATACATTCAATTTCTTTTATTTTAGATAAGGGTGGTGGTTAAGTGAAGACCTTGTTTGTATATAGTGGCGCAGCGAGCAGGGCATTTACCACGAGTTGAAAATGTCCCTTGAGAAGGATTTGTTGTTTCTGTTTGAATGACCAGTAAAATAAATGGGAAATGTGTATCTGTAAGAGTGGCCACATGTACCAAGATAGCAGCAAGACTGCAGTAACCTACAGCAGCAATGACCTATCAGAGACTGATACCATACATGATGGGTACTGTGGACTTACACCTATGTCAGTGAATGCACCCAAGCAATGGCCAATGTGGAGAAAAATAGCAATATGCCGGGTTTAAGGAATTGTGCTGTGCAAAGGAATCGATGTGACGATACATCCGATGTTTCATGGGGGGGGGGGGTTTACATCCAGCATCAGCCATGACCAATCCCTCCTGCTCACTCACATCCTCCAGCTCTCTGATAATAAACACTTCTGAAGGCAAGCGGTCCAGACAGAGGCGGACGGGTTATTACACATATATAGCACATACATAAACCAGTGTTCTTCTAAGCACCCATTTCCCACATGCTCCCCCTGGCTAGTTTTACTTGCCACTCGGCTCTTGGAGCCCAACAGAGTCCTATTATAATAGAATAAACCATTGTTTCTCCTATTAGAACAGGCACTATGTGAGCACCACAGCCAGCAGTGTGCATTACCAGTCTGACCAGTCCTGGCAGGTGTGGGCAATAGCCTTCAACATTTTTCAATATTATTGCAAGTATTACAACTGCCCCCACCCGGCTACTTCTTAATGCCACCCGGCTGGCAACATTTTGTGGTGAAAACACTGTAGACCTTATCTGGAAAGACTACAAGAACAATGGTGGCGTTTCACATGGACTGTTGTAACCAGCACTGGCACAGAATGTACAAATCTGTATATAAATGTATCCCTTAATAATCATAGGAGAAAGATATAAAGAAGTGAGGTTAGTGTGCCTTCTAGTGTCTAGAATAGGTGTCATCAGTAACTCAGGATGGTCCAGTGAGATGGAGAGAATGAACGAGGGATATCCAGATCCACATCCCCCAGGTGTCCTCCTTACAAACATGTCAGATAACAGTTTCTTCCTAAATACAGACAATAATCTGACGTTTCCTCGCCAGTACAGGGGGTATTACGCAAGGCTTTATATCTACAACGTGTCCACCTGGAGGACAACACACCTCCCTTATATAGACAATCCCCCTCATTGTGTAGGACTTCAGTAAGAGCTTGCTTGGGCCACCCCTCCATACAGAAGGGGAGTCATCTCAAAATGGAAAACCCTTTTAAACAAGTAACACACAAACATATCTGAACAGCTGGATATTTATTTTGTGCTTTCTGATAAAAATTAAAATGGAAAACAATGAAACACCAATACGAACAGACTGGCGCACAGAGTGTTACTAGAGCCCAGCACCCTGCACCAGTTATGGCACAAGCTGCGGATACATTTGGAATAAGATGCAGATGACGGCGGCTCCGAGTGTGTCAGAGTAGAGAGATCCTCCAACACGTTACACAAGCTCAGGAACCCATCTGACGTCTCACTAGCAGCCGGTCGGGATATTCTCTGCTGTTTATTGAAAACAAATTGTTCGCTGTCATGGCAAATTCCTGAAACGCTGATCTGAGGCGCTTTAAAGACCAACAACAACTTCAGTACAGTTCTGTTTACTTAAAAACAGGAAAGGAGCCTGTGAGGCAGCATTTCATCTGCTCCAACATGTGGTTCCGGATTAGGCCGTCTCTTACATTTTCCACTGAAGTCTGGAAAAAGCGAGGACACCTCGTTTGTGAATATGTCTCTGTGTGACCCCTCACACTTTCCTCAACTGCGGAGAACAATTGTTCAGTGTTCAGGAAATCTAATCATCAGTCCCTGAAATATGCTCAATATTGTGCATGGACCAGCGTCAGAATACACGGAAAGTCACTTCATACATGTGACAATAGTATTCCCAAACGTGTCACAAGACACTAACAGACAGCCAACGTACACCCATCATAACCCCCCTTCATGTGGCCGAATCTCCACACACAGCGTCTTCAACATATTCCAAGAAACCTGAACCTGATCCAGCCCCCTGAGGACGGCCCCGTCCTCGGGAAAGATAACAGACTCTGCACTTTATGAAGAAATCAAAACTTTAGCTTGTGGTTTGTAAAATGCCAGAATATATCTGCAAATCACAACAGAAGTACCCTACACAAGACACCTCTCCCGAAACAGAAGCCATTATCTTAGACCTGACAAGCGTTGGCGGATAGCAACTAAGCCAATCACAGTGAAGAAAAAGGTCACTGAAAAAGTATTGTCATCATCCAGTTATTTTAACGTATTGGCAAGTAGATACCCTCATACGACTTCATATTTTCTATGTGCTTTTTAGCCACATAGTCAAGCGGCGACCTGGACAGTTCTGCATTGGATACAGTTGTACCCAGACAGTTTCGTATACAGAGCAATGACAAAAATAAACTGTCTGTTATAAATACATGGAAGGAAGAAAAGAACACGAATGTAGTGAACAAGTTGCAGGAGGTCACATAAAAGCATTAAAGTTGAGTGAAGGTGGAGAAGCTCATCTAGCGTACTACACAACGCCTCCACCTCTCATATCTCTAGTAGGGCTCTTTATACTCCACGGCAGGAGCGAGGGGTCAGAATCGTATGTCTGGTGGTAACTGCTCACCCACACATCACCAATGTTATACCTGACCCAGCCCCTAACATCCGCTCTGGACACCGCTCATCCTTGACCCACCGCCTATAGCTGGAGATTACTGGGTAATTTTTAACAGTATTAACGGAATTATTACCAGTGGGTGAGAGGTGAAATACAGGGGGGTGGGGTTGTAAATCATTATGGAAAGAACAGCCTGATCATGATGCAGCAGAACGGAAATCCCACACACAGCTAAACAAGACACCACAAGTAGTAACACAGCAATATCTCTGTGGAGACAGGTCCAGAGACGCACAGTGCACAGGAACTCATACAGACGTCTACCAGGCTGAGTAAACACAGTACTGTAAGCGGCCACCGTTACTGTACAACCCTGTACATGACATCTACCAGGCTGATTATACATAGTACCGTTACTGTACCACCCTGTACATGACATCTACCAGGCTGATTATACATAGTACTGTTACTGTACCACCCTGTACATGACATCTACCAGGCTGATTATACATAGTACTGTTACTGTACCACCCTGTACATGACATCTACCAGGCTGATTATACATAGTACTGTTACTGTACCACCCAGTACATGACATCTACCAGGCTGATTATACATAGTACTGTTACTGTACCACGCTGTACATGACATCTACCAGGCTGATTATACATAGTACCGTTACTGTACCACCCTGTACATGACATCTACCAGGCTGATTATACATAGTACTGTTACTGTACCACCCTGTACATGACATCTACCAGGCTGATTATACATAGTACCGTTACTGTACCACCCTGTACATGACATCTACTAGGCTGATTATACATAGTACTGTTACTGTACCACCCTGTACATGACATCTACCAGGCTGATTATACATAGTACCGTTACTGTACCACCCTGTACATGACATCTACCAGGCTGATTATACATAGTACTGTTACTGTACCACCCTGTACATGACATCTACCAGGCTGATTATACATAGTACTGTTACTGTACCACCCTGTACATGACATCTACCAGGCTGATTATACATAGTACTGTTACTGTACCACCCTGTACATGACATCTACCAGGCTGATTATACATAGTACTGTTACTGTACCACCCTGTACTTGACATCTAATAGGATGATTATACATAGTACTGTTACTGTACCACCCTATACATGACATCTACCAGGCTGATAATACATAGTACTGTTACTGTACCACCCAGTACATGACATCTACCAGGCTGATTATACATAGTACTGTTACTGTACCACCCAGTACATGACATCTACCAGGCTGATTATACATAGTACTGTTACTGTACCACCCAGTACATGACATCTACCAGGCTGATTATACATAGTACCGTTACTGTACCACCCTGTACATGACATCTAATAGGATGATTATACATAGTACTGTTACTGTACCACCCAGTACATGACATCTACTAGGCTGATTATACATAGTACTGTTACTGTACCACCCAGTACATGACATCTACCAGGCTGATTATACATAGTACCGTTACTGTACCACCCTGTACATGACATCTACCAGGCTGATTATACATAGTACTGTTACTGTACCACCCTGTACATGACATCTACCAGGCTGATTATACATAGTACTGTTACTGTACCACCCTGTACATGACATCTACCAGGCTGATTATACATAGTACTGTTACTGTACCACCCTGTACATGACATCTACCAGGCTGATTATACATAGTACTGTTACTGTACCACCCTGTACATGACATCTACCAGGCTGATTATACATAGTACTGTTACTGTACCACCCTGTACATGACATCTACTAGGCTGATTATACATAGTACCGTTACTGTACCACCCTGTACATGACATCTACCAGGCTGATTATACATAGTACTGTTACTGTACCACCCTGTACATGACATCTACCAGGCTGATTATACATAGTACTGTTACTGTACCACCCTGTACATGACATCTACCAGGCTGATTATACATAGTACTGTTACTGTACCACCCTGTACATGACATCTAATAGGATGATTATACATAGTACTGTTACTGTACCACCCTGTACATGACATCTACCAGGCTGATTATACATAGTACTGTTACTGTACCACCCTGTACATGACATCTACCAGGCTGATTATACATAGTACTGTTACTGTACCACCCTGTACATGACATCTACCAGGCTGATTATACATAGTACTGTTACTGTACCACCCTGTACATGACATCTACCAGGCTGATTATACATAGAACTGTTACTGTACCACCCAGTACATGACATCTAATAGGATGATTATACATAGTACTGTTACTGTACCACCCAGTACATGACATCTACCAGGCTGATTATACATAGTACGGTTACTGTACCACCCTGTACATGACATCTACCAGGCTGATTATACATAGTACTGTTACTGTACCACCCAGTACATGACATCTACCAGGCTGATTATACATAGTATGGTTACTGTACCACCCTGTACATGACATCTACCAGGCTTATTATACATAGTACTGTTACTGTACCACCCTGTACATGACATCTACCAGGCTGATTATACATAGTACTGTTACTGTACCACCCTGTACATGACATCTACCAGGCTGATTATACATAGTACTGTTACTGTACCACCCTGTACATGACATCTACCAGGCTGATTATACATAGTTCGGTTACTGTACCACCCTGTACATGACATCTAATAGGATGATTATACATAGTACTGTTACTGTACCACCCAGTACATGACATCTACCAGGCTGATTATACATAGTACTGTTACTGTACCACCCTGTACATGACATCTACCAGGCTGATTATACATAGAACTGTTACTGTACCACCCAGTACATGACATCTACCAGGCTGATTATACATAGTACTGTTACTGTACCACCCAGTACATGGAGGACACTCCCAGTGCCGGATATAGAGATTTTATTTAAGTTCAGAGATCTTTTAGGGCTCATTCACACCCATCTGTTGCGTTTTATGGCCACTAATGTCCGACAAGCACATTAAAAATAAGATGCATAGTTTCTTATAGGCTTCTTCCACCATTGCAACCTTTAACACTTGTGAACATGGCACAACCTATTTCTCAGGCATTGATTCACGCTGCCAGTACAAGTGATTGTATTGGTGACAAGCGCATTAAAAGTGGCATCACTAAAATCGTCTAAGCACTTAGTTTTCAAGAGTCTGTATCCATTTTCCCAGTACGTGCAAACAAGCTCTTCATTGACCACGAAACCCCCAACGTAAACAAAATACAATGTTCAGTGTTAACCTGAATTTCCACTGCAGGTCTGTAAAAAAGCAAAGTATTACCTACCCGAGCCATTACAGACAGCTAAAGTCCTTCTCACATCTATAGGGCAAAAAGCTTACACTGCAGTAATTTGAGTTTGTGTGACAAACTGGCCTTGCCGTTTGTATGAATACACCAATCCAAACAAAACATTTCTGTAAAGCAAGCCTGTCAAGCAGACAGTCACTCTGTGTCTGTTCTGCCAAGAGAAGCCCCTCCCCATGTACAGGGCAACCAGGAGCAGAGGAGTGGAAGAGCACTATGGACGCAGCCTACGTTATAGGTATTATATGGAGACTGTACTCGCTCTTTGAACCCGACAACTAACAGCGTAACACACACAGAAGGGTCAGTAAGCAGCCAGATAACAGACCTAGGCGTATGCACAAGGCCAGTAAGTGGCAGGCAGCCATGAGATATCACAAAGTAGGAGAGCAGAATTATTTATCTAGGTGAATCACAGACCTCGTTAGAGATTTCTTTCCCTGTCATTGTATCAGATCTGGGAATGCTCTGCGTTACAGGGTAATTAGTGTGAGCTTTTGGTTCTGAGACGCAACAGGCTTCCAGTCGCTGGAGGACACTAATCTCATTAAGATCCAGTTTGCTGTCTCACCTGAATCATAGCCAGCTGTCTCATGTAAGATCATGCTCTTCCACACGTATGGCGACCTGCCACGGTACTCTCATCCATGACACAGTAAGTAAGTACAGGCAGTAAACCACCATTGTACTCTCTCAGTGAGATCCAGAGGCCGACGACGCTGCACCGTATAGGACATGTTGGAAGAGGTCCAGTAATGACTTGTGCCGTCTTCTGTAGGTCAGATCACTTCTCGTACTAAGGCAAGGTGATACATCTGACGTCTGTCTACCGTTTATACAAGATTTGTACACAAAGCATAAAGAAAAATATATGGATTCAATGGGGTCCAAGGTTTTAAGTAATAAGAACTGACAGACTAGATGGGCCGGTTGGTTTTTATGTGTCACATTCTGACTCACACACTTTATTGGGAACTAGCACAAAACAAAGCATAGAAACAATACACTTTAAGGAGATGCCGCCATAACTTTTTGCGTTCCTGTATGCAGTTATGTGCAGTTAAAAACACCCCTCCCCCCCTCAAAAACAAAACACTGTTGATCTACTAGGGTACATCTCTTAACGCCGAGATCTGGGTGTGAACTTTGCAATGCTCCAGGAAGATTAGGGACAGAATATATATAATGCGGCTTTGAGTTTTCATAAATCACCTTTAATGCGTCAAATCTCAGCCAGTCGAATGGAAAGAGAAACCGCACAGGCACTAGAAATATAGCTGGATCCCACAGAAAACCAGGGAAGAGACCGCAGATCACAACTGTCCAAATGCAATTTTTCATATGATATGTTGAGTTGTAACATAAATCAATATCCGTAGCTGTAGAATAAATCTGGTAATAGGTTCTTTTCCGATTTGTATCTTCCCAGAGCCCAGCAACAGCATAAAATGGCCGGATTACTTATACGGTCTACTGTAACCCAACCATTTCACAGACAGATGCACAACGAGTAAGGAAACATCTAGATAAAACCAGTGAACACCCCAGAGAAGGGCCGATACACAGAGGCTGCACGAGGATATCCCACAGAAAGGCCGATACACAGAGGCTGCGCGAGGATATCCCAGAGAAAGGCATATACATAGAGGCTGCGCAAGGATATCCCACAGAAAGGCCGATACACAGAGGCTGTACGAGGATATCCCACAGAAAGGCCGATACACAGAGGCTGTACGAGGATATCCCACAGAAAGGCCGACAGAGGCTGTGCGAGGATATTCCAGAGAAGGGCCGATACATAGAGGCTGCGCGAGGATATTCCAGAAAGAGGCCGATACACAGAGGCTGCGCGAGGATATCCCAGAGAAAGGGCGATACACAGAGGCTGTACGAGGATATCCCAGAGAAAGGCCTATACATAGAGGCTGTGCGAGGATATCCCAGAGAAAGGCAGATACAGAGAGGCTGCGCGAGGATATCCCAGAGAAAGGCAGATACAGAGAGGCTGCGCGAGGATATCCCAGAGAAAGGCAGATACAGAGAGGCTGCGCGAGGATATCCCAGAGAAAGGCAGATACAGAGAGGCTGCGCGAGGATATCCCAGAGAAAGGCCGATACACCGAGGCTGCACGAGGATATCCCAGAGAAAGGCAGATACAGAGAGGCTGCGTGAGGATATCCCAGAGAAAGGCAGATACAGAGAGGCTGTACGAGGATATCCCAGAGAAGGGCCGATACAGAGAGGCTGTACGAGGATATCCCAGAGAAAGGCAGATACAGAGAGGCTGCACGAGGATATCCCAGAGAAAGGCCGATACACAGAGGCTGTACGAGGATATCTCAGAGAAAGGCCGATACACAGAGGCTGCACGAGGATATCCCAGAGAAAGGCAGATACAGAGAGGCTGCGCGAAGATATCCCACAGAAAGGCCGATACACAGAGGCTGTACGAGGATATCCCAGAGAAAGGCCTATACACAGAGGCTGCACGAGGATATCCCAGAGAAAGGCAGATACAGAGAGGCTGTACGAGGATATCCCAGAGAAGGGCCGATACACAGAGGCTGCACGAGGATATCCCAGAGAAAGGCAGATACACAGAGGCTGTACGAGGATATCTCAGAGAAAGGCCGATACACAGAGGCTGTACGAGGATATCCCACAGAAAGGCCGATACACAGAGGCTGCACGAGGATATCTCAGAGAAAGGCCGATACACAGAGGCTGTACGAGGATATCCCAGAGAAGGGCCGATACACCGAGGCTGCACGAGGATATCCCAGAGAAAGGCAGATACAGAGAGGCTGTACGAGGATATCCCAGAGAAGGGCCGATACACAGAGGCTGCACGAGGATATCCCAGAGAAAGGCAGATACAGAGAGGCTGTACGAGGATATCCCAGAGAAGGGCCGATACACAGAGGCTGCACGAGGATATCCCACAGAAAGGCCGATACACAGAGGCTGCACGAGGATATCCCAGAGAAAGGCAGATACAGAGAGGCTGTACGAGGATATCCCAGAGAAGGGCCGATACACAGAGGCTGCACGAGGATATCCCAGAGAAAGGCAGATACAGAGAGGCTGTACGAGGAACAATTCTATTACATGAGACTGCGAGCCAATCAATCTATTTATGGTATATTACTTAGCTCCGTAATACAAGGTGGGCTCCTGAGAGTCCGGGTCTTCCCTGAGTAAGAGCAGTTTATGGAACAGAAATCTTGTCATTAGTACATAGAATTGGGAGTATTGAAGCTCTTGGATTAATAGAATGAGTAGGAATAGTTTCTGATCACTATTCTAATGCAACTTACACACAAAAGGAGGAAGAGCCTTCCTGGAGGAGAAATCATTCCTGCAGCGATTGCAGAGACAGGTGTTAGACAAGTCCCCTCCTGTCTGAGCAGAGCTGCTGATGTGTTATGTGTAATACAGGAACTGAGCTCCAGCTACTTGTGGAATAGGCAACTTTAAGTAAGACATTTACAAAGGGCTCTTAATTCCTTTTCATGTGCTCTCTCTGGCAGCCAAATGTTATATTATACAGTGGCGGAGATGTCAGGAGAGGGATCCTGGAGACGCTGTACTTATAGATGGGATATATCCTTATGTTCCTCTAGAATGAGTGCAATGCACACATATAACCTAGCAGTGGTAATGCATGTGTGCTGCCATGGAGCTATGTTATGTAGATGAAAGAATATATCCTGCAGACAGAGGACAGCAGGTTTTGGTCCAGCAAGGCTGTCAGAGCCATGGCCTTATAGATCAGACGCATCGCCAACAAGATACAAAGGAGCAAAAACAGACCGTGCTAATAATCCTACATCATAAGTTCCATTACTGCAGAGCATAAGGAAGTGACATTATCCAGGGAGAACTTGTGCTCACGTTGTGACTGAGCTGCTAACAAAGATAACGTTATACCTGCTGCACTCGCTCGCACATAGGACAATGAGCCTGACTCATCCATACACACTACACATCTCCACAATGTCCCACACCCAGCAGAATCAAGTTACAGAAAGGGAAACAGAGGTGATGACAGAGGCTACGGGCTGAACCTGGTTCCTGCATTGGGTGAGATCACTGCACAAGTCACACTAAGTATTACAGACACCGTACTGAAGCTTCACCGGGGGCAAATCAGGTGTGACCAGGCAGGACCCCTCTGCTGAGCAATCACACAGCCTGTGAAGCTTCTATTCATCCAGTAACAATTATGGCTTCCTCATTTTTATGGCTCTGATGTCATCACACAGGGACATCTTACAGTCTACGACAATTCCTCAGTGCTGGGGCTCTGATGCCATCACACAAGGACATCTTACATTCTACGTGGCTTCCTCAGTGCTGGGGCTCTGATGTCAGCACACAGGAACAACTTACATTCTACGAGGCTTCCTCAGTGCTGGAGCTCTGATGTCATCACACAGGGACATCTTACATTCCACGTGGCTTCCTCATTTTTGGGGCTCTGATGTCATCACACAGGGACATCTTACGTTCTACGAGGCTTCCTCAGTGCTGGAGCTCTGATGTCATTGCACAGGGACATCTTACGTTCTACGTGGCTTCCTCATTGCTGGGGCTCTGATGTCATCGCACGGGGACATCTTACATTCTACGAGGCTTCCTCATTGCTGGGGCTCTGATGTCATTGCACAGGGACATCTTACGTTCTATGTGGCTTCCTCATTGCTGGGGCTCTGATGTCATCGCACGGGGACATCTTACATTCTACGTGGCTTCCTCATTGCTGGGGCTCTGATGTCATCGCACGGGGACATCTTACATTCTACGAGGCTTCCTTATTGCTGGGGCTCTGATGTCATCGCACGGGGACATCTTACATTCTACGAGGCTTCCTCATTGCTGGGGCTCTGATGTCATCGCACGGGGACATCTTACATTCTACGAGGCTTCCTCATTGCTGGGGCTCTGATGTCATCGCACGGGGACATCTTACGTTCTACTAGGCTTCCTCCATCATCAGAGGTCCTCCTGCAAGACCAGGCAAAGTACAGCCCCCCATATATGACTGTTTCAAGTATTTAGACTCTGTGGTTTGTTTTTCACTTAATTTGTAAATAAAATCCACTGCTCAAATCTGAAGACTCTACAGACTCATTCTTTAACTCTTCAGACCATTGCAGATTGACAAAAATGTACTTTAGCCATTTCAGCAATTATTACTGGAGGCAAGAAGCATTCCCCAGAGGTGTCAGGACGATGAAAAGTAATAACCCGTGCTTATTACTGCTACATCTAATATAGTCTAGGCCAACTGGCTGGCTCGGTTTATTATAGCGCTTTACCCACATAATTCCTGGTTTCCTAGAACGTTCCATTAAGCTGCTAGACAGCTTCCTCCCAACTATCCACACACCAAAGCAATCATAGGTAGGACGCGGGATGTCAGGAAGGTGGGTCTGGTGCCAGGAGATGGACCCAACGATTCTGGAGGGTGTAGCATTCATATTGTGCATTAAATGATCTTTAATGTAACAGCAGAAGTCCATTGTGAGTTCTCTGTACAGCGCTGCAGAATTAGTGGCGCTATATAAATGGTCATGATGATGATGATTGTGCAACTGTAATAACTGTGGGATATAGCTTCTACCAGCACATTCAGCACCAGCCCAGTGTCTGCGGGCATACTGAGCACGCTGGTAGCAGCTATGTACAGGGTGGCAGGAGCAATCTCAGGTTACAACGTGCGCTCCTTATCCTGGCTACAGATTTTTCTCATCAGCCTCTTTATAGGGAAGCGGGCACCCACACACTGGAGGCAGCCATACAGGGAAATACTGCCACAAAGTGCCTCCTGCTTCACTGACGTCCCTGCAGAGTATTCCTCCAGCCACACTGTAATCCTACAGAAATGTGTATATAAAATGTTTGTCTGCACCGACACACAGGAGACGGAGATGCATCTATATGCTGCATATCTGTGGTATAAACGGGTATTAATATTCAGGCCAGTAATGTTGTTGTACCAAGTGATGCAGTTTCCTTCAGTAACGGCAGATGCAAAACCATATGTGTTCTGAAACTTCAGCTGCGCAGGCTTCCTTTCATCTAGCCGAGTAAATCCAGATGTGTAACCAAACACTGCACAGCGATGCCGCAACGTATACTACAGCTGCATAACAACTAGGGCCAAGGAGTCATCCCTCCTCTTACCAACCTTACATAATGGTAACAAGCACTATGCACAAACCTCTGAAATAGGATGCAGCGAGGGCCACATGTAACAAGCCTGAACGGGACGGATAAATAAGTATATTTGTTCTCTCAGCAAGGTTGTTAAAGCCACGACTTGATGTTAATGTAGATAAAAGGCTGCGTATTATGGAGCTGAGTAATACGTGCTCTGCTCACTGGCTGCCATGTTAAGATGTCAGGACTAGTTGTAAAGAATAATGTGCGGTCCTTACAGCTCCCCGCTCCCTTGTACCTAACTAAATGTGACACCGGTCTCCAGGAAATTCATTTTTACTTTAATAAGGATTGGCAAATATGTTCCCATGACCCATAAACCGGCCTTCTAGCCTACAATAAAAGTATGGCTTCTCACGCTTTTCTGGAACTACTAGTCCCAGCATGGACAGTTAATATTTTGACACAGAGCTGCAATATGACGGTAGTTAATTTATAGAAAGTAGACAGACCGGAATATACAGTGCAGAGATGGATAACAAGAGCCACGCAGACATGCATCCACCCCCACCCCCAAATCATCTCTAAATTATAACTGAACAAAGCCAATGTACCGAGAGCTATCAGCTGGATGATGATGTCACAGGATGTGTCCCAGGAACTCACTGAGCATGCTCCTGCCAGTACATGGGCTGAGAGCTGGCAGCTGGATGATGAAGTCACAGGATGTGTCCCAGGAACTCACTGAGCATGCTCCTGCCAGTACATGTATTGAGAGCTGGCAGCTGGACGATGATGTCACAGTATCTGTCTCAGGAACTCACTGAGCATGCTCCTGCCAGTACATGGGCTGTTCCCTCTGTCATTAATACTCATGAATATTCAAATGCGTGAATGATCTGACACAGGAAATACACAGAAGTAGTGCGGTCTGACATCACTACCAAACAATGACTGTGACACAACAGGATGTGAGATTTCACTATCAAACACTTCAATGTCTCCAAGATTCAGGATATGATCTGCTTTTCAAAGAAACGGCCCTTAGGCAGCATTTATTCCATCAAAATCACTGTATATAATGTTTTCATCGATATCTCTTAAACAATAAAGGAAGATGTCACACCAGAGATTTACATCCAGCGATCTGCAGGCAGCTGCAAGTGATATTTAGCTCAGTGCATGAAACTCTACATCGCACAGATATACATGGTATCTGACAATCACCCGACAAACAGCGGATTTACTTCTGCAACGCAGCGATTTGTGGCTGAATTTACTCCTCTGCATGTTAAACCTTGCCAGGAACACACCCATCATAACTACATCTGTTAATAAATAGCTCATTAAAATAAACTCACATATTTTCTGCTGTGGGAAAATCACAGTTAAAAAAAAAAATTGTCCTTAATACAGTTCATGAAATTCAGCATAGAGGACAAAGAGACCTTTTAATATAATCCATATTTAACAAATGGACTGGTGATGAATAAATAAATAGTGGAATATTGCAGTAAATAGAATGACAAGAAAATGATTGACGAGTTACTATATATGACAACACACTGTATATATTGTTACAAGATTATAAAATGACAATCCTGTAACTGTTTCCATATTACACAAGTGACTGTTTCCCAGAGTAACTTCCGAGAACATAATTACTGACAGTTTATTCAGGTATTTTAACATTTATGGTAAACAAGATGTTAATCCAAAAATAGATCCAGTAAATGAACACAGGTGGTGATCCTTAATCTGCCAACACACGTGGCATTCCAGTCACCTGGCACAGCCGTCTAACCACCGGGTACACGGCGAAGTTATGTCGACCTGGATTACGGTGGTACAGGCTTTGCAGTCACCCAATGACCACGCCCAAACGCCGGCACTGTCTGATTGGACGGAATTATACAAGACTGACGTTTGGGGGCTGGTAAATGGTTCATCACGCTGTAGAGGGATATAGAGGAGCGGGGCAGTACGTCTCCCACCAGAGAGAATCAGAAATGTACCATAGATTCATTTGGTTGGATGAAAGAAGATACAAATTATACACCAACAACTGGAATGTCATTCACAACCGTTCATTTGGTGAATATACTGAAGAATTATTACTACATTATACTGAAGTGAGGACTATTTAACAGATCAATATATATTTTGAAGAGCTCTTAACCCCACTCCCTGGGAAAATGAAGGTACTCCAATGTCTCAGATTTTTCCTACAGAGTTTGGCAAAGTCATTACAGTAATACAACAACATGACTGATCCTTCCCGTAACCACTGTCAATAAATGCAAATAAAAAGGGAAATGGGGCCTCTGTGTAACGTAATACCGGGATATTTACAGAAAGTACAGACATAGGATCAGTTATCCACAATGTCCCGAAACTCAGACAGACAAAAACCAATGTGAGTAACAGCTGCTGTGCGGTAGAGATGCTATAGACACATCTCTGCTCTCTAGGTATTTCCTGAGGTGCCATTCTATTGGCATCATCGGTTTACCAGCAACATGGCCGAAGCACTGGTGAATTCGATAGACTGGAATATGAGCTCAGCCCGGTAAATGACCACCCCTCCCCTTTTACACAGGTGTCCGTTGTGAAACGCTGAGACTGGGATTTCTTCCACTTTATAGTTTATAAACCAACTGGGAAATCCCTCAGGGAAAACACAGTGTGGTCCTCATCCTGTATGGACTCAATGCCTAACATCATTAATAAACCTTTAATTCCGGGTGAGATATTCCTTTAAGAAATAAAACATTAAAGTTATACAATCTATTTGTAGGAGATCTATGCATGGAGTGATTAAATGACTATAGGCGGAATTTAATGTATATGGCAGGCCTCCAAGACACGAGCGGAAATGTGATTCATGGATGATATATAAGACTGAAGCAACAGGATAGTAATCATCTGACTGCTCCACAAAGCTTCTGAGCGATCTCTGACCTCAGGCCGTCCATCAACCAGCACGGATCCTAATGATGTCCTAAAGACAACTGAGCCCAAGTCTGGGATTCCAGACACATTCCAGTCAGTGAGCAATGCCCCCATCACGCTGCTTAGTGACAGGTAAGAGAAGGTTACCCAGCCACGAGAGGGCTGTATAGGACAGTATACCTGGCTTCAAATCTCTGTTCTTTACTTCCTGATCTGTAAATACAATCATCTAGTCCTCACCAAAATAAAAGATTTCACTGTGTCCTCGTTTATTCAACAAAAAAATAAATCATGTGTGAAACAAATTGTATGTACACCCCTATGGATTTCTATAAAGAGTGTCATTTGAGCCAGGCGCAGCTAGTCATGATATGCCCATTAGTGCCCCCACCTCTAAATAATACCAGGTAAAGGAGAAGACCTCTAATGATCTCAGAATAGGAACAGTTGCTGCCCATCAGCCTGGAAAGGGTTAATAATGCAAAGTCCATTACTCTACAGTGAGAAACAGAACATACTAATGGAGAACACTGACAGCCGCCAGCCTCCCTAGGAGTAGCTGTCACCCAAACATCAGAACATCCAGGGACCGCAGTGATATGTTCATGGCTGTACCATCAGAAACATACGTGTTACTGCTCTCACATGTAGATACACATACCTTGGATAGGATGTAGAGGCGTGGCAGCTGCACACGTGTTATAGTCATTTCACAATCCAGGGCTCCTAACAGAACCTCCATTCTCATAAGCGGGATCAAGGGCACGCGGCTGGGACCGGGTGTGCTCCATAAACCAGATGCCTATGAAACTCATATCAGAGCAGAATAGGCTGAGAATTGCTTCAGCCCACAAACTGCTGCCTCTAATCAGCGTCGGCGACAGGTCTGCTCTAAGGACCCGGAATAACAGAAGTTTTTCGACTGAAGATCATGTTCTTTGGGGTCAAAGGAAAAGAAGGATTTCAATGGAGGCTCCTATCTATAACCAGGACGTGTACGGCCCACCTCTTTGTTAACCATTATATTGCACTATTTAGTTTCATAATATAACTTTCCCAGTATATGCATAACTAAATCACTATGTCTTGGGATTCTTATTTTCCATATAAAAACCCCAAAACCCTAGCTGCGCCCAGCCTGTGGAAGTTGGTGCTACTTAAACTAAAATAAATCTTGTCACCCTTTAACTCGGTGGTGAGCGCCCTTCCTGCTTCCATGTACTAGGTTACCAGGCCTGGTGGTCAGAGCACGCACACTGCTCACTGATCCAGCAGCTCCGCTGATACAAGCCTACTATGATGGTACAGGAAATATTCATGTTATAGTGTACAGGTTGCAGTATATTGGTCAGATGACGCTTAGTGCAGGATCAGTCAGATTGTAGAGGGGATACGGGAAATCCTAAGGTCAGGGATCATCTCACAACATGACATGAACAAAAGAAATATCATATAGCTGAACAAAGCCAGTGCAGTCACTGAGTAACAGTGTGCTTGTCCATGCACATTAATATTGTATTGTAGCTGAAGATATTCTTAGGTGGACAAACTAACATACAATTCAGGAGCCAGCGGAAGCATGTGCATCCACACAAGTTAGGTGCCAGCAGCACAATGGCTACCTGGCTCCTGGGATTTGCTCCGTCCTCGGGTGAATCACTGTGTGTTCAGGAATATATAAACCACAGTCCCTAGTAAAAGAACATGTCCAACCTGTCAATGTTCTTTATCATACCCCAGGAGCTGACTGGCAGAATATTGCCATCATATATTTCTGCTCCCGTAACATTGGGGGAAACCAGACAATCAGAGGGCCTGTGCACACATCTGTTGAGACAACGGGCGACACGTGCGGTGCCTTTTAGTGATGCAGTTTTATTGCATTCTTTATGCACTTTTACCAATACAGTCAATTGCACGAGTAGGTCACATCATTGAATGCTGCTGCATTATAAAATGTTCTATGGTGAGCCTGTAAGGAATCACTCATCCCATTGTAATGCAGTTTTCAGGCGTTAGAGGCATTAACAGTGTATAGGTGTGAGCAAGGACCAATCTCCAGCGCTCTCCTGCAATACGGCTGTGAATCTAAACTCAGCTACATTTGCGCAGGAAGGCAGCAGCAAAACATATTTTAAAGTTTAAGTTGAGGGATTTTTAAATATTCTTGTGTTCTCACCTGGCTCTGGGGCCTGTTGCAGAATAAACCTCCTGAGAGCTTCGTCTTGTTAGATAACCTCACACCACTTCCATAAAGCCAATTCTAGTTGTTGTTACCTGCAATGACAATGTATCACTGCGATATAGCTGCTAAATAGAGCTGGTCACCAGGTCAGACAATGGATTCATACACTGCACTACAGCCAGACATACTGAGGTCCTGTGACGGGCGAAGGGGATTCAGGTGGGACAAATGGCAGAGTGTACTGCGAGGGAAGACTTTCAGCCAGGTACTGTATATACAACATAGTTCTGTCCTGGATCCAATGGTCACAGCCAACAAATGTCTTACTGGGCTAAATTTAGTAAAATGAATGAAGGGCAGATCAAACCTAAAATCTGAAGTCATGAGAAGGTTGGAACATCATCTCATTGAATGAAAACCGTGCAGTTTATAGTAACATTTTGTAACAAACAAAGGAAACAGTTTGGTAATAGTCACAAATAAAGGACATCCATTCGGAAGGGAAAATAGTCCGCCGGTCCTTGTGCAGTATTCTCAGTACCGGACCTAATAACATCAACCCCAGATTGTGCAGACTTCATTCTTTTTTACATGCAAACAATCTTATGGATGCGTATCCATAGAAACATACAAAACATGAGGTATATAAAGAGACACAAGGTCAGCTGACTACTGGACATAGATGGACCTGGAGTATTCGTTTTATCACTTTCAACCCCCCCACACCACCAAAACAATAAACAAACCCCAACCTCCCAGAGAACAAGCATCTGTCTCTCCCAGAAGGGGTCACTTACAACCGAGCGACAAACAGTGTCAGCTATTATAGTCTAATGGATATTCAAGAGCGGCCGCTATGACCTCTCGCCCCGTCCGCAGCACAAGAGCTTCTCACTGAGAGCAGAGCAGCTCCGACGGCCACTGTCTGAGCACTGGCCAAGCTGCTACATGTTCTGCATGTAACAGGAGGAGAATTACCTGCTTTGGTATCATCAGGTCTAATGCGACTAAAGTGAGACTATTTGAGAAGAAAACAAAAGTTGGTGCGATTAGCAAGGTCCTGGATGGAGTCCATTGTCTGCGTGGATGGCAAATCCAGCAACTGCCTCATAACTGTATCAGGCAAGTAGCACTGGGCAAAACCCTATAAGAAAGGAGAGATTTCCTGCCCGCAGCGCCACTTACTGCACCAGAGGAGCAGCTCCCCTGGACTTTCCAAAGACTTATGTTGGCCAATATGCATATCTGTATAATGCATTCCAACACTACCTCTGATCCCGGCCGTTAGTGAATCTCTGAATCATTAATTACTGCAAACAACATACAGCATTAGTACTCACTTTGCAGACTCAGCAATAAGTGGAGATTCCATACGGCCAATCCATCAGAGGTGCCAGGGAAACAGAATTTCCCATTGAAAGCTGGGTGACAGCTACTGGCTGCAAAATACTAATGTGACAGCCGCCTAGCATAGGGAAATCCGAGAGCCGGTAACAAACTAGAGGACTTCTCCATAATGCCAACATCCCACCTAAGATTTACTGGTGGACCCCAGAATAACGTACGCCACAAAGAACAACTAGTTTCCCAGGATATCTATGTCACAACCAATAATGAAACAATGTCTAAGTAGTAGACTATTCTGTATTGTGTGCGTGCATCAGTCATTTTGGGATTATGGTAGATTTGTGGGGAGCATTTAGGGAATTGTGGAAGAGAATCAGTGGGAGACAGCTGAGCCTACACATAATGTCTGTGATTTCCGGAGATGACCTCATTGTCAGAAGTGTAATTAATACAGTCAATTTTAAGGGTAAAACATTGAATAACAATGTAATCTCTTCTGAAACATAAAAAAACAGCAAATTAACACAGGTGATGTGGGACAAATAACTGGCAGATTCTCCTGAAATAAGTGACAATGAAACATTACAACAATGTATGTGCAGATTTACAGAGGAACGTTTGGCTGAATAAATGTTGTACACAAATGTATAAATACTTCATGCTGACTAGAACCACAACCTCTCAGCTGCAAAGTGAAATGGGGAAATGAATGAAATGAAAATACAATGGAAGAATGAATTTACAAAACACCTGTATTTCGGTACGTTTTCAAATGAACACAGATTTATAAATAACCGGCATTGCACCAATAGACTAGTGTTATATTTACTGGGTTAACCACAAACGATGTGCCCATTTCACAAGGGGCTAATGAAGGAAGACATGTTTTTACTATGTAGAGAGTGAATGAGAGGTAAGATGCCTTTCCCAAGGGCAGTGTCGGCCAGCCGAGTGCCTTCTTCATGGGAAGGGTAAGTGATTACTGTGCAGGGCACAGCAGCTCCGCAGAAGCTGCCTTATCTATGGGTCAGTATTCTTTCTGCCTACTGAAGGTGAAAAAGGGTGGGGCAGGAGGAAGCAAGGCTGCTGGAAAAGGAGGGGAGACGAGGACAGTGCTGGTGGCTCATGTACCATTACACAAGCCTTACATCCAAGAACACAGTGACAGAGATTGCAGTCCACATAGCGGATGCGAGGGAGGGATCTTATATTAGACTGCTCGGTGTAAGAGGCCCTTTTGATGCTGAGGGAGCCGTAGCCTGCATTTAAGGTGGGGCTGTCTGCAAGCCTACCAAGACAGCTGCAGATCCCTACACAATGCAAGGAAACATCATTGATCTGCTAAATGAAACTGCTGAAAGACAGCTCGATAGAATTAAATGTGGCTTCCCCGCTACTGGCTTGTAGACAGCAAGACCATTATGCACCATAGAGATGAAGAAGACACTGCTCTTCATTATGTTACCAGCCTCTATAGTATTTAACCATGCAGCTGCCAGAAGGACCTGCCTTTACCGTCCGCTCTGCAGCAATGGCGGATTCTGCTCTCCCACAGTGAATAGAGCTTAATCTCAAACTACACTGAGGTCCTGTGATTTACAAAGACGGGGAGAAATGGTTGTGCAATCTGAATCTACGGTCTTGCAGTCACACCAATGCAGAAATAGAACACACATTATATGATGCCCATTATAGCATCGCCAGAAAGACCAGAGGACAGACAGTGAGGTCACACCAATTCATACCACATTTAAAGATTATTCGGCTTTAAAGATTGCTTTATTATTGGAAGATTCAAGATATTTTGGTGGTAAAATACGTAACATTCCTCTTAATGCCGGTAATTGAACTGCTGCAGGTGAAATATATTGCGCTACATAGTATCACAGTTACTCAACACTCAGACACTGAGGGAGCAGATCAGGTTATCCCTACTTTAGCAGGTGACTCATTCAAGGGATCATCATAATTGCCACATACATGTGATAGAATAAATATCCTAACAATTTGGCTTACTACAAGGTCCCATGGACTGACGTTATAGGCTGCGCTGTCTCTGAATGGATAATAGTGTACCATATAGGATGTGCCCACTCTCCAATAACATAGAACGGTATAAAATACAGAATTGATTTTAGCACTAGATTATCGGACATTTATATCCGTTAGGTAGAGTGAGGCGAGGGATCGTGACATGAAATCATTTCCCCTACACTCAGCTAGCCAGTGATAGAGCTGGCCATACAGGCTACTGATGACCACAGCCCTAACACTTCTAAAGCAGGTGGCTTATTATCAGAGGGTCCCTCCGACATGCCACAAAACACAATAGGCTGGCACTCAATAAGTGACACTCAGGATGGAGTGGATACTCACGGCTGACTTTCATGCTGCCAAAAGATGACGGCTGCTGTACAGGTTTGCAGCTCTCTGCAAAGGAAGTGGTTCGCGGCCTCCCCGACATGGTGCTCTGCTCCTCCTTCACTCTTCGTTATAAAAACCAGACAGAGGACAAAACATCAAGACCCCGGCCCCCAGCCAAGCAACCTCTCACCCCCTTTACTTAAGATGGAAAAGGGGGTTCTGAAAGCGTTGGTGGTCCCTCCACCCCGTGTACCGTCACCTTCTCCCTCCTCCCCTGTGTCTGTCCAGGTCACTCCTTATCCAGCATCCCCCAGAGTCAGCGCTCCAGGACACAATGTAGCAGCAGAGGGGGGAGGTCACAGGCCCATGTGGGGCACCGAATACAATATGGGGAGGGGGTCTCAGTCTATAGCAGCGAGAGGAGGCTGGGGGGTCCCTCAGGCTGGGGGTGCACAATGCTGGTGGGGTCCTTCAGACTGGATGATGTTGGAAGTCTCAGATTGGGGGGTGGCGGACGTTGGGGGGGTCTCAGGCTGGGGGTGGATGATGTTCAGGGTGTCTCAGATCTGAGGTGTTGGGTCTCCCAGATTGGGGGGGTCTCAGATGGGGGGGTCTATCAGATGGGGGTGATGTTAGAGGGGGTCTCAGATTGGGGGGGGTGAGGTGATTTGGGGGGGTCTCAGATTGGGGGGTGATGTTAGAGGGGGCCTCAGATTGGGGGGGTGAGGTGATTTGGGGGGATCTCAGATGGGGGGTGATGTTAGAGGGGGCCTCAGATTCGGTTGCTGGGTATTGTGCTTGGGGGGCTCTCAGGTTGGAGGGATGTTGAGGGTCTCAGATTGGGGGGTGATGTGCTTGTGGGGGGGTCTCAGGCTCTCTCAGGTTGGGGGGGGTCTCTCCTGCCCCTCTCACAGCCGGAATAAAGGAGGAGCAGACACTGCGGTCATAGCGGCTCCTTCCCCGGCACCAGGCCAGCACAGGGGGGGCCACAGATGGGGGCTCCCAGACAATGAACCCGATAACTGTGAGGGGCGGAGTCTCTGTCCGGGTCCCGGGG
This sequence comes from Mixophyes australis, assembly GCA_036250195.1. Taxonomy (NCBI): domain Eukaryota; kingdom Metazoa; phylum Chordata; class Amphibia; order Anura; family Limnodynastidae; genus Mixophyes; species Mixophyes australis. Next base: position 417,529,844 of record JAVHZZ010000002.1, on the reverse strand, counting down.
GGGGGGGGGTCACACTCGGTGATCCGGGTCTCTCCCGATAAATAACGGATATTCGGTGTCTCCGCTCGCTTCGGGTCGCGGGTTTCCCGTGATCCTTTGCGGAACGGTGGCGATATCTCCGGTCTCCTGCCCCGATCTCGGCTTGCAGCTCGCTCTCTTTCCCTTTGTCACTCTCCGTTCGACTGACCGCATTTGCCTGTCGGGTTTTTTTTTTTTTTTGCCTGCAATACTCTCCTCCCTCTCAACCGAGTTACGTAGCGACTGCGCGCAGAAAAGCAGTTACGCTACGGAGGCGGCGTAGGTGGGGTTGGAGAATGGGAGTAGGGGGAGGGGAGCGCACAGACAGTTCCTTCATGACGTCCCAATCTCGCCTTACCCCGCCCACCTCGCTCACCAGCGCTCGCACGCCAATGAAGCCGTGGGATGATGAAAGGGGGCGGTGACGTGAATGAGAACTGACCAATAAAAACCGCCATCAGACTCCACTGAGCGCTTTCCCCGGGCTCCTCCTCCATGGTTCACCGCTAGAGATACTCGCTGCTGATTAGCTCATGTCTGAGCGTTCTCGGAATCTTACCCAATAGTAATTCAGATGACATTACTTCCCGCCTCCTGATGCATTGCGGACTTTGATTGGTCGGTCACCTGCCAGTCTTCATTAACGCCTGAGGATAAAGGTGAGGCAAGCGAGCAATAAAAGCTGATCGTTGATTGGCCAGGGCGCGCAGCTGCCACTGCATTGAGTGAGCGGAAGTGGGTGTGGCCCGAGCCCTTTAAGACAGCGGAAGTGCGCCCTTTGACATCTATTAAGCGACCTGGCAGAGGTTGGGTTGCTATAGAAACAAGTGGTGAGAGTAATGGTCAGGGACATATGGGTGATGTTATGGGGTGAGTGGGTCACTGTTAATATTCTTGGGGTGCTAGTATCAGCCATAGTGGTTGTGATAGAGGATAAGTAGGAGAATAAGTGGGGAAAAGCAGAACCCTGGTAGACAAGCTAGGTCTCTGGTGTTCTTATTTTTGCTCCATGTGACTCATTTGGTGCATCATTATTGGGGCATAGTAGCCTATTGTTCCTATGTTTTCATGCGCACAGTCCCAATTTATTTGTTAGATTCATTCCTGGATATGTTCCTATTTTTCAACATTGACCATTATACAATAACACTGTTACTTTTTCTGCAGATTTTACAATCCAGCCATATTTTATGAACCCTGTAAGTTGATCTATAATTAAGGACCTTACAACCAAAATCAGTAAGTATATGATGGGATTTGTAGTTCTTCAATGTCCGCTGAGACTGTATCACCATGCTTATATGTAAAGACAATAATTGGCTATAGCAAAGTTTCTCAGCCATTTCCTCTAAAAATTCTTGTGTTAATGATTCCCCCCTAAGAGAAGATGTAAGACAGCTTGTGGCCATTTAGTTAGATGCAGGGGTGGAGCTAGAAAATTGTTGTACCCCGGGCAATTTAGGCCCCACCCCCTTTTTTACTTCTGAGGTTGCCGGCGGCTGCACACTATGTGCAGGTCTGCTTGGCAGTGACAGGTAGGGTGAGTGTGCTGCCCGGCTGCTCTGATTGTGTTTAAAACACAATCAGAGCAGCTGGGCAGCACACTGTCCCTGCTTGTCGCTGCCGAACTGACCTGCACATAGTGTGCAGCTGTCGGCAGCGACAGTGTGCTGACTGTCAAGCCCCAGTCAGCTCAACCTACGGAATTACCACAACTTTTTTTTTCATCAAAAGCTTGATGGACATATTGTCACCGTTTGTTTGAAAACATAGTGCACTGGATCTGTGTCCTTAATAGGGATCACTGATCACTTCATTACCCTCCACTAATGCGGCACTCTGCCATTTAAAGGTGTTTTCACTTCTAAACAACCCCAGTTGTTAATTCTGGACCCCCCCAAGCACCATAATGTAGTCTATTTCTATGGTAAAATGCCCCTAATCCAGTGGATCCCAAACTTTTTCAATTCAAGGTACCCTCAGGGTCTCCATAATTTTTTCTAAGCACCACTAAGCCAAAATTATTACCAAGTAGTCCCCCACCTTACTTACCACTGGTGCTGGCCGAAGCACTCCAGGGAGCCTAGGCACACAGTTTGGGAACCACTGCCCTAATCCCCACTCTGCTACCAGCCTATATTGTGTCCCTGCTCTAACTAAACCTGTGCTAGCAATTTGGGCAGCTTGGATGGGCATGTTGGCTTGATCGGCACTTCCTCCTCCACTCTATTCACCCTATCAGGAAACGAGAGATGCATTACATGAGATGGATTTGGACACTAGGCATGCACCTCCTACATTGACAACAACTTGGAAAGTCTCCAAACCTCTACAAGGACAGGAAGGCAGGTCTTTGGCACACCACCCACCAAGGGAGGTGATTAAATATGATATTTGTGCACTGAAAACCAAAGATCAATGTAAATTGTGCAATCAAGTGGGGAGAGGGAGAGTCAGTTACGTCTTGTGCGTTGTTGCTTGACACAGGAACAGTGGTTTCATAGGTCGCACCTAGCAACAGCATCAGTTGTGTAGCAGTGGAAGGTTTAGGAGGTACGCAGTCATGGGTGGCCACGGTTCACTGCCGAATGCGGATTGGAGGTGGTCCATGGTTCCATGCTAAAGTGTTTGTCTCTGAGTTACCAGACAATATAATTGGGATGGACACCCTAAGGGGGAAATCCATAGCTACCTCAAATGGCCATTATATGTTTTGTTGCTCTGTAAAAGCCCTCACAATTTCTGCAGTGAAACCTGTAATTAGAGAGAATGCTAAATGGGAACCGGTTTACATTCCACCGCCAGCTGCACCAGTGAACCTCAAGCAATATAGCATACATGGAGGTTGTGACTGCATCACTTATAAATAACTTATGGTATAAATTTATTTAAAGGAAATAGCGCAGGGCGCTTATTTATATAATTGCACATTTACTTATTGTTGATATTGTGTGTATTTTGGTAAAATAAATAACTTTATTTCTGAGACCAGGGGAGGAAATTTGTTTTTGTTTTAACTATGCTAGAGGAGATTCATTATTTCTGAGGTGTATATATATGATGCAACAAGCATTTGTTGAGGAAGTCTTTTGTGTATTTTGCTGAAATGTCTTGTTTGGGGTTCTGTAACTTTTCTTTGGGAATTTTTAAGGGGAGGAAATGTGTCTTCTGCAACTGTCTGAAGAAAGGACCCATGTTAATCTCCTGTTAATTAGGCCTTTTGATGTGTGAGGGTCCAACACCTTAAGGCACAGGAAGGTTTAATTGGACTTGCTGTTAGATTTCCTCTGTGTCTAAAACAAGATGCAGGAAATCACAGCAACTTTTAGGATATCACAGATAAGTGTAAACATTGTTAGCTTTGCATTGCATCTAAGTCAAACATATTACATCCTGATTCTAATAATCGCTCAGACCTCAGGGGGCTGGTTTACCCTGTGAGGCTGTGTCCAGAACTGTATAAAAAACACCTGCTTGGAAACTTCTCTCTCCCTGTGACCTACAGATTAGACCCAGCGTTAATCCGTTCCCAGCTGTTTCTGTGATTTGGACCCAGCTTTTCAGTACCACCGCCCTGCCCGCTACCCAGCAGCTCTGACCAGTGTAATAGGCCAGGAGGAATCCATCCAAAGCCACTCCAATCCGTAGGAAGAGATCAGGGGTTCCAGCCCAGGTACACCAGTAACGAGGTACACTAGCAGCGTAAGTTACCCAGAAGAAACCCGGTTCTGGATGCCGGTAAGGAGTCCAGTGGTGGCAGCATTTGTAAGCCGCTCCAACTGCAGTTAGAGGGCGCATTTGGGATACCGAAAGGGAACGGTGGAAAAGTAAGCCCAGCCAGTTCCCAGCAACAACAGATAGGGTGGCATAGGTGGTCCATCCTGTCACAGAGGTCATGAAGAAATTACACAGACTATTGACAACTTGTGAAAGCCGGGGTGTTCAGAGGCGCAAGTAGCCCATATAACTCAGCTCTGTTTCCAGTGTGGAAACCGGACGGAACATAGCGCCTCACTATTGACTATAGAGGGGGAAAAACAAAGTAGCGCCCCTTCTGGCAGCAACAGTTCCTGACATAATAACTATTGTGGAGAAAATACAAGACACATTAGGAGAATGGCATGCTGTGATCAATTTGGCTAATGTTTTTTTTCTCTATCCCAGTAGCACTAGAGTCAAGATCAGTTTGCATTTACCTGGGAGGGAAGACAATACACCTTGCAGGTAGTACCCCAAGGCTATAAACATAGTGTGACAATCCAGAGATTTAGAAATGGTCAGTCCAGAGCTCAGCTGCAGTGTTTACCATTACATTGATGACATAATGCTGTTGGGAAATACAGCAGAGCAAGTCGCAGAGGATCTACAGACACTGATCAAGCACATAGAGAGCCGAGGGTGGGCAATCAACAGAGACAAAGTGCAAGGCCCAGCCCAGTCTGTAAAGTTTCTGGGGATGATCTGGACATGACCAAAGAAAACAATACCTGAGCCAGTCTAAGAAGCAATATCACAGGTGACGGCTCCCACCAGTGCCAATGAAGCACTTTGGGTTAGGTACACTTGGCTACTGGAGATCTTTTGTTCCTCATTTGGGCCTCATCTTAAGGCCTATATACAATGTTACCAGAAAGAAATCAGAGTTTATGGACTGCAGAACAAGATGCTTTACAAGCAGCCAAGCAAGTAATCCAGGCGCACAACTCCTTGGGCCCCATCCAGGTGGATCAGCCATTCTACCTGGACGTGACGGTAGATCATGGTATGTCCTGGGGCCTATGGCAGAACAGTGCAAACAGTGGATAAAAAAAGATACCCATTGGTTTTTGAATCTAGCAGTTTTCATCTGCACAAAGAAGATACACCAATCTCAAAAATACTCTTCTAGCAGCATACACAGCCTTACAACATATTGAAAGTACTACTAAACAACAACCAGTTACTGTGAGAAAAGAATTGCCAGTGGCTCATTGGGTAAGACAAGAAGGACTGGGTGCACATACTAGCTCAGAAACAGACTCTGCAGAAGTAGAAATAGTACCTACATAAAAGAGGAGTATCAAGTCAAGAACGTTCACAAGTTTCCGCATATATTGCTGGAATGGTGAACTTCGAGAGCACTAAGAAAGAGTTGCCTCAACTCCAGTGCAAGTGGCCGAACCATATGCTATACTTCCAGAATAGCAGCTGAAATATGCTTGGTTCACAGGTGCATCAGCCATACTGACATCAAATGGTCACAGCTGGACAGCAGCAGCCTATCAACCGCAGATACAAGAGATCATCTGTGAGTCAGGAGAAGGAGGTTCCAGCCAGTAACCAAAACTTAAGGCTGTATTTATGGCATTGGAAGAAACAGAGGGCCCGGTTTTAATCTACACCGATAGCTGGGCAGTATTCAAAGGTCTGACAACCTGGCTGCCAGTATGGCAACAAAACAGCTGGAAAGTCCATGACATGGTGATCTGGGAAGGAACAAAGATGTGGACTGAAATATGGAATAGGTGTAATCAGAGACAAGTGTCAGTCGGCCATGTCCATACCCACACCGGACTTGAAGGAAATGAAGTTGCTGATGCATTGGTCCAAGTCAAGACAGTAGAACGGTCACCTCAAGAGGAGACAGAGCTGTACAACCTCAGAGAATGGGCTCACGCTCAATGTGGCCATAGTGAAGCAGAAGGCACGTATGCCTGGGCACAAAGAAAAGGCATTCCAATGACCCAGTTAATGGCAAGAGAAATTGTGGAAAAGTGTGAAACAACTCTTGAATTATAAGAAGAAATTGACTGGGGATGTGGGCTCCATATATAGAGGAGAAAGAGCTGGACAAGAGTGGCAAATCGACTTCATGGGACGACTGCCAACAGGCAGAGAGGGAGTGAAATACTGTTGTACTGCAATAGTCACCTACTCAGGGGTCTTGGTTGTCAAGCCATCTGCCAGTGCAGATCAAGGAGCTACAATCAAAATGCTTGAAGACCTAACAGTTCGTTATTGAGTGCCGAAAGAAATCCAATCTGACAATGGAACTTGCTTAACTGTTAAACAAGTCAAGCAATGGGCAGCTGATCAGGGAGTGTACTGGCCCTTTCCCTATTATCTTCAAGCAGCAGGCTTGATTGAATGGATAAAAAAACACCAACAAAATAGCGCTGGAAAAAGAGACACTAATATCTCAAAATAATGAGTTCAAGGAAATAAATATAACAACCTTTTATTACATAAAACCCAAACAAATTGAAAAATAAATGATAAAAACAATGGAAATACAGATATATTGAAGATAAAACACAATACCTATGTGTGTGGACATACATTGAACAATTTCAAGTCTGACCAGTGCACTGTTCTACTTGTGGTCAGAATATAAACTGTCTGAATTGCACATATATCATGTATCACTATACTGATAATTGGTCATTGAAGAATGAATGTTATTAAGGTCTCCTTCTTGATAGGACTTAATAACTGTTTCAAATGAACCAAGAAACATATATTTTTGATATTGTCTCCTCTATTGCTTAGTATCGTTCCAGCTAGTGAGTGATATATAGCTGGCATACAAAAAAAACTTGATTCCAATAGAGACTGTTTTCCGATATGAAAAGGCTGATAATTTCCATTCTCTCATCGACAAGAGAATGCACAAGACCAATCTGTCAGATTCAGTAAGTCACTATATAGCAAACATAAAAATGCAGATAGCTACCGTGTTGGCGTTTCTCCCGGTCACCCCGAATCTCGGTGTTTACACTTCTGTTTTCCGACAGCAAACTTTGGATCCGTGTGTTCCGTTCACGTGATCGGAGCTGTGATGGTTACAAGGTATTCTTACCACAATAATTTCTATTGCCAAAAATATTATAATAAGTAGAGAAGCACTACTGGAGATGAATAAATGTCCATGGGACCCATAGTTTTTAGTAAGCAATATTAAGTCTTGTTCTGACACGTTTCATCGCACACTTGCGATTTCCTCAAAGGACTCATCCAAACATCTATTCTTTGATTGGCAGTGAGCACCTATTTAAAGGTCTTGTCTATACAATTAATTAGATATTAGCGAATTGAATTCACACATATGACTCGCTATTTAAATGATGCCGTATATCTTAAAAAAATACACAAGTACCATTATAAGACTTATTCCACAAACTCATATAATAATGAACTCATATAATCAATAAAAACATGAAAAATATAAATATAAAAAATAATAAAAATGAATATAATAAAAAAATGTATACATTTTCAACTGTTTTTTGACCTTTTACTATTTTAATACTAATTCACGCTATACAGATCTTTCATTTGATGTACTTTACTTTTAACGTCCCAAAGACCACTTGCTCTATTACACTCGGAAAATATAAAGTGTTGTTTTACAAAATAGCCACCAAAATCTAAGACAAATACCACTACTTTCCATGCACATAAGTTATTTTTAAGAAACCTCTATATAAAAAATTCATGTAAATATAAGCACACATGTATTCTCCATCATAAACTACCATATCAATCAATTATATGTGTTATCCAAATCCATTCCACCTCTTATCTCCCTATAGAAGTGACATCAGAATATAACAAGTGGGGGGATATGAAACAAATGAAAATATCCATAGTTATCCGGGAGCTAAAAAATTCTTCTATATAGTGTATTCATCTTAGCTAAATATCAATATGCAACAGAACCTAGATAAATATGAATGGGCAGGTCTGCACAAAACCATACATGCGCACATGGTATAAATTAAAATGGCGGGATACATTATGATTTTTTTTATTTTGGATATTTTTTCTTCGTTTCAGGAATCTAGTTTTCAATGGTCTAGTGGTTCTACCCACATAGATCAGATCACAGCTACACTTTAAGGCATAAATCACATAACATGTGTTGCAATTAATAAAACCTTGTATTTTATCATTTTACCCGCATGTTGGAATTCTATAAACTTGTTCTTTATGGGCCTGATTCATTAAGGAAAGTTAAGCAAAAATTTGAGTAAGTTTTTTTACTTAAGTGTTCTGTACAAAACCATTGTTGATTTAGGAAAAAATAGCCAGTATTTAACTTATGTGCCAAATAATAATCTAATAGACACCCCTTGCAGTGTAACATGGTTTTGTCTAGGAGAAAACTTAAGTGAAAAAAAGTACTTTTCTTAATGAATCAGGCCCTATGTTTGCATGTGGTACATCTAGTTTTTCCACATCTATAACAACCCTCAGGTTTTTGTGGGATCCAACTTTATAAAGAATCTAACCCAACATCCACATCTTTATTTCTCTCTTGTTCACATTTTACTAGGCTCAGAACTAAAATGTTTTTCAGACTGTTCCTTTCTTCGGTATCTGTGGTAATACATTTCTAAGTACAGTATCTTGTTGTAGGATGGAATAATATTTTTTAATAGTTCTTTTAATTTGCCATGATTTGTTGTTATATTTCAAAATAAATGCCACAAACATAGAATCTTATTTGTCAGACTCAATAACGTCTACGCTTCCCACATGTGTATGAAACAAGGGCATGTATAAAAACTGATCTGTTTGTAAGCGCACACCACTACTGATACTGAATTTCACACGGAGGAATTTGTTTGTTTATGTTTTAATAGGAAAATATTCCAGCATGTATTTTGGTAATAAAAATGTATATATATATGTTTGTTTTTTCTTTTTGTTTTTTTTATCCAAACAATGATATTTATAAGACTCTTCTGTGACAACTAGACGTAGAGTACCTGCTAACGTTGACACAACTCGAGAGGAAGGTGTGAAATCTAACGTGCCCATGGTTTTCACCAAAACCCCCTCAAGGAGGTATGGGCTACGCTGCAGAAGACACGCAGTTCGCGGTCCTTCCCCAAATTGTATAGCAAGGCACAGAATGATAGTAGTCTGATGAGCCGATTCGGTAACGTGCTGGCAACGAGGTACAAAGGGAGAATCTAGAAGAGGGGTCAGACGAGCCGGGTTGGTAACAGGCAGGAGCAACAATGCACTAGGGAGATCCAAAAGAATAGTCGAGACAATCCGGGTAGTAAGGGCACAGGAATAACTAAGGTAGTCAGGCAAGCCAAAATCACACAGGAATGCTGGAGCAGGGAGGAAGACCTAATACTCTGGCACAGGGGAAGGACAGGAACTGCCTTATAAACTGTAGGCAGCCAATGAGGAGGAGGAGAGGCGGTGGAGCTGTCATCGGACGCCACCAGAGGTTAGAATAGCATCCCGTTGCCTAGCAGCGCAGAAGCCCAGGCAGTCCGGCTAGAAGTCTAGCTCCTCTCTCTTCTCGTTGTTTAAGAAATCTCTTAAGTAATCGAGGGACGTGTAAGTCCTGTTTGTTTATCCAGGATCTCTCTTCTGGACCAAATCCTTTCCAATGAACAAGGAACTGTTGCCTGCCATGCAACATATGAAAGTCCACAATCCGACTGATTTCATAGTCGATCCCAGCTGAAGACTGTACGGGAGTAGGTCGAGAAGGAGGCCAAAAGAACTCGTTGAGCACTAAGGCCCGTAGTAAAGAAACATGGAAGGTGTTGTGGCACTTGAGAGAAGGAGGAAGCTTTAGTTTGTAGCAAACATGGTTAATGACTTGTAGAATAGTATAAGGGCCAATAAATCGTGGAGCTAGCTTCATGGATGGAACTTTAAGTTTCATATCTCTAGTGGATAGCCAGACTGGGTCTCCCACCGCCAGGAGTGGCTTGGGTCTCCAGCAACGATCTGCAAAGGTTTTGTGATGTTGGGTGACTTTCCGTAACACTGTCTTAGTCTTTGACCAAATAAGAGAGAGAATTCCCGGAGGAGAGTGTCTGCAGCGGGAACCGTGGAGGTTGAAGATACAAAAGCACCCGGAAAGGTAGGGTGAGTTCCAAACACATAAAGAAGGGAGACAGTCCCGTGGATTCATGGAGATGCTGGTTGTGGGAGAATTCGGCCCAAGGAAGGAGTTGAGACCATTTATTCTGGTTATCAGAGGTAAAACACAGAAGGAAGGTCTCCAGATCTTGATTTGTCCGTTCAGTCTGACCATTGGTTTGGTGGTGGTACCCAGAGAAGAATTTCAGATCAGTACCCAGGTTTTTACAAAAGGCTCTCCAGAATCGGGAAGTAAATTAGACCCCTCCATCCAAGATGATTTCTTTGGGACAGCCATGGATTTTGAAAATCTCTTTGATAAAAATGTTAGGCAGCCCTCAGAGGGGGACAAAATAAGCCATTTTGGAAAATCTGTCACTGACAACCCAGGTGGTGTTATATCCAGCACTAGACGGAAGGTCGGTAATAATGGCAATACTCTCCGAGGAAACATTGGGAACAGGTATTGGGCGAAGCAGACCAGCAGGAGCTCCTCTGAAAGACTTGTGTTGGGCACAGATAGTGTAGGCCGCAATAAATTTTCAAATGTCGGCGCAGACAGTGTGCCTCCGGAACCGGCGACAAAGTAATGCAGTGGTCTTCTTAATCTCGGCATGTCCAGCAGTACGAGAGGAGTGAGCCCAATGTAAGGTCTTGAGTCGTAGATGGGGGCTCCACAAAGGATCGACTGGGGGGGGAAACGGGTTTCCGCTCTGGCGAGAGCTACGGTACTGGAGGGGTCAAAGATGCATTGAGCTACCAACGGGGTTAAGCGGTCCGAATCCTCAAAGAACCGAGATAAGGCATCAGGCCGTCCGTGTTTGGCCCTGTGACAGAGCGTATCATATTGAACCGTGTAAAGGAGGATGCCCAGAAAGATTCACGAAGGTTGAGACAATGAGCCTCTCGGATGAACACCAGATTTCTATGATCCGTAAACACAGTAACTGAATGAAGAGCACCCTCCAGTAAATGACGCCATTCCTCAAGTGCGGCTTTGATGGCAAGGAGCTCCTTATCCTCAATTCCATAGTTGTTTTCACTGGGAAGGAACCGTCTGGAGAAAAACCCACAAGGAGTGTGTCACGGGCACTAGGAGTCTTTACCCAGGGATCACCAGGTGATAGGCTTACCAGAGCAGTATAGATGGTAATATGGTACTCTGGTAGCAGGGTGATCACGGAACAGGAAGTAGCAGATGATAGAGATGCTCAGGAAAGTCTATGACTAGCAGCACTGGGAATATAGATGTAGTAATACACGAGGAACTGTATGGACAAAAGACACGTGAGGGTAGTCAGTGGTCTGCGGTAGCAAGTTGTACCACTGCTATAGAGATGAGGAATGTCCAACAGAAACGAGGAGGTGATGAGAGTCAGCGGTCTGCGGATAGCAAGTTGTACCGCTGTCTGAGTGAAGGAATGGAATCCAAGTGGAGGTATCCGGGGAGTCAGTGGTCTGCGTTAGCAAGTTGTACCACTGCTATGTGAGAGGATACTGGAACAGGTGACACAGGAAACAGGGATCAGTGGTCTGCCTCTAGCAAGTTGTACCACTGAATATATATGTGAGGAGGAGCATGGGGAGAGACTGCAATACAGAGGATACACGGGCACCTTAAACTTGATCCACAATAACATGCACAATATAGTAATGACTGAACAGCACTGCAATAATAGAAAGTCACAGAAACTATCCGGGCAAAAGATAACACAGTCAATGATGGTAATAGTCTCAGCGGATAGTAAACTCCAGAGGAGAACAAACTCAGTCCAGCAAGATATGCAATACACCAGCACAGTCAATGAGAAGTATGCATACCGTGATTCAGGAGCAGGCTGTCAGAGATACCTGAACGGCTGCAGGCCGGCAGGATGCGAAGTCCCTGAAGGGTGAAGCGGTAATCAAGTAGGTGCAGCGCACAGGTAGGTAGACCAGCAGGGGAACAAATACTCAGGAAGAAGTAGTATGTAGAACTGGACTCCTGGAGGACCCTGAAGAGTAGCGATGGTCTAGACGAGATGAAAGCAGTGAGGCGCAGATCCGATGCAGACTGGCGAGTAGAGACCAGCAGGAACACTGAGAAGCACGGAGAGCGGATCAGCTGTTGTAGACACGAGTAGAACTGAGGAGTAGCAGTCAGCAGGACTCTGCAGGTACAAGGAGGTAGCGGATAGCAACCAGCAGGTGCAGCCACGATGAAACACGGGAGAGCAGAGCTGAGCTGGAACTGTTGAGCACAGAGAGCAGCGGATAGGAATCAGTTGTAGCAGTCTCGAGGAAACACGGGAGAGATGAGATGAACTGAAGACTGAAGCGCACGGAGGCAGCAGATAGGAATCAGCCAAACAGTCACGATGAAACACAGGCGAGTTGAAGTAGATTGAAGACTGTAGTGCATGGAGGCAGCGGATAGGAATCAGCTAACAGTCACGATGAAACAGCAGAGTTGAAGTGGTTGGAAGACTGTAGTGCACGGAGGCAGCGGATAGGAATCAGCTAACAGTCACGATGATACACAGGAGGGTTGAAGTGGTCTGGAAACCACAGGAGTAGAAGTGGTCTGGAAACCACAGGAATCAGCAGCGCTGAATACACGAGGAAACACAGGAACACCTTCAGCAGCTCATGGGGAATGAGACTCCAAGATCAGGCAACGTGGTATTGACCACAGGTGCTTAATATAGGGAGTGTTGCCTGATCTGCCAATTAAGTTAAAGGAACAGGTACTGAAGGGTTTGAAAGGGCTGCGCATGCGCAGACCCTCAGGATGGAGGACGGCCACGGTTCCTAAATATACGGGAAGAAGCACTCACAGTCCGGTGAGTGACAGTACCCCCCCTTTTAAAGGTGGGCACAGAACGCCTGGAACCGGGCTTGTCCGGATTTTTGGAATAAAACTTCTTAAGAAGAGCTGGGGCGTTGAGATCTTCAGCTTTGATCCATGAACGCTCCTCAGGACCAAAGCCCTTCCAATGAACGAGGAAACGGAGAACTCCTCGCGAAATTTTTGCGTCCAATACCTGAGTAATCTCGAAATCTTCCTCCTGATGAACTTGAACTGGCTGAGGTGCTGAAGGAGGAGTCGAGAAACGGTTGATGATGAGAGGTTTGAGCAAGGACACATGGAAGGCATTGGAAATACGAAGATTCTTAGGAAGTAGAAGTTTGGCACAAACTGGATTTATTACTTGAATGATCCTATATGGACCAATAAAACGAGGAGCGAATTTCATAGATGGGACCTTCAAACGAATATTTTTGGTAGATAACCAGACACGATCTCCAATTTTTAGTGGTGGAATAGCCCGCCTCTTCTTATCTGCGAAAGACTTATATTTGGCAGATGTCTTCTTTAAACAGGTTTTGACCTGAGACCAGATATTTTTGAAGGTCTGACAAACAGTCTCTACAGCAGGAACTTGGGTGGGAGGGAGGGCAGGAAATTCCGGAAAAGACGGATGGTGACCGTAAACCACAAAGAATGGAGTTTTGGACGATGACTCATGGTACATGTTGTTATGGGCGAATTCAGCCCCAGGAAGCAATTCTACCCAGTTGTCTTGATTGGCTGATGAGAACATCCTTATAAAGGTCTCGAGATCTTGATTGACCCGTTCAGTTTGTCCGTTTGATTGCGGATGGTAAGAAGATGAGAGTGCTAATCGTATGCCCAAGGTTTTACAAAGGGCCCGCCAGAATCTGGAAACGAATTGTACTCCTCTATCAGACACAATCTCAGACGGACATCCATGGATACGAAAGATTTCTTTAACGAAATGTTCAGCCAGAGTAGACGAGGAAGGCAAACCAGACAAAGGGACAAAATGAGCCATCTTCGAAAATCTGTCTACCACTACCCAAATAGTATTACAATTTTTACTAGATGGCAGATCAGTAACAAAGTCCATACTAATATGGGTCCAAGGCTTGGAAGGAATGGGTAGTGGTTGCAGCAACCCCGCTGGAGTTCTGCGGGAGGATTTGAACTGGGAACATAATTCACAGGAAGCAATGAACTCTTTGTCGTCTCTCCTCATCGAGGGCCACCAGTAACTTCGAGAGAGAATCTCAAAGGTCTTGCGTTCACCAGCATGTCCAGAAAAACGAGAAGAATGGAACCACGAAAGGATTTTCCTCCTCAGAGTAGGAGGCACGAGGGTCTTCCCAAATGGTAGCACTTTGGTGGAAGAAGCAGCCAGCGAGATACATTTGGGGTCTAGTATAGAATGGTTGGAAACCTCTTCAACGTCAGAGGACGTCACAAAAGCTCGAGATAGAGCGTCAGCTTTCTTGTTCTTGGCAGCTGGTTTGAAGGTTATGATTAATTCGAAACGGGAAAAGAAAAGAGACCATCTTGCTTGACGAGGATTCAAGCATTGGGCAGACTGTAGGTATGACAGGTTCTTATGATCCGTGAAAATCGTCACCGCGTGACGAGCTCCTTCCAATAAGTATCTCCACTCCTCTAATGCAACTTTGATAGCCAGCAACTCCTTGTCCCCGATCGTGTAATTTTTCTCTGCAGGCAGGAGACCCCGAGAGTAAAAGGCACAAGGATGGAATTTTTGTTGCTCCGAGCGTTGGGAGAGAATGGCTCCTAAGCCCACATTAGAGGCATCTACTTCTAGGAAGAAGGGAAGTGTCACAGGCTGTCGAAGAATGGGAGCAGAGGAGAAGGACTCTTTAAGAATTTGAAAGGCTTGGAGGGCCTCGGATGACCATTGCTTAGTATTGGCCCCTTTATGAGTCAGGGCCACAATAGGAGATGCAATGGACGAGAAGTCTTGAATGAAGCGTCTATAGTAATTGGCGAAACCTAAAAAACGCTGGATAGCACGAAGAGTAGTTGGCTGGGGCCAATGTAATACAGCATTCACCTTTTCTGGATCCATCTTCAGGCCAACTCCGGAAACAATATACCCCAAAAATGGAATCTGGGGCAACTCGAATGAACATTTTTCTAGTTTGCAGAATAATGAATTTTTCTGGAGTCTGGAAAGGACCTCTGCCACATGTTGGTGATGAGAAGGCAGGTCCTGTGAAAAGATCAATATGTCGTCCAGGTAGACAACGACACATACATATAATAAGTCCCGAAAGATCTCATTAACGAAGCCTTGGAAAACAGCGGGGGCATTGCACAACCCGAAAGGCATTACTAGATATTCATAATGCCCATCTCTGGTGTTGAACGCTGTCTTCCATTCGTCACCGGGACAGATTCTAATTAAATTATAGGCACCACTAAGATCCAACTTGGTAAAGATCCGAGCTCCCTTGATGCGATCAAATAACTCAGTGATCAACGGAATGGGATACCGATTCTTAATAGTAATGGCATTGAGTCCACGAAAATCTATGCAGGGGCGTAGTGATCCATCCTTCTTTTTTACGAAGAAGAACCCGGCTCCAGCGGGAGAGGTGGAAGGTCGAATAAACCCTCGCTGGAGATTCTCCTGGATGTACTCAGATGTGGCTTGAGTTTCAGGTAACGAAAGTGGATAGACCCGACCCCTAGGAGGAGTCTTGCCAGGTAGAAGATCGATCGGACAATCCCAAGAACGATGAGGAGGAAGACGTTCAGACTGAGCTTTATCAAAAACATCGGCAAATGAAGCATACTGAGGAGGGAGTCCCGGTGAGGAAGATGAGATGGAAGATTGCTGTACTTTAAGAGGAATGACTTGAGAAAGACAACGATGATGACATTCAGCTCCCCAAGACGTAACTTGAGGAGTGCGCCAGTCAATCTGGGGAGAATGACATTGAAGCCATGGAAGGCCTAAGACAATCGGACTTGTCGTAACTGGAAGAATTAAAAACGAAATCTCTTCATGGTGTAGCACACCAATCTGAAGCGTTACTGGAGACGTACTCTGAGTGATGAGACCATTGATGAGACGTGATCCATCTATAGCAGTCACAGTAATCGGTGTTTTCAAAGTAATCACTGGTAGGGACCATTGATTCACTAGGGATTTAGAAATGAAATTTCCTGCTGCTCCAGAATCAATCAGTGCCTGAGACTCAAAGGATTTGGTAGCAAAGGAAATCGTTACATCAAAAGCGCAGACTTTTAATTTCATAGAAGATGGAGAGGACTCCAGGGACCCTAACTTCACCTCTCCAGAACTAGTTAGGGCCTGGCATTTCCCGATTTCTTAGGGCAAGAACTGAGCATATGTGTGGAATCAGCACAAAAGATACAAAGTCTATTCTTTACTCTTCGTTTCCTCTCTTCTAAAGATAATTTGGAACGTCCTATCTCCATGGGAATCACGGAAGGTGAAGCTGGACGAAACTGAGGGGTTGAGCGAAGAGGTGCTTTAACTGAAGTTGTTTTCTCAGATTCTCTTTCACGAAACCTCATGTCTACACGATGGCAAAGAGAGATCAAATCTAGTGACGAAGGAAGCTCTTGGGTAGTCAGTGCATCTTTAATTTTATCGGAGAGCCCCTTCCAGAAGGCGGCAATTAATGCTTCAGTGTTCCACTGAAGTTCAGAGGCTAATATCCTAAATTGAATGACGTACTGGCCTACTGTATGAGAACCTTGACGTAAACGAAGAATGCTGGAAGCAGCGGAGGTCACACGACCTGGTTCATCGAACACACTTCGGAACATAGAAATGAATTTGGCACTATCTTGTAATACAGGATCGTTTCTCTCCCACAGAGGGGAGGCCCAAGCCAGAGCTTGTCCAGAAAACAATGAGATAAGATAGGCCACTCTGGAATGGTGGGTAGAAAAATTTTGAGGTTGGAGCTCAAAATGAACTGAGCATTGGTTGAGAAAACCCCTACAAGTTTTGGGGTCTCCATCGTACTTTGACGGAGTAGGCAGGTGAAGCGTGGGAGCTGTAGACACCTGGGATGGCACTGGGGAAACGGAGGAAAGCACAGGAGCTTCAACATTAGCTGTAACAGGCTGTCCAGATGGTCCTTGGGAGGCTAACGACTGGTAGCATTGAAGTAACAGCTGTTGACGAGCATCCTGTTGCTCCACACGGGTGACCAGATGCTGCAGCATCTCTTTGGCTGTAGGTTCCGTATCTGGGTCTGTCATGGCCTGATCTTACTGTCACGGGCACTAGGAGTCTTTACCCAGGGATCACCAGGTGATAGGCTTACCAGAGCAGTATAGATGGTAATATGGTACTCTGGTAGCAGGGTGATCACGGAACAGGAAGTAGCAGATGATAGAGATGCTCAGGAAAGTCTATGACTAGCAGCACTGGGAATATGGATGTAGTAATACACGAGGAACTGTATGGACAAAAGACACGTGAGGGTAGTCAGTGGTCTGCGGTAGCAAGTTGTACCACTGCTATAGAGATGAGGAATGTCCAACAGAAACGAGGAGGTGATGAGAGTCAGCGGTCTGCGGATAGCAAGTTGTACCGCTGTCTGAGTGAAGGAATGGAATCCAAGTGGAGGTATCCGGGGAGTCAGTGGTCTGCGTTAGCAAGTTGTACCACTGCTATGTGAGAGGATACTGGAACAGGTGACACAGGAAACAGGGATCAGTGGTCTGCCTCTAGCAAGTTGTACCACTGAATATATATGTGAGGAGGAGCACGGGGAGAGACTGCAATACAGAGGATACACGGGCACCTTAAACTTGATCCACAATAACATGCACAATATAGTAATGACTGAACAGCACTGCAATAATAGAAAGTCACTGAAACTATCCGGGCAAAAGATAACACAGTCAATGATGGTAATAGTCTCAGCGGATAGTAAACTCCAGAGGAGAACAAACTCAGTCCAGCAAGATATGCAATACACCAGCACAGTCAATGAGAAGTATGCATACCGTGATTCAGGAGCAGGCTGTCAGACAGGAGTGCAGAGATACCTGAACGGCTGCAGGCCGGCAGGATGCGAAGTCCCTGAAGGGTGAAGCGGTAATCAAGTAGGTGCAGCGCACAGGTAGGTAGACCAGCAGGAGAACAAATACTCAGGAAGCAGTAGTATGTAGAACTGGACTCCTGGAGGACCCTGAAGAGTAGCGATGGTCTAGACGAGATGAAAGCAGTGAGGCGCAGATCCGATGCAGACTGGCGAGTAGAGACCAGCAGGAACACTGAGAAGCACGGAGAGCGGATCAGCTGTTGTAGAACGAGTAGAACTGAGGAGTAGCAGTCAGCAGGACTCTGCAGGTACACGGAGGTAGCGGATAGCAACCAGCAGGTGCAGCCACGATGAAACACGGGAGAGCAGATCTGAGCTGGAACTGTTGAGCACGGAGAGCAGCGGATAGGAATCAGTTGTAGCAGTCTCGAGGAAACACGGGAGAGATGAGATGAGCTGAAGACTGAAGCGCACGGAGGCAGCAGATAGGAATCAGCCAAACAGTCACGATGAAACACAGGCGAGTTGAAGTAGATTGAAGACTGTAGTGCACGGAGGCAGCGGATAGGAATCAGCTAACAGTCACGATGAAACACAGCAGAGTTGAAGTGGTTGGAAGACTGTAGTGCACGGAGGCAGCGGATAGGAATCAGCTAACAGTCACGATGATACACAGCAGAGTTGAAGTGGGTTGAAGACTGTAGTGCACGGAGGCAGCGGATAGGAATCAGCTAACAGTCACGATGATACACAGGAGGGTTGAAGTGGTCTGGAAACCACAGGAGTAGAAGTGGTCTGGAAACCACAGGACTCAGCAGCGCTGAATACACGAGGAAACACAGGAACACCTTCAGCAGCTCATGGGGAATGAGACTCCAAGATCAGGCAACGTGGTATTGACCACAGGTGCTTAATATAGGGAGTGTTGCCTGATCTGCCAATTAAGTTAAAGGAACAGGTACTGAAGGGTTTGAAAGGGCTGCGCATGCGCAGACCCTCAGGATGGAGGACGGCCACGGTTCCTAAATATACGGGAAGAAGCACTCACAGTCCGGTGAGTGACAGAGTGTTAGTACCAGAACAGGATTTTTGAAAAAGCACTGCTCCGATACCAACAGAGGATGCATCGACTTCTAGGAAGAATGGTCGTTCTTGATCCGGGTTGGGCAAGAACTGGTGCGGAGGAAAACGCCTTCTTTAGGGTAGCAAAAGCGGCAATGGCCTCCGGAGACCAAACTTTAGGTTTAGCAGATTTTCTAGTTAATGCCATAATAGGTGGAATGATGGAGGAAAAGTCTTTGGATAAATTGTTGGTAGTAATTCGAAAATCCAATGAATCTCTGAATAGCTTTGAGACTCTGGGGTCGGAGCCATTCCAAAATAGCGGATACTTTAGTTGGATCCATCCATATCCCCATACCGGACACAATGAAACCAAGAAAAGATACTTGTGGCATTCCAAAGACGCATTTCTCTAGTTTGCGGTAGAGATGGTGTTTGCGTAATTTGAGTAAAACTTCTTTTTCAGTTCACAATGGGAGACAAGATCTTTAGTAAACACCAATATGTCATCCAGATAGACTACAACGGAGGTATACAAGAAGTCCTGGAAGATATCATTGACAAATGATTTGAAGATAGCAGGGGCATTACAAATGACGAAGGGCATTACTAGGTACTCAAAATGCCCGTCCCTGGGATTGAAAGTTGTCTTCCATTCATCTCCATTCTTAATACGGATCAAATTGTAGGCTCCTCGAAGGTCGAGTTTGGTAAATATCTGGGAGCCGCTGATTCTATCAAATAAGTCACATAAGGGGTAGCGGGTAGCGATTCTTAACTGGGAAGCAGTTAAGGGGGCAGTAATCAATACATGGACGTAGCAAACCGTCCTTTTTGACAAAGAAGAACCCTGTCCCAGCCGGAGAAGAAGACTTGCGAATGAATCCACGTTTCATATTCTCAGCATCATATTGGGACATGGCTACTGTCTCAGGTCGAGACAATGGGTAAATCCGACCCTTGGGAATGGGTTGAGTAGGTGTTAATGCAATTGAACAATCCCAGGATCGATGTGGAGGCAGACTTTCAGCTTCAGTTTTAATAAAGACATCCTGGAAAGCTGCATACACAGGAGGAAGAGTAGAATCTGCAAACGTGGAATGGCAGAGCACCCGTGCCATGGAAGAAGGAACCCCGGACATGCATCTGTGACGACACTCTGAACCCCACGTGGTAACCTGAGCACAGTCCCAATCCAATTAAGGCGAATGCATCCAAAGCCATGGTAACCCCAAGATTAGGGGGTTAATGGATTTAGGCAATACCAGGAACTGGATAGTCTCACTGTGTAAAGCTCCTACTATCAGCCGAACTGTTGTTGTAACGAAGGTGATGGAATCATTGCTGATACGATTACCATCCACTGCAGATAGTAGAGGAATTTGGAGCCAAGAAGCGAAAACTGCCGAGATGTAGTTCCCGGAGGACTTGAGGCTCAGGGTGACAGCCATGAGATGTTCAGAGGTATATTTGGAAATTGGGAGCAACTGTGGATTCTCCTAAAGCGGCCTCCCTACCACCGTCTAGAAGGAGGGGTTTCTCGGTTTCTTAGGCCAACCCTTGAGAAGGTGACCAGAATCTCCACAGTAAAGGCAGAGTTGCTGTTTAAAACGTCTCTCCCGCTCCTCTGGAGACAGCCGGGAACCTCCAATTTGCATGGGTTCTTCCTGGGGCAGGACTGTATTTTGAAATTTGGGTGCCAATCATGGAACAAAGCGTCTGGTGGAAGAGCATTCCTGTGTACGTTCTTGACAGCGCAAATCCACCTTGATACATAGAGAAATAAAAGTATCCAGGTCCGGAGGGAGATCTCTGGAAATGAACTCATCCTTGATCCGGTCGACCTGGCCTTGCCAGAAGGTTGCTACTAGAGCCTCATTATTCCATTTTAACTCTGACGCCAGGGTCCAGAACTGTACCGCGTATTGTCTCGCAGAAAGATTACCTTGGCGAAGACATAGACTTGCAGCAGCAGAGGACACTCTCCCAGGTTCGTCAAAGACCTTCCTGAAGGCTTCAATGAAAGATGCAGAACTACCCAGAAGAGGGTAATTTCGTTACCACAAGGGGGAGGCCCAGGCAAGGGCTTGGCCGCTCAATAGAGAAATTATGAAAGCCATCTTTGTCTGCTCAGAAGGAAATGCCCCGGGGTTACATTCAAACTGTATGGCGCACTGATTCAAAAAGCCTCTGTACCGTTTGAGATCTCCATCGAATTTCTCCGGAGCCGGAATGTGCAGGCTGGATGAGGAAGTGGAGACCGTGACCACACTGGACGGTGTTGCTGCAGAAGTTACGGCCAGGGAGGCGGTCAGCGAACCCTGCAAAGCATCAAAACTGGTAACCATTCCATGGACACACTGAAGCAGATGGGCCTGAGCCGTCTCTTGCTGTTCAACTCGCTGAGCCAGATGGAGTAGTAGGTCATGGGCTGATGGTTCACCAGTACCCTTGGTGGTCATGGCCAGAGTATACTGTCACAACTAGGTGTAGAGTACCTGCTAAGGTTGGCACAACTCGAGAGGAAGGTACGGAATATAACGTGCCCCTGGTTTTCACTAAGAACCCCCGCAAGGGGATATGGGCTCCGCTGCAGAAGACACGCAGGTCGCGGTCCTTCCCCGAGTCGTATAGTGAGGCACAGAATTATAGTAGTCTGATGAGCCGGTTCGGTAACGTGCTGGCAACGAGGTACAAAGGTACAATCCAGAAGAGGGGTCAGACAAGCCGGGTTGGTAACAGGCAGGAGCAACAATGCACTAAGAGTAGTCAAGACAATCCGGGTAGTAAGGGCACAGGAATAACTGAGGTAGTCAGGCAAGCCAAACACACAGGAACGTTGGGGCAGGGAGGAGACCTAATACTCGGGCACGGGGGAGGACAGGAATTGCATTATAAACTGTAGGCAGTCAATGAGGAGGAGAGAGGCTCCGCCGGAGGTTAGAATAGCGCATGCGCAGAAGCCTCGGCAGTGCGGCCGGATGTATTGCAGGCAACCAGATGCGCCGAGAGACAAGACAGGCGACCGTCCCGAGGAAGCAGCGGAACAGCGCCTGACACTTCTATTTCCCTTTTGGGGATCAATTCAGAGTGGAAAAACTTTTTCTTTCCATAATATAATTGTAAAACACAATCTTTTCTATTTATTTACATATAGTCTTACACCATTCGTGCAGTTGGATGTTATTTCACCTTAAGGATGTCCAGATATCATACGAAGTACCAATAGAGTTCGTGGCTCAACATGGTGTTATGGCAAGCAGTGCGGCATAAACTTGTAAAACTTATCAGAAAAGGTCTTCACCTATCGCAGCCGCCTTTCCCGTAGAGACTGGTTATGCTCACAGGTACTCAGATGCCCCCAGGACTTTCACTCAGTGTAGTAAAAGTTTATGTTTACACGGCAGCGCACAGGTACAGAGGTAATACACGGAGTAGGGACAGGCCAGAGATCTGCAGACTGGACAAAGCACAGGTGGAGACATCGGGTACCAGCTGGGTCAGGGCCACAGGCAAAGGTTCGGAGTCCAGGTACAGGAAGAAGGTCAGGGTCACAGGCAAAGATTCAGAGTCAAGGTACAGGCAGAAGGTCATACACGGGGAAGCAATCAAAGGTTAAACACTGACAGCACAGAAGCGGGCAGCAATACTGAAACAGAATGCTACAACCGATAGGCTTAGTCCTCACTGCCTTAAATAGTACTAAGGGCCAATCAGGGTAAAGCCCTGCAAGTGCTCCCAGGGTTTCCATAATTAATTACTGGCACTGCTGCCAATGAAAAAGCAGAGTGCCCAGCTGCGCTTTGAACTTATCAGTCATAATTGGCTGAGCCTAAACAGCCCTGTGCGCGCGCCCGGCTGTTTGACAGCTGGCAGAGAGCCTGAAGCGTCCCGGTTGTTGCCTAAGTTACCGGAACGAGGGAGCCGGAAGTGACGCCCTGGTCGTCATGGAGATGGCCGGGACGCCACTAACAGAGGACCGAGAGTCGCGACAGTGCCCGCGGCCGCCGTTGCTGATGACACATGGTCTATGGTTAGGATATGTAAAGCCAGTCGGAACTGCAGTGTTCAGAGCAGCATTGAGCATTGGACTCCGAGGAACGATCATCAAGTTCACAGGACGATGTAGGATAAGAGTTTAGCTAGGTAGTGATTAGGGAGAGTATACCCTGCACGTCAGGCAGCGGTTTCTGGTATCTGTCATTTTTCTTACTAGTAGTCTATCTGGAGCAACATTTTTGATAAAAGACATTTATTAATGCTACTTCAAAGTCAATGAGCTTTTGCATTTTCTGTATGTATGTATATTTATGTATACACCTCCGATTCGCGCAATAATTGATTTCTAGAGATTGGTATTCCCTATCACTGACATTTTCCATGTATTGTATACTGATGTTTTATATATTTTTTACATCTGTCTTATTTTGCAAATGTCCTTATTTTATAATTGATACTTAATATATTTGTGCTCCTTTTATGATATATATCATGGCATATGTAAAGGGCTGAGTTTGAATCTTGGGAGATTTAGAAAATATTTATTTTTTTCTACTTTATTTTCCCACGAATGTTTTTATTACTAGTAGAATATCTACACAGATCCTATATTCTTTCTAGCCATAATAGCTTCTAAGATACATACTTATAGTTATGATTGTTAATGTATTAAGCTTTTTTTTCTAAGTGCAAGGTTAATTAACATACAGTGTTTTATTCACGTTAGAATCTTCCGCAATGTTATTTGATTCAAAGATAATATATCTAGTGAAATACAGGTTACACTATGTTTTTTCTTTTTTTTATATGTTAACAATGGAATCACAAAGTAGAAATAGCTTCACACGTTCTAATCAAGGACTATACTTTTGACTCTGGTCTGTACTGCTTTTGTGTCTACCTTATATGTTTTGTATCTTTACACTAGTGCAGATATTCACCATCCTTTGGTTTTTTTATATGTCTTTGGCTAATATGTTGAGGGGACATTTAGATAGTGAGGTCTGCTGTAGGTGGAAGGAGCGTGGTTTTATTTAACATTCCATTTGACATGTGCATTATCATCATCATCATCATTTATTTATATAGCGCCACTGATTCCGCAGCACTGTACAGAGAACTCATTCACATCTGTCCCTGCCCCAATGGAGCTTACAGTCTTAATTCCCTAATTAACACACTCACACAGACAGACAGAGAGTCTATGGTCAATTTGATAGCAGCCAATTAACCTACTAGTATGTTTTTGGAGACTTTATAGACTTCAGTCAAAAGAGTTCTCCAGTTTCAAGTAGTTGTCCTTAAAGTGAAGCCAGGGGGTTTAGGGGTAGGGATCAGGTTGCAGTATACACTTGAAAGGGAAAGCTAATTAGTATCCATTGTTCTCAACATGTCTAATTCAGACATTTTCTCTAGAGCCGAGCAGGGGACCTTCTGTTGAAGTACAGCTCATCCTATTGTTGGTGGCAAGCAGTAGGATCACTCAGTCCCAGCTCTTCTCTGGGTAGAACTTTATCGTGATACACTCCAGGGCTCTGCAAAGCAGTAGCACTAGCAACCAGTTACCACATTATCCTGAACTTACTCCTAAAGGCTTTAAGGTAGAAAGTGTCACAAAAGCATTGTGGGCTTTAGGCAAGGGAAGATGCCGTCTAAGTTCCAATTTGGTAAGGGGAGGCAGTGGAGAACGGAAGATGGTACAGTGTCTCAAGGAGAGGAAATCACAGTGAGGTGATCACTGGAAGTAAAATGGGTGTGAGCTCTGGGAAGAAGAGAGCAGATCACAGCCTAGTGTTGAAAAAAAAATCCCAAATGAAGGGATACCACAGTCCAGTTCAACCAGGAGAAAGGTTTTCTGGGATGAAAAACAGTGGCAGTGTCTGCAGAACGGGGATATGGATGTATTACACCACCCCACCACAATGCAGCACATTTTGGATTATTGGGATGAGGAGTGCCCAAAGATTATTATGTGGATAGGAGCCAGTCTACAGGAGAAATTGGAGAACCTGTTGGATGTGTTCCTAATGTTGAAAGAGGAAGCAAGTGCCTGGAATTTTCGGGATGAACCAGAATGGGATGATTTTACAAAGGAAGTTATTTGTACTATGCAGAATCTGGCCAAGGGAAAATCCAGTTACAACAATAATCTGAAGTACAAACAAGACAAAAATGGACTGTTCCGGCAGAGTGACATGCCTGATGAATCCCTTACAAATGTACTAATAGAATCTGTCCCATTAGCAGATGCTACAGATCCACTAGAGACAATCCGTATGGAGGGCAGCACAGTGGCCTAGTGGTTAGCACTTCTGCCTCACAGCGCTGGGGTCATGAGTTTAATTCCCGACTATGGCCTTATCTGTGTGGAGTTTGTTCTCCCTGTGTTTGCGTGTGTTTCCTCCGGGTGCTCCGGTTTCCTCCCACACTCCAAAAACATACTGGTAGGTTAATTGGCTGCTATCAAAAATTGACCCTAGTGTGTGTCTGTATATTAGGGAATTTAGACTGTAAGCTCCAATGGGGCAGGGACTGATGTGAATGGGTACAGCGCTGCGGAATTAGTGGCGCTATATAAATAAATGATGATGATGAGGATTTGATAGTGGAATGCCGGATAAGGGGCGTACCGTAACTGTGCTGCACGTGCACGGATATCCTCAAATGTCTTTTAAAAGATTATGAGAATCCCTGCAATTCCTTTAGTGTCTATAGGAAATGGATGCTAACTTTAGGTCCCCACATACCTCTCTGAGAACAAATGCAATGTCTGCAACAGAGTTTTGAAGAAGCAGAGCACAAGGTATGGCGACAAAGACTTACCGACACTGAAATGTGGCAGGATCAGTGTTATCGAATGAATACAAAAAAATTGACAATTATAATATCTCTTTTGTCACATTCTAACAAAAAAGGCTGCTCAGTCTGTTAATCAGGGGGAGGTCCATCCCGGTGGATTATACACAGCTGTCCAAGATACTATGTTGGGGAGGCTTGTTGGTGAGGATGTTGTACCTCTGAATACTCAGAATTAGGAGAAATCCTCCCATTTGGTGGCTTGGATGGAAAAGAGCTACCATCAGAAATCATGATTACAGACTGTATGACAGAATTCATTATCATCAATTATTTATATAGCGCCACTAATTCCACAGCGATGTACAGAGAACTCACTCACATCAGTCCCTGCCCCTTTGGGGTTTACAGTCTAAATTCCCTAACATACAGACACAGACTAGAGTCAATTTGTTAGCCAATTATCCTACCAGTATGTTTTTGGAGTGTGGAGGGAAACCGGAGCACCCGGAGGAAACCCACGCAAACACGGGGAGAACATACATACTCCATACAGTTAAGGCCATGGTCAGGAATTGAACTCATGACCCCAGTGCTGTAAGGCAGAAGTGCTAACGACTTAGCTACCGTGCTGCCCAGAGGATAAAGGAATTGTCATGATAGGGGCCACTACCATGGGGCCCTGGGAAAAATTCTCCCACACCTTTCCCTATGCAGAATTGGCAGATGAGGAGATGTTGACTGAGTGGGTGTCTGAGAGGGCACCAGCACAGCAAGATTCACCAGCCCCACAAGCTTTGAAGCATCGCACTCCAGCTCCAAATCTGGGGACCCAGGACCCTATACCAGAGCCTGTACTGGATCATCCACACTGGTTTGCT
Organism: Mixophyes australis; assembly: GCA_036250195.1. Taxonomy (NCBI): domain Eukaryota; kingdom Metazoa; phylum Chordata; class Amphibia; order Anura; family Limnodynastidae; genus Mixophyes; species Mixophyes australis. The sequence goes on along the minus strand of JAVHZZ010000002.1, from coordinate 417,503,355 downwards.
GCCAGGAGAACAAGTCTGGGCCCAATGAGGATTCACACTACCCCGATGCGCCTGAGGCGAGGGATGTAGTGCAACAGTTGGATGGGGGAGGGGAGATGTACTCCAACATACATACAGGGGCACCCACAAGTGGTTTGGGAGGGGGACAGAGGGTTCCCCAGCAGCAAAGAATTAATGGAGCCCCCACGTTTGCCTGTCACTGGGCAGTTGTCCCTTGAGTGTTTGGGGGAGTGGGGATTGGATCTTTGCCAGAAACAACTGAACAAGGAGCCCCAAAGTTTTTCTGTCTCTGGGCAATTTTCACTTGAGTATATGGGGGAGGGGACCATGGACTCCAGAAACAGAGGACATGGGACTATTTGCAGTTGGGCATTTAAGGGTTGACAAGGCACCCAAGGGATGTAGGACTATAACTCTTCTACCACGAATGTGTGCACAGGAGTGGCCCAGTTTTAATGTCTCATCTTATGACACAGGGCAGCAGAAAGCCCTACTCCAGCTGGGTGGGATGATATGCCCGCACTCATGGGACCCTTTGTAGGAACTGTGTACTGCTGTGTACCATCAGACCCAAGTGAAACCACAGCAGGCCAGAGACTTTGGACTTGGGGGAGAAAGGTTGTTTTCTTTTTTGTTGTTGAATAAAGTGTTTTTATTATTAGATTTTTAAGGGACACAACAACAAAACACACTACATAACAAAACATACAGAACCAAAACTAATAAATAAAATAAGAGTATTCGAAAGATACAAGAAATTTCCAGGCTAATTATTCTATTAGTTATTGTCGCTTTAGCATATAACATACAAAGATATTAATTGACTCTACTCAGATTAAGTTTTGTCATTGTCAAAGATGTACATGGAACTATACTTTGGAACCAACCTAACTAAATATGTTTAAAACTAAAACGGAAATCAAAGCTAAAGCTGCGCAGGGCTGTTACTGAAATAATAACTGGTGGCTCACTATACACTTCAAACCAGTGTCTGCGGGGAATACCTCTCCTTCCATTAGACTCCATACCTCTCGGGGGGTAGTCATTGCATAGCAGGCTTTGACGCTCATCCTGAACCTGAACAACTTGCCTGGACGTGACACTGTGATTCCCAAATATCTGTATGGTGTGTCATTGTGACAGTTTCCACTTATTAGTTTATTGCAACACAACCTCAGTCTTCCTGCCAGTGTATTCCTAATAATATCTATCTCTGCTGGCTCCCTGTTGTAGAGGAGGGAAAGAAACATGATAGACACAGTAAACTCCAGTTATGTCATGTATATTACTTAGCTCAGCAATGCACATCAAATGATCTATGTTCATGAGAAATAGTGTTTTTAATTGCTCTTTAAGGTTTTCAAGTAGCCCAGAGTAAGTTTAGGCTACTGGTTTTATCCAATAGTCTGGTTATCTCTATTACTTGGGACATTAGCAGTCTGGAGCTATGAAGATGTAGATAGTGGCACCTGAATATATTCATTATGTCCTGTATATAATGTACCATTTATGGCTATTATAGCTGTCATGTATTTGCCTTCAGTGTTGTGGTGTTTTTTTTCAAGTTGAAAGATCTACCATTGTAATAATAGGACCACAGTATGTGTTAGTGACTGTTCATTGATGAATATTGATTTGTATTTATTTGTTTCTGGGGCATTTTAGTCTCCATGTTTTAAGTCATGTTTTTGCTGTGATTTTTTTCTTCTAGGAAATTTTACTTCTGAAACTTCTTCAGAGACCCGGAAGACTTAACCTTGGGGGGAGGGGGGGGGGGCTTGAATAGTGGTTGAATATTCACATAGATGTAATCCACTCCTAACCCTTACCTTCGGGTGTATGGCTTCTTCTGTTAAAAATGTATATTATTTCTACATTGTTCTTATAAATCGTTCGTATCTTTTGACATTCCAATATCAAGTTGTTGTTTTTTTAAAAAAATCCTATCCGTCAACGACTGGGTCACTTAATCACTGCATAAACTTGTATAACACCATGATCTATAAACCTATCTTGATAGAAGCATTGGGAAAGTGGCAAAGGGCAATGTATATATGTCCCAAGCTGTCTGTCTTATATGCTTTTAAACCCCAGGGAGATTGCTTGTGTTTGGGAAAAGCTTCCCAAAGAGTGTGTTCAGCTTCAGGAAAAGCTGGTAAGGGTCCCTGGGGTATGAATGGAGAGAGAAGGGTGGGCTCAACTCATAAGGCCCGTTCCTGGTCTTCCAAATGACCTGTATCAGTGCTGGTAATCAGGAGCTGCACCTGCGAGGACATAGTAAAATACTGCAAGGCAGCTCAATCACTCATTTCCTGGGGAGGAGGTCAGATGCTTCCTGAGAAAACACTGCAATGTATGATGAGTAGGTGCTGTGATTTTGTGTTTTTGTGGGACACAAGGTCCTTTACTTGAGAGAGGGTGTTCCTGTGTACTAGTTAGAAGCCAGAATGGCTAGTATTTTATTTTAAGTTTTGTTTATTTTTGATACTGGTGAATAAATCTAGCTGAGACTAGTTAAACCAAGACACTGGTCTGGCTGAAGCGTGTGAAGTGCAGCCGTTTAACCCCAGGTGGCAGTACCCTAACGCAATCTTATGACACTATAATGTACACAGAAGAGAAGCCAGGCCATCTTCACAATAATAATTTCATGAGCAGGACACTAAATTTGTTTTCTTCTGATACACATTAATGTCTTTATGTAGCTCAAACATAAATGCACAATTCACAACAATCTGGATTTCAAACCACTACACCACTTCTGTCTGTACTGCGAAGGACAGACTATAGTGAGAAGAAAGTGAAAGTTTGTTCCATTAGCTGCAGCTCGTTTACAAGTTCTGCAGACACCGAGGGTAACAGAAAAGTGCAACTCGTTTCACCATCAAACAAAAGTTGGTTCAAGGTCCTCCTTAAAGTTTATGACCGGCTGGGAATTGTTGTGATGCTTTGCCCAGCCATGCAGGTGGTCTGCAGTCTCCGGCTCCGTGTTACAGCTGTCACTAGACTCCCATGTATTCATAGAACAGATGTCGCAGTATGGCCTGTGGCAGTAGCACAAAGTCTCCTCTGAGCTACTTGAGTCCGACTCGGATAAGGGGGTTTGGGATCTGAGAGTCGACTGTGGGTCTGGATCTGTGCGGTTCCAAATGGTAACACGACTAGATCCCTTAGAAGGATTTGGAGGGTCTGATAACTTTGTTATCCATAGACCACCATTCTCTGGGACCCTTTCTTCAGCTTGAAAGCAGAACTCTATGGTCCTTGTTGGATCATTGTTAATTTCATCCAGTCTTATCTCATGCGTGGGATTTAAAATGTCATCTCTGTGCATGTTTGCTACATTAGATCTGTCTCTGGCTCCCTGGTTTGTGAAACAGCGCACATGGGGTGGCATTGCCCTAAAGCTCTGTGAGAAACGGGCAACATTTCTACAACCATATCCATGACCCCGCCTTCTCCGTGTTACGTAAGGGGACAAACTGAGGCAAATGTTGCGGAACCCTTCAGTAGAATGTGGTGTGGTCTCCCTGTGGACACTGTGGCTAGCATGTCTCTGCCTCCGTGGAGACAACTTACCACATCCTGACAAAGTCTCTATGCTGAGTCCCCTGAGGATGTCCTGCAGCTTCTCGCTGCTAACATAGTTCACCTTTCTTGCCAACGGTTCCCAAGCCTCGACTGTGCTATCTACTACTTTGTCTGTGCGCTTGTGTTGAGATTTGAAGGCATTGTCTGCAAAGTTCACATTGCTAGACATAGTGGCCATTTCAGTCTCCTGTTTTGCGATGGAGCAGTTAGGGGATGGGAGGACACTGCCTTGTAATCCACAACTTTCCTCAGAAGGGGGCTGGAAGTCTTCATCATTAGGTTTCAAAGCAGCATGTTCCTGAACTGGCTGGTCACACAGACCATGGTTTGTGTTATCGTCTGGATCACCAGTCGCTGGTCCCTTGTTTTCTGCATTGTTGGTGGGTTCATCGGAAGGAGCTTTGGGCTGCTGAATAGCCGGTGAGGAAGCAGATATAGCAGAAATGTCTGTGGTCACTTTGCATTCTGACTTCAAGAGCTGGACCAGCTTCTCCTTGGCATTTGTCACTTGCTCCTGTAGGCTTTCTATCACTATGTTTTTCTGTTGAGTAAATGAAACAGATAACACCATTTACTGCAAGTCATTCATCATGCACCTGTACACACTACTCTGTGCTAACAATAGGGGACATTCAAATAATCCACTCCAAAAAGAGGATTGCCTTCTCAGTAATGTCATGTACAGATTGATGTTGAAATCCCCAGAGGGTGGGAATGTGGCTGACCATGTGAATGTCATTACTCAGAAGGTTAGCCTCATTGTGGAACTTCTTCTTAATGTATAATCATGGGGAAGTGTTGCTTGTCTTGCTAACGCTTATCATTGTGAAGCCTCATCTTCCTTTTTCCAAGACAGCAGTACTGCTCTACATACTCAGAAACCCTACACTGAAAGATATCCAAGGGTGCTCTGCCTTAACTAGTTCTACAATCTCATTGTATACTGATGTCTACATTACTTTTGGATAATTTTTTCACATAAGCATTAAAAAGACACCGGAAAAGACCCAGATCATTCCCATTAGGGCAGACGGAAGTTTCACCTCGGTCAGCAGACGCCTCATTGATGTGTTTTCACCCAACAGGTGGTAGATTTGCTCCTCGCTGTACATCGACCTCATGCTCTTGCTGGGACTGTTGAAATATTTGGCCATCTGGACATTAGTCTGACTTGGCTCTTCCTCAAACTGCCTCCACTGCAACAGCTGGGGGTGGAAGCACAAACGTTATCATACCAGTCATATCAGATACACTAATTCTCATACCAGTCATATCGGATACACTAATTCTCATACCATTCATATTGGATATACTAATTCTCATACCAGTCATATCAGATACACTAATTCTCATACCAGTCATATCAGATACACTAATTCTCATACCATTCATATTGGATATACTAATTCTTATACCAGTCATATCAGATACACTAATTCTCATACCAGTCATATCAGATACACTAATTCTCATACCATTCATATTGGATATACTAATTCTCATACCAGTCATATCAGATGTACTAATTCTCATACCAGTCATATCAGATATACTAATACTCATACCATTCATATCAGATATACTAATTCTTATACCAGTCATATCAGATACACTAATTCTCATACCATTCATATTGGATACACTAATTCTCATACCAGTCATATCAGATGTACTAATTCTCATACCATTCATATGGAATACACTAATTCTCATACCAGTCATATCAGATACACTAATTCTCATACCAGTCATATCGGATACACTAATTCTCATACCAGTCATATCAGATACACTAATTCTCATACCAGTCATATCGGATACACTAATTCTCATACCAGTCATATCAGATATACTAATTCTCATACCATTCATATCAGATACACTAATTCTCATACCAGTTATATCACATACACTAATTCTCATACCATTCATATTGGATACACTAATTCTCATACCAGTTATATCACATACACTAATTCTCATACCATTCATATCAGATATACTAATTCTCATACCATTCATATTGGATACACTAATTCTCATACCATTCATATTAGTGTCAAAGTCGTATAATTGGATGAACGAAAGTATATTGGTTTAATATTGTTTTGCTATGCGATTGCGATTCGTACACCACGTAACACGTGGCGTGGTGCGATCGCACTGTAAAATACGCACGCACACACTTGCATTACAACATTTGGTTATATATATAATTCTAATTCATATTGGTTTCGTTACACTGTAATTTATGAGCAGATAATATTTGGTTTATTAGTAGTATGAATATAAATATATATATAATGATTATACGTACACTTCAGTGATATATATGGTTCAGGTTGTGGGAAAGGTGGCATGTCTGGTATCATACTGAAACCCTATTCATCAGCAGCTGTCCAGTGCAGTCGGCAAAGAGATCGCACATTGCATACTTTAGTTATTGTTATTAGGGAATAAACCTTTTGTATGATGCTGGCTATGAAAGGAGCAGACCCCCTGGAGAGCCGACCCCCACCTTTGGATTCCTTAGATTGAATCAGCCTATGACCTGTTTACCCTGGACCCACCCAACTTCTGGACCTATAGAAACAATCTACGTCATCTCTATTGTTCACTGTGTATCACTGTACTGTATATAATCATAGCTGCACTCCCCCTGGCCCTCAGTCAACTCTGACACAGTATTCTAACATATACTGTCCACCGGGTCCCGTGGGTGCGCAGCGAGCGCATGCGATAGCATTGGTATGTATCTATCTTTTGGTATTGGCTGTACTGTACTTTATCATAATATAATAATGTATTGAATTGTTGACTATTTACATCTGCTAAAATAAATCACTTTGTGCTTTGGAAACACATACAATTGATTGGTCAATGCTTATTTTAAAACGATAAAATTACTTTAATATTAGATACACCAATTCTTATACCATTCATATTGGACACAGTATATTTTAATACCATTCATATCAGATACACTAATTCTTAAACCATTCATTGCCGATATATTCTCGTGCTGTTCATTTCGGATACACTAATTCTCATACCATTCATATCCGATATATTGATTCTCATACTATTTGTGGCTGGATCACTTATAAATAACTTGTTGTATAAATAGATTTAAATTATTAGCGCAGTGCGCCAGTATATGTCATTGCAAATGTACTGATTTTGATACTGAGTTATCTTTTTGTGTATTAGAAATGTACTGATTTCTGATGCAGTAGCCATGGTGGAGGACATGTATTTTTGTAAGAAAGGAGGAAAGGAAATCTTAAATTGAGCTAATTAATTTGTTTCCTCTCAGAAGTGACAAACACCTGCTTTGGCCTGAATGCCCGGCACAAGGTCACCTGTTAGGGGGTTTTCTATCCCTCTAAAAAGATATGCTAAGTGTAGACAGCAAATTTGAGGAAATCACAGTTTATTGCAAAAGTTAAATTGTGTTAGATGCAAGATTAGATTATATCCTGATGTTAAATGATCTAATGTGATATCAGAGGGTAAATGTATCAAGTTCCGATTTCTGCAAGTTCCCGGAAATCGGTGACTTTGCTGGGGAAATTTAAAGCAGTGATGACTTGTAAAGGCAAAGTTGCCTTTACAAGTCATCGCCACTTTAAATTTCCCCTGTAAAGTCACCAATTTCCAGGAACTTGCAGAAATCGGAACTTGATACATTTACCCCCAGATATTTCGGTGCCTGGTCGGATCAGAGGGCTGGGCTGCCCCCTGACACCATGTGTGTAAAAGGAGCACTGTCTTACCATGTAATGTATCATTCCATCTGTAACTCTTGCAAGATTGCTAGTACCACAAATTGCCATTTAACTGTCCTTATAGGGGCTACTTGAGCTAATAAAACATCACTGCTTCAAGATCCTACTTTAAGGACTACTTACCTGCTGTAATTCCAGTGACCGTACAGATTAGACCAATCTAACCCATTATCTGGCTGTTCTGAGGTTGGACCCAGCATCTAGTACCAACGCTCTGCCCGCTACCTGCAGCTCTGGTCAGTGTGATAGGCCAGGGGGAACCATCCACAGCAACCCTGATCTGAAGGCAGGAGGTCGGGGGTACCAGCCCTGGTCTAACAGCAAGGGGTACACTAGTAGCAAGAGTTACCCAGAAGGAAGCAGTTCTAGATGCCACTAAGGTGCCTAGTGGTGGCAGCAGAAGTTCCATCTACTGCATGTAGAGGGGTGCAATTTGGGATAAAGAAAGGGGATGGTGGCAAGGCAAGTCTAACAACAATGGTCAGGGTGGCATAGTAGGTAAATCATGTCACACTATTCATATCCAATGTTCAGATACACTAATAAGATATTACAGACGGGCTTCTTGAGTGTAACAAGCCGAGCAGCAAGTTTGGCACAGAAATATTGGGGAGTTCTGCATTCCTGCCTATGGCACAGATACTGGACTGTTCTATGAAGTAGTGTTCCATATAAAACACTGCTGCAATTGGGTCTATTGTCGTGTGATAGATCACACACACCCCTAGCCATCATGTGACCAGGAGCTGATGCGTGATTGGTTACAATTGTATTTGGGTGCTTTCTCATCTACCTGAGGTGATTTAATTCTGGTGGAAGTGGGGGTGGGGGGGTGTAGGGAATAGTAATCACAACATGGAAGCCTTTCACTTTCGTTTTAATGAACCATTTTCTAAGGAAGCCACAAAAATGGGATTTCAAAAGTGCAGCATTTCCCCGGCTCGCACTGATGATTGTAGACTCAGAATGTTTTTAAGGAAAACACGGAGACCAAATGGAAAATGTTGAACTTATTTTCAATAAATACTGTTGCAAGTGGATATCCTATGGCATCATAATTTCTAGGACAAACAATGAGTTCAGTTCAGACCAAGCTGTGAACACCTCATATTCCCAGTCTACATAATGTGATGGCAGCCAGCACAGATCTTGTGCTTTATGTGGCTTCCAAATCATTCTGCCAAAAGCAGCTCCAGGGTGGCTATTAAAAAACCCCTACATATGTCAGTGGAGAGGGGAACATGGGGATAATATTTTGGGGTTTCCCCTGTGATAAAAGTGACCAGCTCCACCCAGACTATTTTATGGTTTTGTTGCTCTTACTGAGATTGGCCCAATCCTACAGAGGGGCATTCTGATCAATGCATAATTACCACCCCTAGGGGTCTTATTACTTACTCCAACAATTACTGGTGGGCAGCAGTGGTTAGCACTTCTGCCTCACAGCACTGGGATCATGAGTTCGATTCCCGACCATGGTCTTATCTGTGTGGCGTTTGTATGTTCTCCCCGTGTTTCCGTGGGTTTCCTCCGGGTGCTCCGGTTTCCTCCCACACTCCAAAGAAACATACTAGTAGGTTAATTGGCTGCTATCAAAATTGACCCTAGTCTGTATCTCTCTCTGTCTGTGTGTCTGTGTGTTAGGGAATTTAGACTGTACGCTCCAATGAGGTAGGGACTGATGTGAATGAGTTCTCTGTACAGCGCTGCGGAATCAGTGATGCTATATAAAGATGATGAATTACTGGCAGCAGATTTTGCTGCTATTATTACTTGCGCATAGAAGGGAAGTGATTTGGTTACCATATCTAATAGTGGTTTCATGTGGTGCTTCTCCATCACATAGTGCTACTTAGTCCAGTCTGACCACCTTTCGACATGGGGAGGGGTTAATATCTTGACTATTGGGGAATCACAGAATACTGTAACCTGTATTTAAATTTCATTTTTGGACTCCCATTGTCCCTTGTGTCCAGAGCTACCTTGATGCCAGCCACCATTGTGTCACTGGAACAGGAGAGGTCTGTCCTCATGACTAACCATGGGAGAAATGAACTGCACATGAGCAGAAAGTCATTGTCCATTGGCCCAGGTGAATCTGGCCCCGATTGGTTGGCTCGGTGCATTCATACCGAAGTCCAATGACCTGATTGAAGCTTGTAGACAGTCTTAGTGCTGAAACAAAGTCTATTAAGTATAAACTTTGGGAAGGTTTAACTGAAAGCACCCAGATGACATAACTATTTACAAATCATTGTGTTATTAATTAGGTGATTTATAAATATAGTCATAAAAACAGTGGCGGTTAAGGACGACGGATGTTGAAAAAACAAAACAACAAGCAGTTACCATCCAGCGTTGCGGCTATTCCTGGTTTAGAGTTCATCCCTTCAGGAAGGATTTTGTTTCTCATTTAGGCAGAGGCCCTACTAAAAATTAGAGCACCCGCTGAGAAATAACTCTCTGGGTATTGCTTTGTATTTATAGCCCTGGACAAAGGGATGTGGGTCCATCACGAGACAAAGCTCTGTCCGCTCACCCTAAGTCTCCGAGTATGAGACACTAATATGTCACTGTCCACTGAACATAACAATTGTTTGCAGAACTCTAGAGATATTTTAGATTGTACAAGTTTTAAGTTGCTATTTTAAGCTCACAAAAGAAGAAAAAACTACTGCCATCTTTTCATTTGGGGAAGGGGATATTTCTACAGAAAAGGGAAGGTGAACTTCTCCATGGTGGCTGATTATTGGTGCTTTCAGGAATGAATGTAATTGAGGGAAGTTAATGTTGAGGATGAGGGGGTTAGTTATGAGGATTGCTTTGATTCTGAGGAGGTTATGATGAGTCTGAGATATTTAATGATTGTGAGGAGGTTAATGACTGATCAGGGGGTTAATGATTATGAGGTGATTTTGACTTATATATATATAAATAAAGTTGTCCTATTTTTAGGCCATAGTCTCCCCCCAAAGCCTTAACCCAGCTCTGGTGAGACAGATTGATAATGATGAAGGACATCTACAAATCCACTGATCATGGACTTCTTACCACTATTCTGTGTTGTACTGAATTACAGTAATCAGCGTGAAGCTATTGTTAGTCTCCGCACATGGATTAAGGGTGTCACCTTGATTTCTAAAGACTGTTCCTTCCAGATCCCTTTCGTGTCACAACATTGCTGTAAAGAAATATTTTTTCTGGATAATCCCACCATTGTTACATGTAGTTTCGCTGGTGTTCAGTTTCATGTTGAGGATGAGGCATCGGTAACATGTCAGCCAATTACAAGAGATAGAAGACATTGAAGTGAAGGCTGCCGGACTTTACACCCTCTGGGGCAATGGTACGGCTGTGCATTGGTACCTGTGGAATGAAGATGAGGCAGTTGATGGTGGCGGTACAGACCAGGATGCTTCCAGACGTCACTCCGTAGACCAGACTGCTCCAGGTGTGGAAGAATCGAGAGACTAAGAAGACGATCCCAGTGCACACAATCACAAGGATGCTGCTAACCATAATGGCCAGAGACTGGTTAACTGGTGGCGTACTGATACTCCTGGTCAGACCGGCCAAATAAGTGCTGGAAACCAGAAGGACACCCTAGAAAAAGAGGAACGACGAAAATAACATTTAACAATTACTATATATAACCAATATATTTAGTTTAAAACTACTTGTAAAAATATTGATATAGGGCCTGATTCATCAAGGCTCGTATTCTGAGCGCAAGCCGCATTTGGTATTATATGCACATATTTCGGCTTTGCGCACTCCTAAATTCATCAAGGCGCAGATTTTAAGATACATGCGCTGATGAATGTGACACCAGACGTTGCAGGATACATGCAATATCTATGTGGATTAGAAATTCACAAAAGAACGCACAGGAAAATAAAAAAAAATGTTGCATTAATGTCACCTGTTAATAATAAACGCCGCTATAGTAATTTTTTAGAGTCTTTTACCACATAGGTTCTGCGTTGAAAACATGATCATATTAGCCCTATTAAATAGTTAATCCCTGCCTGACAATAATAATAATATAGTGAGGAGCAGGCGGCGTGCATGATCTCGCAGACGCGCATTTCGCTAATGTCTTTATCAAGGCAACCCGATCCTATTGGTTATTTATACAAGCACAAGAAACGTTCGCTCTTAGGCATGATATATTACAGTAGCTAAAATATTTTTATAAAATACACCCACAATGAATTGCTATCAGCCAATCGGACTGCGCTAGCTGGTGCTGGCGACCGTCAGCATTTATGCAAACATGCCCGTAATTTACTCAGTCTATGTTAGACCGCCTCTTCCCTCCCTCTTCCTGTCAGATGAGTACAATTCTGCACGCAGTTACGCTACGCAAAATGGCATAAGGTAAACTCTGGTCCATAGCTTGGTTCTATTCTCATTGGTTTTGTTCCTCACATTTCTATTAATTATTTACAGTTTGCCAAGTGTCATGTGATAACCATGGCAACCACAGTCACATCCCATGTAGTGAGCAGAGATGCCCTTCTCTGCTTGTTTATAGGTAGAGTATTCAGCAGCTCTGAACTCCACCCACAAATCACTAGATATTTATGTAATGAGCCAAAGTGAATATGATGTAATGTCACATTTATCATAATCTTAACAACTTGAGCTGGTACCATGCCATCTCTCTGCTGCCAAGTCCTCCTGAATAATGAGGTTACATAAAGAAGACAATTTGTCAGAATGGATAGTTCAAAGGAGCTGTTAAGAGTAACATCCGATTCCAAAACACATTAAGCGGCATTCCTCCTCTACTTCTAGAGAACCCATTTCCCGGGGCAATCTGTGAGTACACTCGGGTCAAATATTAGTACGTCAATACTTTTATGGGAGATTATAGAGCCTTTATCTTATGTTCTATGTGTCTGGTGACATATTGCCCCCTCCCCATACCTTGTTCCTAATCAAACACGTGGGCTACTTACATGTCATGATAGTGGGAAGATACAATTAATAGCTAAAGACAGTGGTAGATCTAAGTGCTCCTGAATTAGGGCATTTCCAATTTATTGGGGTACCTGGAAAGTGTTAAGGAAACACTTGGAACAGTACTAAAGGCTTTCACAAAATCCCGTCTAGTACAAAACAGAAGAGAATAATAAGTCTGTGGAGGGAGGGGGGTGTACATGTGTAGGGACTTGTTTAAGCATACAATACAAAGGGTATTCATAAATGGAAGCTATTCAGATGGGCTAAAGTTATTAGTAATGAATCACAGAGAACGATATAAGACATGGTCTTTTTAAATCTTTTTCTTAATGATCTTGTCGGCTTAGATCCAAAGATTTAGAGAAAATGGCAAACTGGGCCATGCATGGGTTAAACTATGAAGTTGGAAAATCAGAGGTGACCTAATCTATATAAATATATCCAAGGCCAATACAAAGATTTGTCTAACATCCTTTTTGATACGGAAGAAAGACAGTTTCACCATGAGCACAGGAAGGGATCTTTACTGTAAGGGCAGTTAAGCAGCAAATAGCAGGAATAATAGCTAATATTCCTTATCTCGTTAGATTCTGATGGCAAAATCACCCAAAAAAATGTAAAAATGGATCGATCACTTTTTTTTACAATAATTGTAAATGTAGCTATAATTAGGATGATATAGAGTTGATTGATCAAGGAATTTATCAGGGCCAGGAAGGACTGTTACCCCTCTGGGGTTGAAGTTGATGGGCCTGTGACCTTTATAACCTTACCTACCTATGTACACTCATGGACACCACCTAAACCTGACATCCGTAATATGCAGAGTTTGTAAAGAAAACAGTGCCAGAGATTACAGATTAATTTGCCACTAAGCAAATGACCCCGGCTCATTAATGCATGAAGAGATGTCTGGGTCGCACTGCACTGTACGGATTTCACCCAAGGTGTTTTATTGGATAAGTACTGCAGGAGGCTGGGGGGGTCAGATAGTAAAACCTGAGGTTTGGGAGCTCCGACCTCCCCAGACAGACCCGATCTACAGACCCACAGTCCAGGTAAAGAAGTTCTTCAGCAGGGGAAGAGATTTCTTTAGGAAGAGCAGGGGACCTAGTCGCGTTGATTGGAAAGTCATCAGTTCCAGTTTAGGGACAAGTAAATCTATATGTGTATAGGCAATGTTTGAAATTCAGGGCGTTTTAGTATATCTTACTGAGTCCAGGCGCATAATTTGACCCAAGTACTGCGCTGCAATGGCAAAGAGCAAGGGCATCAGCGGGCCACCCGGCCTAGTTCCTGAGAATTTTAGATGTCCTAGAAACAAGTGGTAACATCCTACCAATGTGGTAATAGCAAATCACAACACGCCTGTAAGGAAGTTGGCCTGTACAATGAACTAAGAAAAAGTATATTTATACAACTGAGTGTTCCTATGACCTGCAAGGCCTCTCAACGCAAACGGTTATAGAGAACCATGACTGATAGCCCTTATGTGCATGTTGTCAGGATAACTCCACCCAGAACTGGAAATTCTAGATGAAACATTATTCCAGCATTACCTACCAAGGATGTGGCATTCTGCTCCATACTGCAGCTCCCTTATGTCTGCCGCGGTCTGGTGACGCTCTTCCAGCTCCTGCTGTGGAGGGCTTTATCCATACAGGCCCCATATTGGACAACACACTTCGAGGAGAGCATTGCCAGGCACAGACAGCCTGGAGAACGGCGTTGCTGGGGGAGGGTTACCAGACCCCAGGTAAGTAATATTCTGGATTAATGTTTAATTTATGGAATAAGACTTCTAACTACTCCTATCATAGACCAGTTATTGGAGGTTCTAGGACTGATATCAATGAATTATTAGGAAGTAATCATGACAAGTTTATATAGTTTAGGTCTAAGGTCTAAATCTTCATTTCATTTATTATATAAGTTCCTTTACCGATAATTTACCCATTTTAGGTGGAAGTTTGTTAACACAATATAAACCTCACACAAATAGTTATGGAGGAGATGTCTCGTAGGGCTGTCTGCCCACAAGGGACATATATTCAGTAATGTTCCTACCTTGAATCCCAGCAGGAGAGCTATCCAGAAGTCAGCGTACAGGGATGAACAGAAATGTGTTCTTGTCACTGCACAGACTGTGCCCTGATCAGCGGCCTGTGTGGGCGACAAAGCAGAATGTGATCATCATCTGTCTGTTGGGATTAATATGCAAATGTCCCGATGGAACGCCCACAGGCCGACGTTGGGTCAAGGTCTTTTCTGTGAAGTGCAGCAGAGTTCTGAGGTCACAAACGGGCACAATCATTAAACTATTTTGCCCAGGGCAATAGATACATCATCTGCATTCCTAGCTTCTGGGAGTAACCTTACTATGCACGAAACCCATAATAATACAAGTTTGTTTCACTGCAAGAGACATTTAAATGAGGGGGAGATTGCTCAGATATAACATGGTTCCACTAGCCAGGAGCTCACACTCCCCTGGAGGAAGAAGCAATCTGTACTTCTAATCGTTCAGGGTGGGTTTATAAAACCAATCAGATTCTAGCTATCATTATTTAGTTGGTTGTATATAAAACAGAACCCATTCTGTTGGCAACTATGCAATATACAACCCACTGTGGATGTGAGTATACACAATATATATGATCATAACCAGTAGTAATAGGTGAGGAGTCATATGTAATATCTTGGCAATGCCCAGTAATATGCACGTGTTATATATGCCAAATAATAAACGTAGTAGTGATAATATGCAGTAATATTAAAGCAGCCCCTAATGTACCCGCAGCTGTAGATATCCCATAATATGCCAGCAGTAGTGATCAGCATCATTGTGTACTGTGCACTAAGGGCCGCTGGTTCAGGGAGGAGCGCGAGTAGAAGTTGCACACAAGTGTATGCGTACGTACGGCGTATTCAGAGGTGAACATACGTCCGCTGGACAACAGACGCAGCCCTCTAATATTTACATCCAACTGACGAACATGGACAAAAACCTTTTATTTTATATGTTACAAATACAACTGCTATGAAGCATCATTTATACTTGAATAACCAACTAATACAGCAAGAACAACTGCCCAATGTGTGTATGAAATAAAATTATTTTTAAATTTGTGCTACAACACGGTCATCAAATCCTAACCTATGGCTGAGCGACTACTAAAGTCTCAATAACCTCTAATTACAAGCTCTTCACTAGTTCAGATCATCATCATCATCCGCTACGTAATCCTGTCCACCTGCAAATAAAACCTCTATCAGCCGTTTATGTCCCAGTATGATTCTGTACTCAGTTACTTGAACACGACCATACTGCACATTGCTTACGTTAGAACACACGGCCAAAAAGCTACAGGTCTGAATAGCTGCTGTACGATCATTTTTTTTAGCTACGCAAACAGGCGAATGTCTCACTTTGAATCAGGCCCCTTATCTCACATTCGCTCCCTCCTCATGCCTGGTGTTCAGCCCCTACAGCACCCAGTCATGTGACTCTCATGCCGTTACATGTGGCATCGGCTTCTATCAGACTGTCAATGAACGGTCGGCCACAAGCCCTGTTTAGCTATGAGCCCTGCACAACATGTCATAGCGGAAGCTGATCCGATGGGATTGGCAACAGATACAGAAACTCTTAGGGGTCGGGTCTCACCATCTTGGCAGGGAGACAAACGTTTGAAAGCCTGTGTCCTCCATCTCCCCTTACTGTGCCGCCTCAGGCAAGGGACTGTACTTGCCTCATCTTACTACAGATGTACCCCGGCCTTTGCAGGACTAAGCACAATGTTTATAGATGCTGTATACAGATGTAATCCATATATGTAAAAATAGGATATTTTAAAGCGCTTCACATATGAAAACTAAACCAAAAACACTCTCAATTCAACTATACACCTGTTGAAAAATCTTTAAATACCAAGAAAATGTGTATGAAAGATATAAAACTCTACCATTCCCTCATGAATAAAGACTTTACTTTGATAAAGACCACTGTGGTTCGGGTCGAAACGTGTCGGAAAGTATTTGGCAAGTGCTACAGGAACTACTACCAAGACTGATTGTGTGGATGGAAACTGCTAAGCGGTCACTGTCCCGGGATTTACATCTATCTAGTAGGAATACCAGCACATTGCTTTTGTTTGGATTTTATGTTTTTATGAAT
This sequence comes from Mixophyes australis, assembly GCA_036250195.1. Taxonomy (NCBI): domain Eukaryota; kingdom Metazoa; phylum Chordata; class Amphibia; order Anura; family Limnodynastidae; genus Mixophyes; species Mixophyes australis. Next base: position 417,486,831 of record JAVHZZ010000002.1, on the reverse strand, counting down.
TTTTCTAGTATACAATAAAGTTTATTATATATATTTTTTAAAAAAGTATTTCACTAGATTATATTCATTGTTTTAATTTGCAAGGTGATGATCCATATGAGACTATCTTCTTTATGATTGTACTCTGATTGATTTGAACATGTTTAAAATCCACAAGAGATTTTGTTATATGAGAAAACTCAAGATTGTATCTAGTAAGTGTGTTACCTGAAGGGGACAATTCACGGTGTCATGCGATTCACCAATCCTCACGTTATTATGGTGGGCAGCACGGTGGCTAAGTTGTTAGCACTTCTGCCTCACAGCGCTGGGGTCATGAGTTCAATTCCCGACCATGGCCTTATCTGTGTGGAGTTTGTATGTTCTTCCCGTGTTTGCATGGGTTTCCTCTGGGTGCTCCGGTTTCCTCCCACACTCCAAAAAGATACTGGTAGGTTAATTGGCTGCTATAAAACTGACCCTAGTCTCTGTGTGTGTATATTAGGGAATGTAGACTGTAAGCTCCAATGGGGCAGGGACTGACGTGAGTGAGTTCTCGGTTCTACAGCGCTGCGGAATTAGTGGCGCTATATAAATAAATGATGATGATGATGTGTGATCCACAAGTTGATGTTTTCTAAGTTTATTCACGAGAGAGGACTCTCAACTGTAATGAGCCATTTGGATGATTTTACACACTAAATAAAATAATTGAACGCTGATTGGTTTATTGACCGCTGATTGGTTTATACAGTGTTGCATTATTATATGTAATTTTGTTTTTCATGTTTGGACCATATTGATGAGATATCGTTGGAGAACATCTGATCCATTGAATCTATTTAAGTGTACGTCATATTTCATTGTAGATTCATGAGGGAATGGTAGCGCTTTCTATCTCTCATACACATTTTCTTGGTAATCCAATATATCTAAACAAATATATGTATGTCCCCTAATTGTACAGATGTATATGAAACATGAGTGAGCAGTATATTGGGTGAAATGGTTAATAGTTTTAGTTAATGATGGCGAGATTGTTCATGTTATCATATTGTGGTTCTGTAGGGTAATGTGTAACTTGTAGTCCTCCTGTCAGTGGTCGTGTGGTTTAGAGATAATACACAGTGACAGACCTGTATTATTGGATGTGTGTGAATATCTCAGTGTTCTGCGGTCTCACCTTGATGCTGGCGATCACATTGTGGGTACAGAGAACTGGGTCAGACAGAACCCATGTGAGTAGCAGCAAGGAGTCAATAAACAGGAGACCAGCTTCCAGGCCTAGCAGGGTTAGGTCCTTTATAATCTGCAGACACATGAAAGTAAGAGATCAGTAACACATCATAACGCAAACTTCTGATATATGTCCATACGAAATCCACACAAACAGACGGACCTACACTAAATTCACACAGAAGCACCCGGATGTTGCTGGATCCGTACTAGCTAGAGCCCAGCTCCTTAGAGGTAGAAGTCAAACAAGTGATATAACCTCATCTAGGATATCTCATATTGGTCCTATTCGTCCATGTGAAGAGCTGGCTTATCTGCTTCAGGGATTTATGTTATAGGACCAAATAACGCTCATCAATGGTTAAATACCGACCACAGAAGAGCACCAAGTACTTGGGTACACTATTACTTTGGCCACACACACAGGAGACCGATCTGCTACTCAGGCCAAGTAATGGATCCCATGAAAGCCGGTAACTGTGGTCTGTACCCGACCTTCGCAGTCAGACAGTGACCATCTGATTTATGTCCATACATGAAAATGATCCATTCAATACCATTGTGATTATTAATGGATATTACACATATGTGTAACAGTGGGCCAATTGGATGCCAGTCCCTGGCAACAGCCCCCCATGTGTGGCCAATCTAAAGACCAATAAACAACGGTAGACATTAGGGCAGAGGAAGGTTATGTGGCTTTAGCTCCAGAACAGCTACCAGAGACGTCTGTAGCCTGAACCTGCATTACCCAAAGCAAAGCCGAGTAATATCCCAGCCTGCCTATAACAGCATCGTGTGAAAAGCAGCAAAGTGTCCAGTACCATGAATCCTGCTGTGAGGTATTCTAGTTCCACATCCCATATGTACCTCGCCCCTGCCCCCCCCCCCCCAGGGACACTACCTATAGATGTAAGTGAGCTAATCCTCCAACATGACCCCATCAGCAGCACCGACCCCTTCTGCTCCCAGACTTCCAACTTACACTCTGAACTCACTGATTGATGAGAATGGTGTTTTATTACATTATAACTGCTCTAGTGATATGAATGGGAGGCCAGGGAGCAGAGCATTCTGGGCCGTATGGGTGGACTTTCTGCATGGAAAACGTGAGGACCACACTCAGTAGACACAGATTATATTATTGTCTGTAGCAGATGCTAGTACAGAAGCAGAGATTATACAGATAACCCTGATGTTTAGTATTACTCACCACGCGTTTATCTGGGACTCTGTGTGTAAACACCCGATGAAGTCTCCAACTCTTCCCCAACAATGGTCCGAACACCAGGGTGACGCCGATGTACAGGAGGCTGATCCGGACCTGAGACCCGATACAAAATGTGTAAACAGCGGGTCACTAGCGGTAGGGATGGTGTGAGGACCAGTTACAGTGACGAGGCCTCATCTAACTATATATATATATATATATTAGAATAATGTGATAGAACAGATACCCTAAATATGTTTATTTGCCTATGTTTATGTAACATTGAACTTCAGAGCTGTTGATGCTCATGAGGCTGGAACGCGTTATAAAACCATTGTCATTTGGCTACACCAATCCTTATTCAGGCAGGTATTATGGTCACCATTTTAATCTCCTAATGAACATTCATCCATCAAGAGCAAAGTGTTGAGTATTCTGGGAGGACACAAAGACCCTCAAAGTGACGGCTAATGGTCTGCAGCCAGGGGCAAGCTGGGCTGGAGGTCAGGGGGCATCTGCCCCCCAGGCAGGTCCCATAGTGCACTACCTTGGACACTACCTCCACTGTCTGCCTCCCTCTCTTCTAACCCTAATATCTGTGTTTGTCATGGGAGCAGGACATTATGTGCCAGGTGGAAGGGGTCACATTGATATTATCGGGAGACCATTGAATGATGGATTGTACAGTATCAGGGTATCTGACTGATACTGTACATGACGAAGGCTGGATAGGAATAAACATCACATCTTGGAACAGTTTTACGGATATGAGATATAGTTTTATAAACCTCGTCCAAATAAGAGAGGAGAGAGAGACGTTATTGCTGTCACTCACCTGGATAACAGTCTCCATGGAGACCGTGTTTTCCTGCACCGCAAACATGAAAGCGCTGATGTACGCCAAGACGCTGCCCAGCACGGTCACTAAGTTCAGGTTGGGGCTGGACATCTTCACTATCCTGATCCACCGACCATACAACGCATCACACAAGGAGAGCAATACAGAATGGTCCATCAGCTCCAATTATATACAGATGATGTTTAATCTTAAACACCCCACAACCACCCCACAATAAAGCCACAATAATCCTGTTCTCCAGGCCACACATGAATGACAAGCTGGACCTCCATGTTTCACTATTGGGGGATGGGGGGAGTTGCAGTAATACATTATATAGACAAGCAAACTGAGTTCTCTGGTAATGAAAATATTTAAATATTTCTGTAACAAGAACACCACAGTAAGGGGCAGCATTGAGAATCTACTGTTCAGTGTAACTCTGCAAAATGGATGTTTGGTAGTGATACTGTAATAAACTTGTCAGCAGAGAGGGGTAAGCCCAGTGCTGTTACATATTAATACCTGTTTCTGCGGAATCGTACGGTGAAGATGAAGAAGAAGAGAGACAGGAGGAGTCCACAGCTGAGCAGGAACCCCAGAACACTGTGGACGGCAACTGAGATCTGTGGCCTTTCTGGTGCCTGTAGGGGGAGACGCTGAGTGACACTCATCACATCACAAGTATAACTGTAACATATCAAACACTCAGACTGCGTGACGGCTGATTGTACTTTGTATTTGAGGCTTAAGATCTAGTTCTCTCCGCTGAATATTAATGTTATTTAACTTCATTCATTCATTAAGGAACATAAATGCTGATGGGTGCCGTATTTTTTTAAAATTGCTCTGCACATGTCCAGAATTGGACCATAGTCCACAGAACACAGCAACATCAAGGTCATCTTCCTGCTCTAAGGACCCTTATTACAGCCTACGATTTCAGGGGCAGAACGAGGAGGGGACTGGGAGTATGTACGTAGTCAGTGTACAGTAAGGGCGTGCCAAGCTTCATAACATCCTAATAAATATATTTTATTTAAGAAAAAAAACAACATTTTTTAATGTTTTGTCATTAATGATTATATGATTAACAGGTGACATTAATTATTTTTTTCCCTGTATATTTTTTTGTGTTTTTTGTTATTTTGGGACCTTATATTCCACATATGTATTGGACGTATCCTGCAGTGTGTTGTCTGTTAGAGCAGTGTGGACTTAGACCTGTATTCATCAGTCGTATCTTCACATCTGCTCCTTGTTGAATACAGATGTGCATATGCCCAATTACTTTTGTGTTAAAAACTCAATTTATGTTCATTTTGTGTTCCTTAGTGAATCAGACCCTATATGAGATATTTACATCATCATCATCATCTATTTATATAGCGCCAACATATTCCGTACGCTTTACAATAGGGGACAAACATAGTAAACTAATAAAGAAACTGGGTAAAACGGACAAAGAGGTGAGAGGGCCCTGCTCGCAAGCTTACAATCTATGGGACAATGGGAGTTTGATACATGAGGTTAAGTCTACATTTTGCATTTTGGCCCAGCCAGGCTGCAAAGGTAAAAGTGACTCATAAGCTAAATGATCCTGTCACACAACAATGTTGGTCAGGGGATAGTTGCCTTGTGTGAAATTGTGTAACGGGTGGTAATAGGGTAATCTAGTGAGGTTAAGAGAGTGGTTGAGGAATATTATAAGCTTGTCTGAAGAGGTAGGTTTTCAGAGAACGCTTGAAAGTTTGTAGACCAGAGGAGAGTCTTATTGTGCGAGGGAGAGAATTCCATAAACTGGGTGATGTCCGAAAAAAGTCCTGTAACAGGGAATGGGAGGATGTAATGAGGGTGGATGAGAGACGCAGATCTTGTGCAGAACGGAGTTGCCGAATTGGGAGATATTTTTAGACAAGAGAGGAGATGTATGTTGGTGCAGCTTTGTTGATGGCCTTGTAGGTTAGTAAAAGTATGTTATATTGAATTTGGTAGAAAACAGGCAGCCAGTGTAGAGACATACAGAGTGATTCAAACAAATAGCTGTAAAGTTACAAATCTGATCATATTGATATTTATTCACGGATTTGTATTGTCAACTGGGGTAGCTCAGTGACTAGACTCCGTAGAGCATTCCTGCCAATATTGACCCGACAAATGTAGTTCATGCAAAAAGGAACATGGTCACCAAAATGCTATGCTTGTTAAGTGCCAGTCTCCCACTGCATGACTTCTCCTCCCCCCCCCCCCCACACACACACACACAGAACACGCTATTAAGCGGGCCCTTACCACTGTTGTCCCCGATGGGCCCTTCGTGCCCAATCCGACACTGATATTTAATATTTTACTTGTTTTACATACATATCAGTAATAAATGGATCACATTGATATATACATTTGAGGCTGTGTAGGGATATTATAATATAATATCATGCACAGTATATACTTTATAACTTCACTAAACCATGCGCTCCAGGTAGTCACTATTATATCCTGGGATTGTAAGTTGAGTGAAGCTATTTTTGCATGTTCCGCATTGTGTGTTTATATTACATTATATATTGCAACTAGCACCCGAGGATGTTTACACACAACTCACCCTGGATATCCGACAGAGGTCATGCAGCACGCCCAGTACCTCCAGCCTGTCCAGTGAGGTGTCAATGTGACTCTGTGATAGCAAGCTACAATTCAGGGTGGGCTCCATATCCTGAGCCCACTTTGTGGGTCATACACTGACATCCAGAAGCTGGTACTCCCCCCGAATCGTGGAAATCGCAGGTTCCATCACACTCCTGTGCTGTTAGGAGAAGATCTCAGACATCTCTGGGTCTTCAATCATTGCATCTGTATTTTCCACAAATGTCCAGTCCACAAATAAAGTCATTTATTTAGAGTTCATTAAGGTATTTATAAAGTATACATAAACATTGTAAACTTTTGACTTCTGCAATCAGGACAGAAGGTCAGGCTGTGTCCTCAGCAGCCTGCAGATGATTACTCTTCATCACAAGGACAGTCCCATAGTTGTGGTCAGGCTTCACAATACTTTATAGTCTTGTAAGATTTTACTTCTTAGATGTAGTAACAGCGGGTGCAGTACTGCAGATGTAACACAAGATGGCAGCATGTGCAGGGTCTCACCACATAGGGAAGGCTCAGTAGGCGTTTTCTGTGCTCACGTAGTTCTGAAAGCAACAAGTAGACGGATTACATCTCGCAAGGTACAGAATAATCACCGGTAACTAGGACAACAGAACAGATACAAATATGTGATGTGCAACAGTTTACTGTCATCAGGTAATGAGACTCAGAGGAATCAAGTACCTTAAAGGGACATTCCACCTTCAGACCACTTTAATTCAATGGCTTGTACATGCCCTGCTGCAACTTTTACTAAATACATTGCTTTATCGCACAAGATTCATAATCGTAGCAATAGAGTTATAGATTCATAGTGACATAGGCTGAAAAAGACTAATACAATTGTATCCGTGTAACAGCATTGTGTCATATCAGAGGGTAACAGGAATAAACACCGCTGGCAGATCATATATATACTTGGCTATTGAGCACAGACGTGTTTTAGAAAGAAGAAGCAATGCACTTAGTAAAAGCCGCAGAAGGGCATGTAAGTGCCAAGGTCATATGTAGGTTGCAAACCCTTTTAAAAAATAGTTTTTTGTTAACATCAGAGTCAGACCCGGGGGTGCAGGATTGGAAGGACGTTCCAAAGCTGAACAAGAATTATAGTTCTGCTGAACAATCAAAACAAACAATGTTCGGTGCTTTGGAACGATCCTTGTTATCATCTAAGTGTACAAACTAATGTGATATCGGGCTGAACGGTCGTTTATCGAGTGATTGGTCTGATAATTGGCTGCAAACACTGGAGTGTGTACTCAGCCTTAGTGTCAGTGACCTTATTGTAGCCTTGGAGTGTTCACCTATGGTGTCTTGTGATAATCTATTACCATAATGTCACTATACAACTGTACTACTGACCTGTACCACTATACTACTGTACTACTGACCTGTACCACTATATTACTGTACTACCGACCTGTATCATTATATTACAATAATGTACTGTACTACAGAATTATACTACACGGCTGTGGGCACAGACCACACATTTTCCATGACTCAGAAAGTTTTCCCCAAACCTGTTACACCTAGTTCCTTTCTTGTTCTGAGTAGATCTTTGAAACAAATGAAATGAGCACATGAATGGTGAATCGTGTTCATCACATAATATCTGGTAAAACATCTGAAATCTAGCAGCCGGTAACTGACACAATCAGCAGTGGAATCATGATGATGATATGAGCAGAACAGACACAGAATAACATTTACGATGTATCCCTGAATGTTGCAGTCAGTTCCCCCCTCCCAAATAAACACACAACCGGCTCCTATACATCCTCTGCTTGTTCCTCATGACTCCCTGATGGGGCTCAGAAGCCCCCAGTTATGGTGAGATGCCGGCTCTCCCTCACTTACCTCCACGGTGCCCGGCAGACTGAGTGCCTGGGGCAGCGGACATTGAGGTTTCTGGGGTAGTTCCTCCACTAACTCTCTGAGATTGGCAAGTTCCTGTGAGCTGATATAATTCCCAGCAGGAGATGTCAGACACAGCTTGTAACGTGGAGACATACACTTCACATGTCAAAACTACATGGGTCCAGCATCATTATATAATGTGACCTGCCACACTCACTGCGGGCGACATTCATGTGACCCGTCACCAAGACGTGCTCACAGAATTCTGCAGAACAATTTACATTTCTCCTGTGCAACACTTCTAACAAAATAACATTTGCACACTCATCTGCGGAAAGCTTCCGGCGCTAGTGTAAAGGGGGTAGTGGACGGAGACCTAGGTAAGGGGAGGAGACTAAACACCCACGCGAGTATCTTCACTGCCTTCGATGGCGTCCACTTTGAGACTGGGGAAAGGGGGGTTGCCTGAGTGCTGGGGCGCAATTGGGGAGTAAGACCCCTGTCTCGTATGCTGGGCACTCATTTTGCTGTAGGGGAGAGTGGGGGAATACAGGGATCACAGTTCCGCAGTGTAAGAGCACCACCGGAAACAGCCAGACTATACTTATGTAATGCTGGTCTGTCCGCCACAGCGAATCCTTCGATCCCGGTTAAATCCAGGGGGGTTGTATCACTCGCTGGGGTCTTCCAATGTCCTCGTCCACCAACCACTGCCTGCAAACAGAGTACAGTCTCCCTACCTAAGCTGTCCAGTCCCTAACTGCGATAACGCTCCTATAATCGGTTACGCATCAACCCTGACGGCTATCCCACGCTCACGACTCACGAATAAAAAGTACAGCACACTAATGGGACCGTCATAAACAGAAAGGGGTGTAGGACACAGTCACCATACAGGGTGCAAACACCAGGCAATACAACACGACACAATATCGCTGTCACTATAACGGACATATAAAGCGGAGAAACAAATGTTACATTGTAAGAGAGAAGCAGATATTGTCTGAACAGCGCTGATTAGCCGGAAAATGAATCAGAAGTTCCTGCTGATTGCTGAGACTGCAAAGACTGATTTACGTCAGTGTACAGTTCATACTTCACATGTACGAACAGGTAACTTATACACATTTTTTTTTTTTTAAATAAGTGGTTTTTTTTTATTTTTGAAGTTCAGTTCTGCTTTGAACTGGATGCATATAATGCATCTCCCGCCGGATCTAGTCTGAATTCATTAAAGTATTTTTAAAGTATCATGATTTAACCAAAATAAACAACTGCACCTAGAAAATAAGAGGGAAGTCCAGTAGCAGAGCATTCTACTGACTGATTTGGAATGACTACTCACTGCTGCTTTTGAACAATAATTACAGATTGATACATTGTAACTATAAGTAATACAAAGCTTGTTAGAGAACAGGTTGTGAGTCTATGGTGGCAATTTACTGCCCAGTAGATGGATCCTAGCAACAGAGCAGAGCACATTCCACAAACCACAACAATAGTATTGTTTAAGCAGAGGACCCGTGGCGGTGAGTATCTTATTACCAGCTGTCAATCACCAGCTGCTCCAAACAATAACCTGCAACACTTCAATAGCTGCAGGAAAACTGTCCTATTCAGAGTAACTCTTCTGTCAGCAGAATAACACAGTAACAACTTCCCAATGATTTGCTACATAAATTCTCTGTGTCCATGGACAGTGCGGTAACTCAATCTCTGTAAATAAAGTGTAAGCTCCCAGGCTCCACTCTCTTTGATGTGCACAGTTGCAGTCTTGTATTATGTACGGTGAAGACACTTGTGTATACCCAGAACCAGCTCATAGCCACAGAGCGCAGCCACGTTCAATTCTTCTTCAAGTGCAACGGACACATACAAGGGGCTACGATTACAGGCAGGAAATGGGCACTTGGCCATTGTCAATGTAGAGTAAGGGCGAGCCAATCATGAGTGCACATAGCAGTGTCTGATTCTAGCCCTGGGCATCTCTCAGAGACTAGGGGCAATTTTTTTTGTATGTACTCCCTGTGTGTGCGTGGGTTTTCCTCCGGGTGCTCCGGTTTCCTCCCACACTCCAAAAACATACCGATAGGTTAATTGGCTGCTATCAAAATTGACCCTAGTCTCTCTCTCTCTCTCTCTCTCTGTATGTGTGCATTAGGGAATTTAGACTGTAAGCTCCAATGGGGCAGGGACTGATGTAAATGAGTTCTCTGTACAGCGCTGCAGAATCAGTGGCGCTATATAAATAAATGGTGATGATGATGAAAGTAAGAATGCTTTCAAAAATAGAAATGTTAATAATTCATTTTTATCAATTAATAAAATGCAATGTGAATGAACAGAAGATAAATGAAATCAATATTTGGTATTACCACCCTTTGCCTTCAAAACAGCATCAATTCTCCTAGGTACACTTGCACACAGTTTTGAAGGAACTCGGCAAGGAGATTGTTCCAAACATCTTGTAGAACTAACCACAGATCTTCTGTGGATGTAGGCTTCCTCAAATCCTTCTGTCTCTTCATGTAATCCCAGACAGACTCGATGGTGTTGAGATCAGGGCTCTGTGGGGGCCATATAATCACTTCCAGGACATTGGCTGTATGTTTGGGGTCCTTGTCCTGCTGCAGAATAAAGTTGGAGCCAATCAGATGCCTCCCTGATGGTTGCATGATGTAGAAGTAACTGCCTGTATTTCTCAGCATTGAGGGCACCATTAATCCTGACCAAATCCCCAACTGAAATGCAGCCCCTTGCAAGGAACCTCCACCATGCTTCACTGTTGCCCGCAGACCCTCATTACTGTAATGCTCTCCAGCTCTTCGGTGAACAAACTGCCTCATGTTACAGCCAAATATTTCTGACTCATCGGTCCAGAGCACCTGCTGCCATTTTACTGCACCACAGTTGCTATGTTTTCGTGCATAGTCACTTGGCTTTGTTTCCATGTCGAAGGTATGGATTTCGATGAAGACAACTTCTGGCCAGACTTCTCTGTAGAGTAGATGGGTTTACCTGGGTCCAACTGTTATTTTCCAGTTCTGAGATGCAGCCGCAGCTTCGGGAGCAGGCAGCCATCCCGGTGCAGAAGGACAGACACAGGGACGGTGCCTGACATACAGAAACGCCAGTAGATCAGGGAGGAAACTTTTGTCAATTGAGGTACACGTATAGATTTCTGTATTATGTAACCAATCCCTCAAGTAACTTATAGAAACAGAATTTGACAGCAGCTAAGAACCACTTGGCCCATCTAGTCTGCCTAATATTTTAACCTATGGTAACCTCAAACCCTGTTTGATCCTTTATTCTTTGTAAGGATATCCTTATGTCTATCCCAAGCATGTTTAAACTGCTCTACTGTATTATCCAATACCACCTCTGATGTAGGCTATTCCACTTATCCACTACCCTTTCTGTATAGTAGTTTATTCTCACATTTCCTCTGAACCTACTTCCCCCAGTGTCAGTGCATGTCCTCGTGTTCTAATACTTCTCTTCCCCCTCAGTGTCAGTACATGTCCTCATGTTCTAATACTTCTCTTCCCCCCAGTGTCAGTACATGTCCTTGTGTTCTAATACTTCTCTTCCCCCCCCAGTGTCAGTACATGTCCTCATGTTCTAATACTTCTCTTCCCCCCAGTGTCAGTACATGTCCTTGTGTTCTAATACTTCTCTTCCCCCCAGTGTCAGTACATGTCCTCGTGTTCTAATACCTCTCTTCCCCCCAGTGTCAGTACATGTCCTCGTGTTCTAATACTTCTCTTCCCCCCAGTGTCAGTACATGTCCTTGTGTTCTAATACTTCTCTTCCCCCCAGTGTCAGTACATGTCCTCGTGTTCTAATACTTCTCTTCCCCCCAGTGTCAGTGCATGTCCTCGTGTTCTAATACTTCTCTTCCCCCCCAGTGTCAGTACATGTCCTCATGTTCTAATACTTCTCTTCCCCCCAGTGTCAGTACATGTCCTTGTGTTCTAATACTTCTCTTCCCCCCAGTGTCAGTACATGTCCTCGTGTTCTAATACTTCTCTTCCCCCCAGTGTCAGTACATGTCCTCGTGTTCTAATACTTCTCTTCCCCCCAGTGTCAGTACATGTCCTCGTGTTCTAATACTTCTCTTCCCTCCAGTGTCAGTGCATGTCCTCATGTCCTAATACTTCTCTTCCTTTGTAGAATGTTTCCCTCCTGCACCTTGTTATAACCCTGGATATATATGAAAGTTTCCATCATGTCCCCCGTTTCCCTTCTCTGCTACAAACTATACATAATAAGATCTTTTAGTCTTTCCGGGTAAGTTTTGTGCTGTAGACCATGCACCATTTTAGTTGTCCTTCTTTGTACAGTCTGTAATGTACTTATATCCTTCTGGAGATATGGCCTCCAGAACTGAACACAGTATTCTAGATGAGGCCGCACCAATGACCTATACAGTGGTATTATTACTTCTTTCTTTCTGCTACTGATTCCTCTCCCTATACAACCAAGGATCTGATTTACCTTCCTCATTGCTTTGTTACATTACTTACCTGCCTTTATGTCACCTGAAATAGTGACTCTGAGATCCCTTTCCTCCTCAGTAGTCATTATAGTGCCATTAATACTATATTTAGCCTTTGGGCTTTTGAGACCCAAGTGCATGATTTTGCATTTTTTGGCATTAAACTGTAGTTGTCCCTCTCCTGACCATTCCTCTAGTCTACCTAGATCATCAATCATTTGTTTTACACCTCCTGGGGTGTCTACCCTGTTGAATATCTTTGTGTCATCTGCAAAAAGGCATAAATTCCCTTCAATACCATTTTCAATATTTCCAATAAATATATTAAAAAGCACTGGTCCAAATAACTCTTTGTTTTCTATCCTGCAACCAATTTGGGCAGGATATAAAGAGCAATATTGGGTAAATTAATCCCCCTATTCATCTTGGATTGCTGGAGTTTGACAAGTCCAATTCTTGTTTTTTTATTATTCCAACTAAACTTACGGAAAATTGAATCTATTTTAGCAGCATCCGCACGCGTTAACAGTAGAGGTAGAACCTGCAGGGGGTACAACGATTTTGGAAATATCATCAATTTGACAAAATTCACCCTACCCCCACAGGAAAGACACAAGCGACCCCAACTCTGCACCTTATGCTCGATTTTAACGATCATCCTTGTTATATTTAAGTCATATAAAATATGGATATTGTTCTGGAACTGTATACCCAAATACAGGATGGTAGACATGGTCCATGTGATGACAATACCCTTCGGGGAGACCCCTCACGTAAATAGAGTGCAGTAGATTTTTAAAAATGAACTGGATCCAAACTCAGCAATCTTACTCATTAGGGGCTGAAAGAAACATTGACTGCGAAAGCCGCCTGTTTGATCTCTCTGTTCCCAATCTTTATACCCTGGAGCAGGCTCCAGTTCTGCAGATCTCTAAGACCAAATGAAAAAGCAACGAAGAGGAAAAAACATACCTGACGCGTCCTTCTAGACATCTCCAACTTTGCCCTTGTGACACTATTGACCAACAAATATGTGGTGGGTGAAGAATAGAAAAATGTAATTAAATCCTAAAAGTAATTGCCAAAATGTCTATGGAGAAGGACCTCATGGAGATAGGGCCAAGCAACCGAGTTGAACTCTTTCTGAGCATCCAAACCGAGAGGCGTGTTGGGGGTGGCGCGGGCGGCAGATGCCACAACTGCAGAGGTCGCGGCTCGGTTGCTCTTGACCGAGTGGTGGCCAATGGCAAAGCCATATTGATGAGCCATCAACAAAGAGGGAAGAATAAACTGTAATCTACTGGCCATTATTTTAGCTAGCAATTTAAAGTCTAGGTTAAGAAGAGCGATGGGTTGATACGAACTCTTCAGCTGAGGACCTTTGCTGGGCTTGGTAATAAGCACCGTATGGCTGTATTGAATGGAGGATAGGCCGGGCGCTCTCTATGTATTTTTCCAAACAACTCTAACGATGTGGGGACCAAAGCTGTCCGCAAGCATTTGTAATATCCTGCGTTATAATAGTGCTCAGTTTTCGTGCAACTGGTGTTCCTATCTGTGTCAGGCCTTCAGTGTTCTATTGAGCCCTATAAATATAAATACAGAATTTGGGAGCAGATTAAAAACTTTTGCCCCATCTAGTCTGTCCACTTTTTATCCCTGATAACTTCAGATTATATTTCATACTTAGAAGCATATACAATTTGCTGCGCACGTTTCCAGGTACTACGGAGCCTAAACATCGCAGAGTTCTCCTCGCAGACCTACAGGGGTGAAGAGAGATCTGCGATGTCACATCATAGCGTAGTGACATCGCGACCGCTCCGGAGGCTGATTGAATATGGCCATAGCATTTCAGATTTAGGATACCCTGATGTCTATCCCATGCATGTATAAATTCCCTTACACCACTGGCCTCAGCTGGGAGACAGGAATATTTTACTAACCTCTATACTACACAGAAAGCATTCTAGTTACTTTTATGCAATATAATGATAAATAATAGCAAAATGTAGTGATCCCAGCCCAGAGGTGTCTGCGCACTAGATCCAGAATATAATGATCCCAGCCCGGAGCTGTCTGCGCACTAGATCCAGAATATAATGACCCCAGCCCGAAGGTATCTGCGCACTAGATCCAGAATATAATGATCCCAGCCCGAAGCTGTCTGCGCACTAGATCCAGAATATAATGATCCCAGCCCAGAGGTGTCTGCGCACTAGATCCAGAATATAATGATCCAGTTGGCTGGCTGTCCTGTTAGGGAATCCTATTAGGACATATGATATCTAAGCTCTGGTAGCACTTGTGTCTGTGCTGTTCACCACATGTGACGGAGGTAACTCTAGACGGAGGCAGCAGAGAGACTTTATTCATACTAACAGAATACATATGTGTTTGTAGGGCTGGAGGACACAGCTTATAGGAAACTGTTATAAAGTTATTGTATCGTTATAAAAACAGCATCTGACCTGGTATAACTAGAGCCCCCTCCGCCCTCCGCAGTCCTTATGGAATAATCATTTTGTGCCCTTTTCCTTCTATTCAAAACTTTGCATTAAGTTTTAAACAACCAATCTTAGGACATTGACTGGTGATGTAGATGATGGTCTCTGAAGCTGACAATCTAATAAAAAGGATCGTAGCCCAGCCTCACTCACAGTCATCTCCTCACAGTAGCTTTGGTGGTGCCGGGCTGTATGTTATTCATCCAGTACATTATACATTATATCACACACTGGCCTAATGACCTGTATGTGTAATACCCTAAAGGTTATAACAATCTGAACCCTGAATTCAACCACTGAAGAAATTATGTTGCATAAACTTTCTTATTCAACTTTCTATACATCACTGAAATATGAAATTCTAACGCCATCACGTTACTTATTTGGGGCTAATATCCAACAGAAAATAGGTCCTTCTACTTGCCCAGCACTTATTTTTAATTCCTTTACGATTGCAAGCTCTGAAGTACAGATCATATTTTTACACTTCCTATGTGTGTCTGACAATCCTAATGTTGGTGCTTTAAAAACCTCGATGATGACAATTAACAATTAACCTTTATTTAGAAATAAATCGATAAAGCGTAATGTCACAAAAGTACAATATTAAATATATCAGCACTGTTACTGTAGCAACCAATAATTATATCGTAATAAAAATGAAGCAATTTCTAAATGATATAAATTGTATTATAATATAAAGTGATTTTTTAACACAACTTTATTGAAATGTTTTAAACTTCATTTTAGACAAAATCTCATTGTAACATTGAACAGACTCTTCCTCAAAACATGACGGAAATAATTGGAAAATCATAAGACATAGAAATATAATTTTAACTGTGAAGGGCAGAAACCAGCACCCTGAGCTCTGTGACTGAATTATCTGGTTATTGGACAAGCAGAGTAACCAGCCGTCAGCTAACAAGGTGAAGTAACAATTCCATTACATTTATACATGTCAGTAAAAATACAATGTTCTAGTTATTCAGCATTGCTTCTTGTTTAGATGCTAAGAAATCCCAATTTTTTGGGCAATTTTTTAATAATGTCTCAGTAAAAATGTTGATATTCACTAATTGTTTTATGAAATCATAAATGAAAAGCGTTTAATTTAGCGCCCAAAATTTTTTAAACATTTCTATAGAAAATTGTGAGATTTCTTTAATTATGACACTTAAATGTCAGTAGATGGAAACAAGTCCATAGTGTTACTTATTTTAGATTATATTTATAAGAGGAAATCCTACATTATCAGATGTTACCTTTATATAGAAGAGAAGCTTTTATACTTTTCCTTTCCTGGAACCAAGAACCCAGCTTGTTAATTAACAATGAATTTCCCTTAAGTGACTTTATAGTTATCAACAAATTAATTAACATTATATTTAATTAAAACATGGAAATTGAGTAATTGTAGAAACTAATAGTAAGTTACCCCCTAATAATGAGCTAATTAATTTGTAGTATTCAAGAATTTCATAAAAAGAGAATCTTGGGGTCCTAGTTTTTGGGAGCAATGATCAGCACAGGAGCCCCTGATACTGCAGGAAACGTGAAGGTGTCAGTGCGAGAAGACAGGGATAACACAGGGATAACGTGTCAATATAAGAAGACAGGGATAACGTGTCAGTATAAGAAGACAGGGATAACGCAGGGATAACGTGTCAGTATAAGAAGACAGGGATAACGCAGGGATAACATGTCAGTATAAGAAGACAGGGATAACGCAGGGATAACTTGTCAGTATAAGAAGGCAGGGATAACGCAGGGATAACATGTCAGTATAAGAAGACAGGGATAAGGTGTCAGCATAAGAAGAGAGGGATAAGGCAGGGATAACGTTTCAGTATAAAAAGACAGGGATAACGTGTCAGTATAAGAAGACAGGGATAACGTGTCAGTATAAGAAGACAGGGATAATGTGTCAGTATAAGAAGACAAGGATAACACAGAGACATCTCACTCACTTGTCCCGCTGTTTCTGTACATTCCCCCATTGTCAGGGCTTCTTCCCCAGATACCGGGACTGCTGCCTCTCCTGGGGCTGGATATAGAGTTACAGGTGTCTCCGGCAGGTAATGTGAGTCCTCATCACTTCGCCAGTCGTCACCTGCCTGGGCCACGCCTTGCTACCTGCAGGGAGGGGCCGAAAGGAGCCCAGGTGTTGATGTCGTCCAGGAAACTTCGGCTGTCACCCACCTGGTGCTTTTAGTGCAGACACTAATCACTCTCTTCCCCGACCAGTGACAGCCACATTCCAGTTTAGCAGGTCCCGGCTACCTGCTGGCTGCCTGGCTCTTCCCTCACTGATCTACGTGCTCCAAACTTTAGGATCAGGTGAGTATCCACTAGTGCGCAGGGGCTGGCTGGCACGTTGTACCCAGGGAAGGTGAGCCCGGCTCAGCAGCCTATTAGTGACCCAGTCCAAGGTAGCCCACTGTGGGCAGCACGATGGCTAAGTGGTTAGCACTTCTGCCTCTGCCAGTCACCATGGGCACCAATCAGGTGGTCGCAGGGTGATTATTAGAGACAAGAAAATGGTCCAAGTGGAATAAGCGCCACTGAATAGTGAAGAATTTGCTCATTGTGACAGCTGTGATATCATAATGGGACATGAACGGATGAGTTGAGGTCTGTTTGTTTTACATCTTCGTTATTCTATAAAGTGATATCTGATCTTTATGACTAATTGTTTATTATTTTATACTCTTATTACCTGCACCCTGTTATAGTGTATTATTATATTCAGTGACAGAACTACTGTGGGTGCAGCAGCTACACCCCGGAGGTAGGGGGTTCAGCACTTCTAGGTCACCCCCTCTCCGAGACCCCCTCCCAGGCTACCGCAGTACTGTCCAGAGCAGAGAGGGGTCCTCTTCTGAGCAGCTCATACGCAGTGGGTCACGGATGCCCAGAAGTGGCCCAGGGGGCCACAGAGGAATCATTGGGCCCTACCTAAATTTTCCACTGTTACCCAGCGATGCGCTGTAACGGTGCGCAGTGCCCTGATCTGCATGGCTGAAACCTCCTAACATTCCCACCTGTGGAACAAACATGTCTGTGGGTGGAACACCAGGGCAGAGCCCTAAAATCAGGACTGTCTCGCTGAAATCAGGACAATTGGGAGGTATGATACCTGCCAACCATCCCGACTTTACAGAAGTAGTCCCATAATTTAAGTCCCATTGTGAGCTAATTCCTGGGGTCTGATTTCAGAGTTCATGGGGGAGGGGATGTGACAACACAGGAGTAAGTGGGCTCCTGGGAGAGAAGGGAGGTGGGGGCGTTATGTGAAAGGGACGGGGCATTATGTGACAGAGTGGCTCCTCCTCCTCTCCGCTGCCTCGGGAGCTCCAAATACCGTCCCCGCTAAAAGGTGGATGTGTCTGATTGGAGGGCAGTGATAGCGTCACTGAGTGGTGGGAATCTTACTGCGTGCCCACTTATCTACCACATCTAGTACCGGGATTGGTGCTTACTAACCTCACTCCTGTGTGCTGGTTGTGTGCAGCGTTAGGCTTGGTACGCACTGTAGGGTTTTCAGACGAATATTGGGTCAATCACACGATAAACGACCCTTCGGCCCAATATCATCCATTCTGGGTGCCGGAACGGGGCTCAGAGTACGGACCTATCAACTTCACGGCATAGAGAGGATCATGTGTATAATGTGATCCTATATGCTGAAGACATCTCACAGCTGAATCTGAAGTGTCGTTTGTAGGGTGTAAGAAGGGTCTACATGTAAATCCTGAGCAACGAGAGTACCATCACTATACTGAAGGCTTAGGACACCTAAAGCTCTCCCGTTACTGTGGAACTACAAGCTCCAGCATGCAAGGACAACCTGGGACAAATTTGGAGAGTTGCGGGTTGTCTACCCCCTGATGTAAAGAATATACATATAAATGATATAATTACAGAACAATTAGGTAATATTACTGTATGTCATGGAAATGACAACACCTCAGAGCTATTAGTGAGTTGTAAAGAAACAATTCAGAGTTTGGAATTAAATTGCTGTTTTCTTAAATCCTCCAAATAAAGTAAAGTGCTCGTCTGTCATCAGTAAGATCAATCCCTGGCAGTCATCATCAGAGCACAGAGGACGTCAGAGCGCACACGATGGTGGAGAGTGAGACGTCTGTAGGACGGGTGATGGAGGGGAGACCACAACCATATATATATATATATACACACACACAGTCTATATACAATAGTGAGAGATCTGATCGTAGTGATATGAAAGTTATATTTGAAGACAACAGCCAGCTTTATATAAATACTGCACAAACACATGAATGATATCACTTCCAATACCCCACATGGATATTGTGCAGTTTTCCTGCTAGCTGGGAGCTGGCGGTGATGTTGCTAAATATTATCCAGACACAATATTTTATAGTATGACTGTGGGGGGGTCACATTATAACACCCACTATATATCATCGCAGAGTGAGGTCCGGTGCAGACCAGACAAGAACAACAACACAATAAATAAGCTTTATGTTACCCGGTGAGGTTATATGAATGTGGCTGGTTGTGCTCAGAGCGTCAGATATTGGTATCATCACGGAGATGGCGTCACGTCATTGTCGTTGGCTGGAATCATCCCAGATGTCAAGTCCCATCTTCAAGCAGACTACACCATGTATGTTATACTCAGACCAGTATATCTAACCAGGCTGCCCCCAGCACTGAGAGCAACGAGGCTGAGGACTCACTGATCTGAGCTGCGTCCAGTAACCAGGTCTGTGTACAACAGCTGTCCCAGACAGCAGAGAATTCAGATTCTCGGGACTGACTCTATATCAGTGTTGGCTAACCTGTGGCACTCCAGGTGTTGTGAAACTACAAGTCCCAGCATGCTTTGCCAATATATAGCAGCTTATTACTGGAAGGGTATGCTGGGACTTGTAGTTTCACAACACCTGGAGTGTCACATGTTAGCCAACACTGGTCTATATCAACACTGAAATGTCCATTCCTGACTTCATATTTACACTACAACCCGATCATCACGTCCATAGGCGCTTGTTGAACATCTCATTCCAGAACCATGGGCATTAATAAGGAGTTGGTCCCCTTTGCTGCTATAACAGCCCCCGCTCCTCTGGGAAGGCTAACCACTGTGTGTGATACATGACTGCAGAGAGCCGCATCCATTCAGGCACAAGAGCCTTAGTGAGGTCGGCGTTGGGCGATAAGGCCTGGCTCGCAGACAGCGTTCCAATTCATCCCACAGGTGTTTGGTTGGGTTGAGGTCGGGGCTCTGTACAGACCAGTCACGTTCTTCCACACCAAAATCGGGAAACCATTTTTTGATGGTCCTCGCTTTGTGCCCGGGGCATTACCATGCTGAAACAGAAAAGGGCCTTCCCCAAACTGTTACCACAAATCTGGAAGCACAGTAGCATGTTGTTGTGTGCTGTAATTAATATTTCCCTTCACTGGGACTAACCATGGACAACAGCCCCAGACCATTGTTCCTCCACCAAACTTTAAAGTTGCTCTTATGGACGCGGCCTTAGAACAGGCATGACATGAGGGGCTGTGTGGTGAGCTTGGAAGCGGGACCAGTCCCAGACATTTTTGGGAACGTGGTCCACTATGGGCAGCCATTTTGTAATTGCGTCAATGAGCGAATATTCTCCATTGCACTGTTCTATAAACTGACACAATGACACTTCTGTGTGATCTGAATGTAGATGAGTGTAAGGAGGGATTCAGGCCCATGATATATGTATTACAGACACCGAGCGCTGTGCGAACACAACACAGAAACATTATACCCACACATAGAATATATCAAACTTTATTTATCCATTTAGTGTTTTTCTCAGTATAATATTAACACAGACACATTTTACATCTCTGAGATCTACCAGTGGCCTTGGTACCCCCCAAAATGCTCATGTATGTTCCTGATATCTATGTTCCCATATAGCTGGGGCTGGTTGGCAAGCCCCTTCCCTACAAGAGTTCATACTCAGCATGGCACTGACATAATGCTGGCATGTCTTACCTCTATATTACCCTAGAGGGCAGCATTGTACACTGTTGTGGTCAGTAATAAGCAGAGGGGGGGGGGGCTGTGACTCTTATAATGAGAAAGACACAGAACCCGATTCCTCAAACACGTGTTACCAGCTCTGTATCCCTTATGTGGGTACATTTATACAAAGTGTCAATATGAATATTTACCAATAGATTTTTCTTTGAATGTTTAAAAAATAAATGAAATTTGTTTTAAGTGTTTTCTATATTCCTTCTTCATTCCTAATAAACGGAGGATGTTTGGTTACTGTGACAGGCAGCAGTATCTGAGTCAGGGGTACATGTACCACAAGCTGAGAAACTATTATCAATCAGAATTTAAACCTTTAGATCATCATCACCATTCACATCAGTCCCTGCCCCATTGGGGCTTACAGTCTAAATTCCCTGACATACATACACACAGACAATCAGACTAGGGTCAATTTTAATAGCAGCCAATTAACCTACCGGTGTGTATTTGGAGTGTGGGAGGAAACCGGAGCACCCGGAGGAAACCCACGCAAACACGGGGAGAACATACAAACTCCACACAGATAAGGCCATGGTCGGGAATTGAACTCATGACCACAGAGCTGTGAGGCAGAAGTGCTAACCACTGAGCCACCATGCCGCCCACGGCACTTTTAGGTTATATAACATATACATTACTGGCTGTAGATCAAACCCTGTAGTTAGGCAGCAGAGACGTGCGGCACCACGAAGACAAAACCGGCTGTAGAGTTACCATGGCAACCACGTAGAAAACTTAATTGCGCCGATTATGAAACAAAACAATTATATTTTGTTCTGTCAGTTTCAAGAATTGAGGAAACTTATGCGGAGAAGGTTTTCCTTTAAGAGTTTAGAAGATAACAAAATGGATGTAAACAGGGCAAGTCAATGCTTCTATAAGCAGTAACAATCCAGGTTATACTTATACTGCGGCGTAAGGTCACTAAATCAGACTGAACGGTAGACAGGATTATGGTAAAATGTCACTTCCCACCAGGGCCATCTTAACAACATTATGGGCCCCCGGGCAAGGCAATGCACCGGGGCCCCTACCTATATATATATATATATATATATATATATATATATATATATATATTTATATTGAGAGAGAGAAAGAGAGAGAGAGATACATATATATATATATATATATATATATATATATATATTTTCCAATTAAGAGCCCTGCCTATGGGGCCCCCTTGCCCGTGGGGCCCCCGGGCACCTGCCCGTCGTGCCCAATGGAAAAGATGGCCCTGCTTCCCACCCAATAAATTATGTCCTATAGCAGAGGTGCCACACTCAGTCCTCCAGTACATGTTTTCAGGATCTCTTTAATCATGCACAGGTGAGTTAGTGATTATCCCACCTGTTTCTACATACAGAAATCCTGAAAACTTGACCTGTTGGTAGCTCTTGAGGACTGGGTTTGAGCGGCTCTGTCCTATAGGAACCTCCCTCTGGTCATAAAGCCCTGCACTGACCATAGCACCTTGTGATGAGCCTGCGTCGTGGTCTGGCCAACCCTCACCAGACGTATATACAGGGATTACAGATGAACACACAAGCACTATACTTATGTATAGTGTGGTGAACATAGAGGACTTACAGATATAAGGATTTACCCATCACAATTGTGGGGAATAATCATAACTGCAGTGTAAATATTGTATATTAAATGAATCTATTGATACATTGCAAGTTACAATCAATATAATGAGTGATTATATTGATTTATGGGGGTGATTATATAACAACCCCATATTCAGAAATAGCATGGAGGGCAGCCCATACATCAAATAAAGCTTTCTGCCAGGCAGAGAAGGTGAGGGAATCAATATCAGCTCAGCAGATACACTGGACCTACACTGTTTGGTATCAATACATTTGTAACATTAAGTTGATTCTATTACTAATAAAACTGGGTCAGTGCGACACTCCAAAGGAAAGTTGGGTCACATACTGGAATTTGGTAGTAAATCAAGGAACATGCAAATTGTGATTATAAACAGTGTCACAGAAGTAGGGAAAGGTGTGAAAGTGTCTTTTAAAAAGCTGAAACCAGTTACAAGAAATTGTCAGCTCTTGGGAAATCAGTCATCATTGAAAAGCTGTCCATCTTGCAAGCCAATTTACCCTGGCGCAGATTATACCACTTTTCTGTAAATTATACTTTACCCCTATATTTTACTTGTTTCGCTTATCTATGTCAGGTCAATTGTTTATTAATAGTTTTTAGAGCCTATAAGGATTGTACTTTTTGTATATTAAATACAAAAATGTAATAAGTGCTGTCATTATTACTCTAAAGAAATTCACTGCCTGTTTAGAAGAGATAGACTGCTTGGCTGGATTAACTCTTGTGTGTGTGAAGTGTTAACTGTTTAGCTACCCGAGCACAGAGGGTGCGCAATTGGGTGATTAAGTCATAGGTTTGCTATGGGTCTTATACGTAGCTGGTGGCAGTTGCTGAGAGGTGTGAAGCGTCTGTGTTGGGAAAGGGACCAGTAAATCTGTAGCCGGAGAGAGAGGTGAGTGTGAGATTTGGGGCTGGAATCCTGTGTGTTCCCTTACAGTAAGCTTCCAAGTTACAAGTGTGTAGAGGGCGGATTGTGACTGGTGAGAGGTTTCCTGACAAAATAGAGGTGATATACTGTGCGACTATTATGAAGATAGGATAAGATATTAAATCAGGGAGTGTCTAGAAGGGGGCTATTGCTGACAGCTTCCCCGGGTGTTGCAGTTACCGTATTACAATGCATCAGACACAGAAAAATAATGCAGGCTGCACTCGCAGACTCGCAGAGCGAGATGTGATCGCATCGGCCCGTGGTTACTACCCCACAGGGATCATACCGGCTCTGCTTTCATGCATCCCAAACACAACAAATGAGCATCCTACATCCGCGTGTGTGAAGTCTAAGGGCTAGATTTACTAAGCTGCGGGTTTGAAAAAGTGGGGATGTTGCCTATAGCAACCAATCAGATTCTAGCTGTCATTTTGTAGAAGGTACTAAATAAATGAAAGCTAGAATGTGATTGGTTGCTATAGGCAACATCCCCACTTTTTCAAACCCGCAGCTTAGTAAATCTAGCCCTAAGAGTGTTTTTTGCCCCCAGACTTCTATAGCAAACACAGAAGATTTACAACGGTGTTCGAAAATTCAGAGGCCACATACAAACCTGCCCCATCAGGAGGGTAATATCATAAGGTCGCTGCTAGAGGCAAAGTTATCTTGTATGGGGCATCGGCCCGTTGTGCGTAATTACAGAGAATAAAAAAAAAAATATATATATATATTTATATTTCTCCAAGGTAGCCAAGTTATTGATAAACGGTGAAAAGAAAAGGGACAATTCTATAGACTACAGCACCCGTATAATGCTCAAATATGGTGACAAATGGGACAATTGTGTCCTTATTACAAATAGCCCCCCCCCCCCCCCCCCCCCCCGATATACACACATGTGACTGTTACAAACCTTTGTATTACACCAGTGCATTAGGGATTTAAAAAAATAAAAATAAAAATAGAATTCTGTTGGTGATTAAAATTAATAATATGACCAAGGGCATCCTTCAAACTTCAGTATTTGGTAAAAAGCAGTAAGAATTGTTACATTTTCATGGAATTTGTCCACTAGAGGGCACTGTTCTACTGGATTCAATGTATCACAATACAGCAAATCTGTTGTTACCAGATATAAATGTGCGCCCTCAGTTATGTGTCTGTTCCAAGTCACAGGACCCATCTCTGTGTATGAATAAGATATAACGGCCTTTACCGGAACATACTGAAGATCAGGGCATCTTAACAACATTATGGGCCCCTGGGCAAAGCAGTGCACCGGGGCCCCTATCTAATATATAAATGCTTAGTGGCGTCTGTCTGTGTGTGTGTGTGTGTGTGTGTGGAAAAAAAAGTTATACACTGACCTACTAAATTCTTAGTGTGTGTGGGAAAAAAATTTCAAAAAGGGCTGAAATTTGGTAGGGCTCAAACTCATTTTCGTGAGGTAATTTTACCTCATGAACACACATGTGTAGAGGCGTGCGTTAGTGTGTGTGTGTGTGTGTGTGTGTGTGTGTGTGTGGAAAAAACTATTTTCTCAGAAAGGGCTCATCCAATTGACCTGAAATTTGGTATACTGACATTATTTGACAAAAAAATTAGAATAGTCAAGTCAGTTAACTTCCATCATCCCCCCTTCTCCCCGTGGGAGGGGTAGTAAAGGCTAAATTTACGATTTGAGGGGTCAAACTCATTTTCGTGAGGTAATTTTACCTCATGAACACACATTAAAAAGGCCGCTTGCGTCGGGAAGTAACGATCTTCCCCTGAGGAGGCCTGGGCTAGGCCCAAATGCATGACAAGAACTTTTTTAAGACCTTAAGTAGCTTGATTTGACTAGAATGCATGAGTATCATGCACGGGTTAACTTTATATATATATATATATATATGTATAGAGATACAGATATAGACATAGATATATAGAGACAGGGATAGATAGATGTACTTGCTCAGTGACCCTTGAAGGTTTTTTTTTCAGATTTTTTTTTTCAGGATTATTTATTCTAATTAAGAGCCGTGCCGATGGGGCCCCCTTGTCCGTGGGGCCCCCGGGCACCTGCCCATCGTGCCCAATGGAAAAGATGGCCCTGCTGAAGATCTTTCTCTACAATTAGAACCGTTCAGTTTTTATTGGAGCAGTTATTACACAGCAAGTTCTCAGATCATCATCATCATCATCTACTGGAAGAGCAAATTGCAATCGCTTTGTACCCCACATCCCGGTAAAATCTGTGGGTGCACTAAATATTAATGGATATA
This sequence comes from Mixophyes australis, assembly GCA_036250195.1. Lineage (NCBI taxonomy): Eukaryota > Metazoa > Chordata > Amphibia > Anura > Limnodynastidae > Mixophyes > Mixophyes australis. The sequence continues at coordinate 417,461,166 of JAVHZZ010000002.1, read as the reverse complement.
AAGGTACAATTCTCTGCAGTGCCAGCGTCACTATAATAAGACAGAGGCCCGGATACATTATACCAGAAGTATCCACCTCGGTCAGTCCATTGTACAAACACTCGGTGGTGTTGATTGGTCTCTGTGGTAAAGGGCCAGAAGTACACGGCCCGGGGTAATGTCAGTATTACAATCACAGTGATAATTAGACCTCTAACTCAGGAGTTACGTGGAGCCATTAGTTCTACAAATACTGGTGAATAACTCACAATCTGTACACTCTTTACATACAAAATAATACAGCAAAACGACTCTCGTAATGAAATGTGATCAGCGTTTCTTCCCAATTCAGCTCAATGTAGCGAGAGTCCAATGAAGCGCGTCAGCCGCCGCATGCGGTCAGTGCAGCCCCACTCTGGTGGCTGCTTAATAAGTCAGTATCATGTGAGCCATGCAGGACACAGCTAATGAGTCTTCTAATTATCACCACACAGGAGGCCACAAGTCTGTCCCTTATCTTAATAAGCCAGTTACACTTCCTCCTGCTGACAGCAGGTGGCGATAGAGCGCAGAGGCACTGACAATCCATCTCCTGCGTCCAGGTAACGTCTTAGAGGGCTGGGGGGGTTGGGGGAGGGGCTGTACACTGAGGACGGGCGGGGTCTCAGCAGCATTAAATTAACAAGTAAGACCTCTATGGACAGAGGGGCCCCTCATAGGGAGGCAGGATGACATCTTAAATCCATCCACAGATCCCAATGGGGCGAGTTGAGGAATCTTGTCCAGCTAGGGGGCGCTCACCCCAAAAGTACTTTCTGCATTCTGCGTGCAGCCACGTTGGCCTCGTCCTCGGAGTCCGATTCGCTTTGGGAGGAGACGGAGCCGCAGGGGGAGGAGCATTCGGGGGAGCAGAGATAATGCATAAGAGGCAGTCGGTACTTCCCACAGAAATCCACAAACTTGATCTGACGCACACAGCAGTCGAAATAGACACCTGTGAGGGGAGAGAGGAAATAGAGATTAAATGCTGAAAACACCATTATTCACTCTTCACAATTAAACTTATCAGCTTCTATGTAACAGTGACAGTCGCCCGTTTTCCACAGTACAGAAACAAGCGGTAACGAAGGCTTCATTACAGTCCTGCTGTGCTGAGCAGGCATGACAGAACTCAGACTACTATAGTTTTATTCATGTCGGCTGAAATATCCAGCTCACAAGCAGATATGTTGTAAATAGATGAGCATAAGTTGAAGTTATTTCTCAGAAAGCTGCATAAACATTCATTATAATAATTAGCAAATCACAATATAGTCATTTGGGGGGTGACACCCCCCCAACACCATAAATTAGGGGGCCTCACAACACAAGTTCTACATGTACAGCGATCTCACCTCCGCACTTTGGGTTGGGACATTTGCTGGCCAGGTCCAGGTATCTCAGCAAGTTCTCGGGGAGTTCCCTCGGACAGTAGGGGATTCCACGGCTCTTCACAGTCCGTCCGGACAACTCCAGTAGTGAGGGGGGGTTATAGGTCAAGTCCCGAACAAACCTCACCACCAGTGGATTCCCGCGCAGACTGAGCTCCTGCAGGTGGACGAGGCTGAGGATCTCACGGGGGAGGTAACTCAGCAGGTTGTTGTGAAGGCTGAGGGACCGCAAGGAGTGTACTCTAGGACCAGAAGACAGAGGGTCATTGGACTGGACCTTCCTTACACCCGTCTACAGTCACATCCTACATGACCTCCAATAATAGACATTGGAGACCTCTTCCTAAGCTGGACTGTATCTTTATTCTGTGCTAGTCTATCCCAGATCTAAAGTCACCGATCACTAATAAACGGATGGGGTACGTTACTGCGATGCTGAGTATATAGACATATACACATTCAGCTTTGTGAATTTAAAGCAGCAGAAGCAGGACCCCACAACTCGACAGTTTATTTTAAGGGTTAGGGTTAAACTTGCCGCTTTAAATTCACAAAGCTGGATGTCTCTCTGTTTTGTGTTGTAAAATGGAAGTGCCGGCATGCAGGGAGTTCGGAACGGATAGCAGTGTGCAAGGTAGTGTTTTCTGAGATGTTCTGTGTCTCTATTAATGTAAGTCAGCATTTCAAGCAGGTCACTTTTATGGCAATCGGATTATATAGGTCTATATATTCAGTGTCATTATTAAAAGCATCGGATTAACCATTACACCGAAGTAAACAGCCCAATAAGATACAGATTCCCCGTCATCTGTTTATAGATCACAAAGGAGAACAATCAGTGCAAAATATTACCATAATAAAAGAAGTTTCTTTATATCCTGTATATAAAAGCACCAAACCACCGACTCTAAGATGGCACAATGCGAGCCCCCGGGGATTATAGAACAGATGCAATTCCCATTGACCTCTCTTATACACAGAACAGATCTGTAATACTCAGGTAAGTAGTGTTATCAGAGAGGGACTCACTGTGCCAGCTGTGGGGGGACGCTCTCAATGCGGTTATCACACAGCACCAGGCAGCTCAGATACGGCAGGTTGGCCAGTTCCGACGGGATGTACGAGATGAAGTTACCGCCCAGGTACAGGAACTCCAGGCTGGAACAGAAGATGGAAGCGGTATGAGCGAGAGCATTATATTTATAATCATTCCCTGGGCGTTCTGCCCTGTTACACTCAGGTGTGGTACATGGTGGCAGAGGTAGGGAGAAGGGGCAATTAATAGGGGCAACCACTGTTCTCATGGGGTATTCTGAGGACAGACCCATGTTACCCCAAATAGGGTTACATTCATTTACCCCTGTTCACATCTGCTGAGAGACGGTTCTATGCACCAACTACTCTCCCAGTTATAGGATGTATGTAAAGCTCTCAGTCCCATATCTAAGCTGTATATACTGGGCGTCAGGAACAGATTACGTCATTTCTGCACAACAGATCTAACCAATAATCCAGGTTAGAATATACACCAAAAATGGGTGCAGTGGGCACCAGATTAGAATGTGAGTTCTTCAGACAAGTTGCACTTAAGATCAGGGCTCCTCCAGTCCTACATTGCTGTAAATAATGTATATAAAAAAGTTACATCACATCTTCTAACCCTCAGGAGCCAACAGCAAACAGCGTGTACCGGGGGAACCATTACCCTCCCCCCTCCCCCCACTGACGATACTGACTGACTGCCCCATCCTGGCCGAGACCTTATTAATAGACCGTTTATATAGCAATGTGACATTTCCCAGCATTGATTATCTCTCTCTCCAACTGACATCCTCACCATACAGAGGAAGGGTCTGAGAGACACAAACCCATGGCTGGGCATTTCCCTAACGAAGGTGACCAATAAGAGTACTCCCATTGCGGAAATCCCTCAGTGAAATAATATTACAAACTGCCATATATCACATAGGTGGAACTCTGTGCTTCATGAGACAGGATAATTGTATCAGTTACTGGTCGTAGTCAGGCTACATATCCAGCGACTGTTCTCGAAATAGCTGAAGGATACAAAGTATCCATATTCTGCTGCTATGAACATGTTACACATTCTTCATACAGTTCCTGGAACATGGTTACTAGGAATCTGCTCGGAGAAAGCAGCTGTACTGAGAAGCGGCCCCCGGTAGGCTCCCATGAACTTTATACACACTTAACTTTGGACCTGATGAACCTACAATAAACACTGAGGAGGGGCCCCGAGAGCTGCACACGTTAACCCTTAATAGGGCTCTTTGTGGAGCAGATTACACACATTATAATCCCATTCCAGTGACATTCAGAAAACTCTATACAGATGTCACAAAAGACACACACCTACACACACACACACACACACACACACACACACACACACACAATGAGCGCGCCCCCAGGTGGCCTGTACAGGTACTGCAATTAACTGTATAATACCAAGGAAATCCAAGTTTGATGTATGAAGAACACAGACTAAGGGCTAGATTTACTAAGCTGCGGGTTTGAAAAAGTGGGGATGTTGCCTATAGCAACCAATCAGATTCTAGCTTTCATTTCTTTAGTACCTTCTACAAAATGACAGCTAGAATCTGATTGGTTGCTATAGGCAACATCCCCACTTTTTCAAACCCGCAGTTTAGTAAATCTAGCCCTAACTGCATGACATACAGAGAGATACAACAAAACTATCACCCATACCCCACATCTCTATATATAATCTGCACTGTTCTCTCTTTATAACCCCTCCCATTAATAATGCCCCTCTTGCTTACCCTCAGGTATATTCTATACAGAAATGTGCATTATAAGGTTTTATTTCTATTATGCTCCATATAAAACCACTCCCCCTATAACACCAGCTTTGGATGGTAATTTAAGCTGGGTTTATAAAGAGGGATCACTGTATCTCTATATTCACACAACCAAGGAGCTGGACACTTGCGCAGTGTGGAGACAGACCCTTTAGGGTCACCATGCTTTCTGGCGCTAAGAAGATCACCTTTACCAATACCACGCCTGTAACATGAGCAATGCACGCTCATAAACATGTATGTAGTACCAGGAACCAATCAGAAGTGAGGACAGTTGACTCAGAGCTTGGTTGTGGAGGGAGAGGTTTCCCTGCGTACAGCAGACTTCCTGTCCAGTAATCATATTGATGAGCACAAGTTGCAGTAAAAGGGCAACAAAACCTACAACACAAATTGCTCCCGCTCTGAAAAGTGATCTATGTTTTTTAAATACCCCAAGTTGATTTGTTAATGTGAGCAGGAAGGTAGGAGGCAGGGTGGCTGGTGGCGGGCATCCACTGTGTATAGTTCCCAATATACCAAGACTATACACACAGAATAGAAACCAAGGACCCGAGACACAGCCAGGCTGAAATCCTTCATCACTCCTCTCAGTGTGGGGCCAGCCGGCTCAGGGACGGCTGCCCTGGAATTTATAATAGAGACTCCAAACACGAACCCCATTCCAGAGACCATCAGGTCCTAGTGGGCTCCGATTTATCATGAGCCGGCAACACATTGCAGAGAGTACAGGGGAAATCCAATCAGAGATTTAGGATTGGAGTCACAGCGCATCAAACGCTGGAATAGTTTAAAATGCGGACAGCAGCGTTTGGGAAGAGAGTAAAATCACAGATTGATGTGAATTTTGTTAAATCCAAGATTAGAGAATATTTTACATCCTGATGCTACATAGCTGATGTAATATCTCAGACTTTGTGGTGCCAACTAGAAAGGGGGTTGGGTTACCCCCTGCCTACACGTGTGTCAGAAGCAGTATATTAGAGTTGTATTTGTGTATTTTAACTGTATTGTACCAGCTGTACTTCTGTATGATACTAGGACCTCCAACTAGTGTATAAAGGTCCTTGTCAGCAAATAAACCATCACTGCTTGAAGATTCTGACGGCGACTATGGCCTGCTGTATCCTGTGACCAATAGATCAGAGCTTACACTCTAATCCATTCCCCGGCTGTCCTGTGTTGAACCCAGCATCTCTGTGTCAACGCTCTGCCTGCTACCCAGCAGTCCTGATACATAGTATATGGTCAGGAGATACCAGCCAGCCCACAGCAAAGAGGTGCTGCAGTAACTATACCAGCTACCCAGAAGTAAGCTGGTTCTAGGTGCCGTTGAAGGAGCCGAATCGTCCTACAACTAGTGCACAGTTGGCATAAGCAGTCGGTGGAGTGTCTGGTGGCCGGTGACACCGGAAGGAGTGCTCAGTAACAGTCAGTTACTGACGGTGAGAAAGAAACCCAGATAAATTGTGTAACATCCCGTCAGCCTACTCCCCCGTAACAGACCGGGTGGCGGAGTAAGTCCATCCGTTCACACCAACTCTAAACTCAATCCAACATTTATGGGATGTTCAGGACCAGTACCTGAGACAGCGTTTTCCCACCACAAACCTGGCATCAGCTGAGTGACTTTCTTGTGCTGTACAGTACCAGACTGTGGCAGACTGAAAGCCACGGCATCTACAACCCACACGGTGGCCCAACGCCCCATTAAGGGTTTAATATTGCAGCTTTTTTTCTTCTCCACCACCTGTACATTTGATTACAGATAGTGAAGAAAACCACACTGGACAGAGTCCCTTCTGAAGATACATACGCCCAGATGGACATTTATTTGAAGACGTTTGATAATTCAGATGAGGCCTTAATAGACAAGTATACAATGTTATATACAGTATGTGATAACTATGAAGCTTAAAGAGCTAAATCATTCCAACACTCAATGAAAGACTAACGTTATCCTCAGTGTCTGAATAATGTAGGACTTTGTACAAGTCTGGAGGAGTCTTGAGCTTTTTTAAACGCTAGGGATACATATTATACAAGTAGTGTTACATGGACTCACGGGCTCTTTAAGAGCTGACAAAGTAAATAGATTTCAACACAGGCAGTGTCCGCTTAATCTCCTGTTACCACTGATGCAATGTCAGCTGAGGTTTTACAACCCCACATAGGCACCAGGTAAATGTCCCTCAGCGATCAGATAGACGATTAGGACTAGACACCCTCATCCAGCAACTACTGTACCTGATCAGGTTCTCTATCTCTGCTGGGATGCTCTTCAGGCGGTTGCCTCCCAGGGAAAGTGTCTGCAGGGTCTGTAAGTGGAGCAGTTGACTGGGGATCTCCTCAAACTGGTTTCCACTGAGGTTCAGCGTCTCCAGCTTCATGCTGCTCATCTCCTTGGGTAAGGAGAACTCATCCAGGCGGTTGTTCTTGGCCAGTAGGGTCTTCAGCTTGGAAAGTCCCAGGATCTCATCCCCAATGTAGGCCATATTGTTGTTGCTGATGTCCAGGAGGTGGAGATGGGAGAAAGTGGACACAGCAGGGGGTAGGACCACCAAGCGGTTGTGGGGCAGCAGAAGTTGCTGGACCTCCTTCCTTCTGTCATCAGTCATCTGCTCCAGGTTGAGGTTCTCCAGACCAAGGCGGGCCAGGTTCAGGACATTGTCCCCTTCAGCAGGTTCTGAGCCCTCCATGGTTGGACAGTCCAGGGGCCTCTCTCCTACAGCGCTGGGGCACTTTTATATAAGGGGTAAAACTTTTTGTAAACTCCCCCTGACCAGCAGAGACCAGAGACCGTCTCGTCAGAGTGAGGGGAGGGACCGTGTGGAGGACCAACAGCAGAGACCCCACAAGCCGCGTCCGGGGTCCTCTCAGCACTGACCCTGCTGCAATCTCCCGGAGTCTTATGCAAGTTCCACCGATCAGTCAGAGCTCAACCCCGGAATCTGTATAACCGGCTGTGCCCCGCCGGCCGCCTGCAGAGTGTGAGCAGAACGCCGGCTGCAGGGTTCACCCGCCACCCCGGAACCTGTGCGAGATGGAAAGTTATACAGGATGACGGGCAGCCTGCGCTCAATATACAGGAGGCAGGGACGGGGATGGGAGTGACATCACAGAGGGGGCGGGGCAAGGAGTAGAATTGATACATTGTAACGGATGGTGACACAGCTGCATTATTCAGCAGTTCCCTGATCTATTAACCCTGAGTCATATCCAGGAGAACTGTTCCTCCCTCACCTGGAGACCCTCTAATGTACACATCACCTGATCATACCTAATACATTACATTGTAAGGAGAACTGTTCCCCCCTCACCTGGAGACCATCTAATGTCCACGTTACCTGATCATACCTAATACATTACATTGTAAGGAGAACTGTTCCCCCCTCACCTGGAGACCATCTAATGTCCACATTACCTGATCATACCTAATACATTACTTTGTAAGGAGAACTGTTCACCCCTCACCTGGGGACCATCTAATGTCCACGTAACCTGATCATACCTATTACATTACATTGTAAGGAGATCTGTCCCCCCCTCACTTGGAGACCATCTAATGTCCATGTTACCTGATCATACCTAATACATTACATAGCCAGGAGAACTGTTCCCACCTCACCTGGAGACCATCTACTGTACACATCACCTGATCACACCTAATACATTACATAGCCAGGAGAACTGTTCCCCCCTCACCTGGAGACCATCTAATGTCCACATTACCTGATCATACCTAATACATTACTTTGTAAGGAGAACTGTTCACCCCTCACCTGGGGACCATCTAATGTCCACGTCACCTGATCATACCTAATACATTAGATTGTAAGGAGAACTGTTCCCCCCTCACCTGGAGACATCTAATGTCCACGTTACCTGATCATACCTAATACATTACATAGCCAGGAGAACTGTTCCCCTCCCACCTGGAGACCATCTAATGTCCACGTCACCTGATCATACCCAGTGCCGTAACTAGACATTTTAGTGCCCTGGGCGAGACATGGCACCGGTGCCCCCCATCTAAGTGGGAGTGACAGTTGCCAAGTGGGCATGGCCAACCTAATGTGGGGGTGTGGATAGCGTTTTACGAAAATAATTCTTACACATATTTGCATATATTTAGCTATCTCTCTCTTATATATATATATATATATATATATATATATACAGTGGTGGGATTCAAATAAATTAACAACCGGTTCTCTGCCCTAATGACCATTTAAAGTATGCAAAAATATATACCGAAAGGTATTCTAATATTTCCTGCACTTAATACTCAAATAAGAACAGTAAAAGAGATAGACAAAACTAGGTTGTTATAATAAAGAGTTTTAAAATGTTAAAGAAAAAATATAAAAAAATACTTTACCTGACAAAAATCTGTTATTTAATATTATATTCCTATTATGGCACAGTAATGCCCACAGTTCATATTATGCCACAGTAATGGCTCTCTTCATCATCTGCAATGCAGCCTTCCTTTGCCCCTCAAACACTTCACTTACCTTTTGTATTGACTTATTTATTCTCTTTTCATCCCTTCTTGTCGCCGCCGAGAAGTGATTTTTTTTTTTTCAAGGAGCCTTGAAGGAACCAATGGGGGAGGGGGGAGGGGGGGCGGTTGGGCTGTAGAATTGGTCAGGACTGCAAAGAGGGGCTATGTAGACACTTTACCCTCAATGCCTGAATTGAGGGTGCAAAAACTGTCCGATAGTAGAAATTGGGCAGATTAGGGAGGTTCCAGGATGAGTGCGATTTAACATACATACATTTACTCCAGACTGCAAAATTAGATTCTGTTTTGAGAGTTACCTTTTAGTTTAATTTCTGCAGAAATGCTAATTTCTATCCTTCAAACATACAACAGTGCCACATGTAATAGACAGTCCTGATGTCCTCTCATGCTCATAATTAAGACACCTACACCGAGCAGTGCTTAAAAGAACAAGTGAAAGGTTTAAATGAATGAATTAGCTTGCATTATGCACATTTGTATGTGGATCTGCAAACCCACAGAGCTACACATAGTTCCATGTACAAGGAAGTGGGCGTGCACCGTGAAATGCGTTAAGTGAACAAGTTGGGTCATCTGCAGAAAGAGCCAATGCGTTCCCCATTTTTTGTGGTTCTTAAATGAGTCTTACAGTGTGCATTACAGCTTACACAACTAATATAAAGAAATTAGCCATTTCAGTTGCCACCTTTGCACAATGGCGAGGCTTAGCTACCTGAGAGCACAAGTGTACCCACTAGTCACCCACGGCCACAAAACAAGTCTTCTATCTCAGAAAGGAGAATTTGACTTCTGACAGCAGTAAAACACCTACCTGTGTGCTAAAATGACCTGGTAAACTTGTAATCAGCACAACAAAGACTTGCTAATTATATACTAGATAGTGCTGAATCAAACTGACCGCTTGTCATTCAATATCCATTGACACAGTCTCCAGCAACTACCAAAGTCACTAACTTATCCTGCAGCTTGTACAATCTTAAACTGTGTCTCATTACTTGTTTAAAGGGAGCATTATGAGTGTCTGTGTGTGGGGAGGGAGGGAGACTCTACAGCCTTTTACTTTCGCAGTGGAACGCATGCATTCCAAATGCCGAACTTCCTGGAACGCACATGCGTTCTACTGTGATAGTAATAGGCTGTAGATACAGAGCCAGGTAGCGGGCGGCTGCTGCGCCCCCTTGGGCTTGCGCCCTGGGCGACGGTACCGCCCGCACCTGCCTAGTTACGGCTCTAATCATACCCAGGGCTGCCAAGAAGAATTCAGGGCCCGGGTACAACAAATTCATGGGGCCCCCCTCATATTCAAGTAAGCCCCAAAATTTTTTACGGCGGCGCAAAAAAATTTAGGTGTATGGTCATACATTCAGGGGCGTGGCTAGCCAAACGGTGGTGCAAAAATTTTGGGAGGTGTGGTCATGCATTTGGGGGCGTGGTAAACGTGCCATTGGGGCGTGGCTAACATAAAAACCACTAGGCTCTCAATTCGCCGGAGCGTCACATATGTTCAAGCACTCCTGACTTTCAGGACATCTACCACCACAGTGTAGTATACAAACAATGCAGTGTGTACACAAACAGTTCAGTCTTGGCCTACACCTTACATTGGGCACAACATTCACCAAAAATTGGTATTGTCCCTACTAGAATCACAACATTTCACACACTGTGCTGCTCTCTCCTACCTGTTCTTCTCACTTTCTCCACCTGTGGCTGCTGCTTTCTTTAGTTGTAGCTTGTCCGGATCCAGGAATGTTGAAGGACCTATTTTGAAAAAAAAATGGCTACATTTAGAAAATTACAGCCAGCCCCGGCCTTAAATCAATAGCACTCACGATTAATAATTAGGCCTTCCTCCAGCCCCAACATTAAAATAATAGTATTCACATTTAATAAATAAACCTATTTCACTTCCTGCAAACAGCCCCAGCAATACCTATTTCCCGCAACCATCACTGCCATTAAATAATTCATAGTCACATTTAATAAATAGACCTCATTCTCCCTAAACTCACCCCAAGATTCAATAGCCCTCAAACCACCCCATCTTAAATTAATAGTCCCTACTATTAAATTGCCTCACCATCACCCTACAAACAAAATAGCGCCCATTAATTAGCCGCCACCTACCTCACACACACTACATTGCAACAAGCCCCCTGTGCCATCACACACATTACTGTGCCCCTTCATCACAACTACACTGTACCCCCTTATGCTCACACTGCGACCTCCATGCTGCTTTTCCCCCTTCTTTTTTACTTTGTGCCTCTCTCCCACTTTTTTTATTCCTCTGTTCCTCTCTGCCACTTTTTTTCCTCCTCTGTTCCTCTCTCCCACTTTTTTTTCCTCCTCTGTTCCTCTCTCCCACTTTTTTTCCCTCCTCTGTTCCTCTCTCCCCAATTTTTTTTTATTCCTCTGTGGCTCTATCCTTTTTTTCCTCCTCTGTTCCTCTCTCCCACTTTTTTTCCCTCCTCTGTTCCTCTCTCCCCAATTTTTTTTTATTCCCCTGTTGCTCTCTCCTTTTTTTCCTACTCTGTTCCTCTCTCCCACTTTTTTTTTATTCCCCTGTGGCTCTCTCCTTTTTTTCCTCCTCTGTTCCTCTCTCCCACTTTTTTTTTTATTACTCTGTGGCTCTCTCCTTTTTTTCCTCCTCTGTTTCTCTGTCCCCTTTCTTTATAGTACTGTCCCTCCCTGTTTTCCTCCCCTAGCCTCTCCGTTTCTTTACTTACCTTTTGTCAACTTCTTTCTTTTCTTTTCTGCTCTTCTGTCTCCTCTTCTGTCTTCTTTCTTCATGCTGGCTGCGGCGCTCCTCACTGACTGACAGGCGTGACTTGATGACGTCACGCCTGGCAGTCAGTGTGAATGGAGGAGAGGAGGAACACGGCGCCGCGCGATCATGTGAGTATTTTTTTTTCTTTCTTACAGCTCCCAAGAAACCCAAGACACCCCCCCCCCCCGCGGGAAAAAAATAAAAAAAAGTTTAAAAAAAATAGCGCAAGAGAGAAAAATAAAATAAAAAAATAAATAAATTTAATTAGCAGCGAGGGCCCGGCCCGGGCCCCCTGGCATGGCCGGGCCCGGGTAAACTGTACCCGCTCCCCCCCCCCTCTCGGCGGCCCTGATCATACCTAATACATACTGTGACTGGATCGCTTGCAAATAACTTATGGTATAAATTTATTTAAAGGAAATAGCGCAGGGCGCTTATTTATATAATTGCCAAAGCACTTATTTTTGATATTGTGTATATTTTGAGATAGGAATTCCTTATTTCTGAGACCAGGGAAGAAACTCGTTTGTTTTAACCTTTCTAGAGTAAATGTATATATCTGATACAATAAACCTTTGTTTTGAAAGCCTTTTGTATATCTTGGTATAAGGAAATGTCTTGTTTGGGGTTTACAACTTTTCCTGGGGAATTCTTTTCTTTGGAGGAAATGTGTATTCTACAACTGTTGGAAGGACTCATGCTATTTAGACCTTTTGATGTGTGAGAGTCATAGGAAGATGTAACTAGACTTGCTGTCCACTGTAAGATGCATGATATCACAGATAAGCGTAAATATTGTTAGCTTTGAAATGCATGTAAATCCATGTTTGTGTAAACACATTGCTTTCTGATTCTAAAAATAGCCTGTGTGCAAATCAGTATAAAAAGCACTGTCTTGTACACTGAAATGTATAATTCTGATGTTCTATCTGACCTGATCACCTGGTACCTTCAACCAGTGTGAGAGCAATTAAACATCACTTGCTTCAAAGACCTGCTTGAAAACATCTTCAATACTGCTGTAATCCTGTGACCTGCAGATTAGACCCTAAATCAAATCCATTCTCTGGCTGTTTCTGAGGTTGGACCCAGCTTTTCCAGTACCACCGCTCTGCCTGCTACCCTGCAGCTCTGGTCAGTGTGATAGGCCAGGGAGGATCCATCCACAGCAACCCTGATCCATAGTAAGAGGTCCGGAGTATAAGTCCATGTACACCAGCAAGGGGGTACCCCAGCAGTGACAGTTACCCAGAAGGAACGTGGTTCTGGGCACCATAAAGGAGCGCAGTGGTGACAGCAGGCTCCTCCCACTGTGGCAGGAGGGGCGTATTTGGAATAATGAAAGGGGGCGGTGGCAAAGTAAGCCCAGCCGGTTCCCAGAAACAACAGACAGGGTGCATTAGGCGGTCCATCCTGTCACAAAGGAGAACTGTTCCCCTCTCACCTGGAGACCATCTAATGTAGACCATCTGTGGCTGATGAGTGATACTTTCTTGTACTCTGATTGATGTTATTAGGCTGCAGAATGTGAAGATGTATAGAAGACTCTGCACTGTGAGATTATGAAGCCCGTCCAGCAGGATCAGCGCCACCAAGTGGTTTATAAGATGAATTGAGCACAGGAAGATGGCAAATAAGGAATCTTTTGTAACAATAAGATATCTGCTCTGGGCTCCATGGCTCTACATGTTATCTATATATCTTCCTTTATTTAGAAAGTGCTAGCAGGTTATACATTACTATACTATACATTGAGGGGATTATAATACAATGACATGAATCAGAAGGTAAGGATGGCTCTGCCCATAGGAGCTTACAATCGAAAAGGTGTGTGGAACAATTACACATAAGGCAGTGGAATAATAATTGATCTGCAATCAAACATTAAATTTACCTCCCCCTCCAATGCAACCTGCTTTTGCCAAGGTCCAAAGTTACTCATTTCTTTTGCTTTCCTTTCCGGAATGAATCAGGCCCATTGTCTTCAGCCTTTACCATGGGAATAATTCAAGAATAAAACCTTACTACATTATTCTTTTTACTTTGGAGAACAACATTTCTCTGATGTTTAAAAATTGCAATTTATACCGCTCCCTGTCACAAGTTTGAACCCCAAAAAACCTTGCGCATGTTCTGCCTATTGGATAATCAGACCCTGACCAGGCTCCCAGAGCCGTAACTTAAAATTTTAGCACCTGGGGCGAGAAAGAATAATGCCGCTCCCTTCTATTTTAATACTCCAAACTGGCACGTTTACTGTAGGGCGGATTGAGGCTGAGATGGTGGCGGATTGAAAACAGCTAAACTGCTGGTGGGCTGGCCGAAACCGCCAGGAAAAGGACAGGTGTTTCTATACTTGCTTTTGATTGGCTATGCTCTTTAAACTATCTAGCCACTCATAAGAGGAGACACTACTAACATATAAAATATGGGGGCAATCATTGTTTATTGATTATGGGGCAAAATTAATTTCTAATTAACTTATTTGGCCAAATTTTATTTTTCATTATATTAAGGGGACAATATTATTGTATTATTATATTATGGGGTCTCTATGTAGTGACACGGGTGCATCAGAAATAATTATTTTCCCCATTAGCAATCAAATAGTTTTGCTCAGTTAATATATTCATATATTCATATTTCTCCATAATATAATACAATCATATTGTCCCTATAATAGAATATATACTAAAATTCGCCCACATAAGTTAATTATAAATTAAGTTTGCCCCTTAATAAATAATGATTGCCCCCATAATGTATATGTCAGTGGTGCTCACTCTTATGTCCTCACCTCTCACAGTCACCTCTATTGTTCTGGCCGTTCGGGTGGTGATTTTGAAGCCCTGGCTTAATAAATCCATCTGTGTGTATGTTCGGGGTGGCGATCTGTAAAGTGCTGGTTTTTAAAAATGTTCATTCTGGTTGTTTTAATGGCAGTTTGGTGATTAGTAAAAACGCCGAAAAAATGGCAGAAAACTGAAGGTTTTTTTTCACGCTGCTCTTTAGTAAATCTACCCCTAGGGCTAGATTTACTAAGCTGTGGGTTTGAAAAAGTGGGGATGTTGCCTATAGCAACCAATCAGATTCTAGCTATCATTTTGTAGAAGGTACTAAGTAAATGAAAGCTAGAATCTGATTGGTTGCTATAGGCAACATCCCCACTTTTTCAAACCCGCAGCTTAGTAAATCTAGCCCCTAGACTCTTAGCGAGCGGCGTGATCCAGCCACCACATACGTTCTCTGTAATCATCCCACATAAATCCTCTTTAAGCTTCCGGCCTCGTCTGGATGGTGTCTCAGTCACACACAGTACACGGACGCAGACGTGTTTAGACCTGGCGTGTGCGGCTCACATTCCTTTCATACAGCTGGAGTCCCTGTTTTATCATGTTCATATATTAGATATAACAACCTCTAGTAACGTCAGGTCACTGGGTTCTCACAGCCTCGGTGACCCCGAGTTATAACGTTCATGTCATAGTCATGTCTGCAAGAAATAAATGTCACTTAGGGGAAATGACAATATGTGTAGAAAGCTGCAATAACCTTTCATTAGGGACAATGGTCTGGACGTGGTCATGTACACGGGGCCCCAGCAGAGCAATATCTAGTTATTATTTAGGAGGTGTTGGAGATTTGTAGCGCATAGAAGATAGGAGAGCAGTACATGCGCTATAAGGTATAATACCAAGTGCTGACTCCTCCTCCGGTCACGCCCCTCGGCGGGTGGCTGCATAATTGCGGAGGGTTATTTTCTACATAGACCCCAATGTCTGCATCCAGCAGCTACTGACAGACCCTGTCCCAGACATCAGAACTCAGTCTAAAAGCCGAGGAGCCAGGAAGGAAGTGAAAAGGAAAAAAGTAAATCAACAAAACTGTTCTACCAGCTGACATTTGTGGCCCTAGACATGAGCCTAGTTTGCCTAGTTTGGTATATACCGCCATGGCTACCCGTAAGGTGAACCCTGCACATTATACATGATAGAGCTGCAAACAGTTAGTTCTGCCCAATCACACTGTGCTGGTCTTTTGTGCAGGTTAAACCACGTCCGTGTGCGAGGGTGGGAGGGGCTTCTGCTGACCAATGAATAGGGGATATGTGATTAATCTTCCCGAGCTCTGAATAAACAGGATCTGGTCTATAGCAGCCCTGAGGGTGGTCTAATAATAACCGAGGTGGAAACAAGATAGCTCTGAGGGTACAAGAACGTTGTATTTATGCTCATGTATCTGACCAGGTACCAGGGGAATGAAACACACAAAGGGGCCACTTACGGATGATCAGAAAAGTGGAGTTTCTGCGTCCGATTCTATTCTCCGATTACTGCACCTGAGTCTACCTATCTCATTTCTCCGACTCAAAAAGGGTTAAATGGTTCCATACATAGGTTGAGATCATACAGTTGAGTTCTGTGTGGACAGAATATCTCACTAGTGTAAAACACCATAAAATCACGTAAATGGTGGAAAGACAAAAAGGAGGAAAGTCCAGGAGTTGTTTTCTACTAAATAAAACCTGAGGTGTGTAGGCTGCTCTGTCCAACCTGTGGATCTGTAATCTAGAACAGATGGGCCCAGACAACCCTTCGAATCCTCACCCACGGCCCTCCGAGTCCTCACCCGCGGCCCTCCGAGCCTTCACCCGCGGCCCCGAACCTTCACCCGCGGCCCTCCGAGTCCTCATCTGCGGCCCTCCGAGCCTTCACCCGCGGCCCTCCGAGTCCTCACCCACGGCCCTCCGAGCCTTCACCCGCGGCCCTCCGTGTCCTCACCCGCGGCCCTCCGAGTCCTCACCCACGGCCCTCCGAGCCTTCACCCGCGGCCCTCCGAGTCCTCACCCGCAGCCCTCCGAGCCTTCACCCACGGCCCTCCGAGTCCTCACCCGCGGCCCTCCGAGCCTTCACCCGCGGCCCTCCGAGTCCTCACCCGCGGCCCTCCGAGCCTTCGCCCGCGGCCCTCAGAGTCCTTACCCGTGGCCCTCCAAACCTTCACCCGCGCCCCTCCGAGCCTTCACCCGCGGCCCTCCGAGTCCTCACCCGCGGCCCTCCGAGCCTTCACCCGCGGCCCCGAGCCTTCACCCGCGGCCCTCCGAGTCCTCATCTGCGGCCCTCCGAGTCCTCACCTGCGGCCCTTGGAGCCTTATTACATGAGATGACGGGTAATGTGCGGCCCTTGTGTATGTTAGAGGGCCGCCCATGTGGCTCCTGAAGGGTATCAGATGGACCATCACTGATCTAAAGTCTCGTCTGGCTGGTATATCTCTGCACACCTGCCGGGATACTTTATTTTCAGGTCCTGAGATATACTGGGGCCGTACTGCTTTGGGAACAGTTCCACTATTTGCTGCCATGTCGCTTCATTAAGACCGGATGATCCTCTTTCCAGAGAGGTGTCTGTAGAGAGGATCCTGGTGGTAGAGTTCTCCTGTCTTCATATTAATACCCCAGAGTAACAGGTATCATGGTCCTACCCCGTACACGTGATCTCATTAGAGGGATTTTGGCTCCTCTATCTCAGGACTCGGAACAATATTTATCTTGGATTAGGCTCGGTACACACTGGAGAATCTGTTATCTACAACGATTGTACCTAGAGCTGAAGGTCGGACTGGTCGGTGATTCATGCGTTGTACACACTACACACAATTTACCATTCATGTGCTCTTCATCTCGTCCTACAGTGATTACAGAATGACAGCACAATATGCATTCATTCATTCATTCCTCTCACACTGATTAACCGGCTTGTTATTGCTGTCCGCATGTCATAACGAATTTCATTTCTGTGACTCTGAAACTAAATATTCAGTCTCACAACGTATTATTCCATCTACAACACTCTGTATATTTAGTCACCAGGACATGTTCATCTGGAAAACCTCCAGTGTGTACCCAGCCTAAAAAAGGCTCTAGATGTGTTGACATTAAAGGAACATCTGATAAGATCTCTAAACTCCAGCCAGACCCCATGTTTGTCCCCCTCACCTCTCTGTTCTAGGGGCTGATGGGAGATAGAAGCATTTCTGGTGGGTGCTATACAAACAGCTCCCGATCTTTATACAGGAGAAGGTCACTGTAATAAAAGCAATTTGGGATTTTAGAGTTTTACTAGGTGATGGTTGGATGTGTGTTTGTGAGTAGTTAACTTCTTCTCCGTGTTTTCGGCTTCCATGTGTCCAGATGTTTTTAGGACAGGTCCCTATTTTTCCCCATGAAATCCGTAGCTCAAAACATTAACTCAGATTCCTGATGAAGCCCCGTTACCCGACCTAAGGGTGTTATGGGGCTTCTGACCTAAACTAACTGCAGGTCACATGGGTTACATATCAGCACTGTGCATGCTGGATATAAGCCTCAGTGTGTCAGTGCCTCGTGCCTCAGTAATATCACTAGTTCCTGGTAGACTGAACGCCGTCGGCACGAATCTTGGCGCACACTCTGTGTTTAGGTGACGGGTACAGTATAATATGTGTTGATATTACACCAGGAAAGTTCATAATAATAATGTCCAAATCTAATTAGTAACTGGGGGAGGTGATTTAAAAAAAAAAAAAAAAGTGGAGATCTCTTCTCAGGCATTTGTCCCTTGTGTGGGGGAAGTGATTTCTCTGCGCGCTCCGCACTTCCTGTCCAGCGGTTCTGTTACTGGGCTACTGAAAGTAACGGGCTGTCATTCGGCACATAAGTGATATATGTTATTTTATCACACTACGGGAATTTATCTGTGTGTATTTCAGTGTTATACAGAATGGCAGCTGCCCCTGTAGGCAAAACAACCCACGTTATAATATTCACACTATAGTATTAATAATCACCCCATAATAATCACATTATAGTAATCACCCTATAATAATCACATTATAATAATCACCCTATAATAATCACATTATAATAATCACATTATAATAATCACCCTATAATAATCACATTATAATAATCACATTATAATAATCACCCTATAATAATCACCCCATAATAATCACATTATAGTAATCACCCTATAATAATCACACTATAATAATCACATTATAATAATCACATTATAATAATCACCCTATAATAATCACCCCATAATAATCACATTATAGTAATCACCCTATAATAATCACATTATAATAATCACCCTATAATAATCACACTATAATGGACAGGTCACAAGATCGGTGCACCCATATCCTGAAATACAATGTGCTGCTGTGAACGTTAACAAAACGGTGCTGTAATCAAACTCCCCTTAATAATAACCGTACACAATGATAATATTTTATTAGGTTTTTATTTGGTCGTTATAGAATAAAAAAAATACAAATATAAAAACAAATAAAGGGTGCGGAATATGCAGAAACGCAACGTCTGGCGTGCGGAGCTTTGGCAGATCTCAGAGTGGACGTCCTGCAGGTGGAGGCAGTGCAAGGGTTAATACTGGCTGACAAGAATTACCCCCGATACCTGCGCTAGACTGATGAAGGACAATGCGTTAGTAAATCACCCTGACCTTATTAACCCCTTCCCTGCTGGCGGGGCGCGACCCTAGGTGAGAACTGAACTTGAGCTTCTTAATAGCATCACTTGTATAAAAATTAATTTGGGTGACAATCTGGTGGGGTAAGGGGGGGGGGGGGGGGTGTTGAACCCCCCCTGAACTTGCTAGCCAAGCTGTTATATAGAAAGCTCAGGTAGTTGGGGCTGGGTCTAGCGTCACATACAGCACCGGACGCCCCAATACTATAAATCACCCTCATACTAAGTGCTCCGCCCCCTCTGCCCCATCACACCTGGTACGGGCGCCCGCAGATGTACGACGCTATAACCGGAGACTCCGCTGCGTGAAGCCCAAAGCGCAATACGGGAAGGGGTGTGTGTCACTATCGCTACAATATCACAACTAAATACTAATAACAAACACTAAAGAACACAACAAAAGATACAGTTTGGGTTTGTTTTGGGTCCCATACAATATAGCACCTTAAAGGGGAGTCCAATAGTGGGTGGGGTTAACCCTTGTACTGCCAGATGATCACAATCCTGCCTGAGGAGGAAGGGGTTAATTGGAGGGTTACAGGAGGGGGGTCTGTAAAGCTGGCCCTTAGTCGGTTCGTCTCAGTACATTCTGGTCCACCCGCATCAATACATCGTGCCGGCAGCCATTAGTGCGGTCTGCGAAGCTCTCCGTGACACAACGTTGGACCCGGATTCAAGGATGTCTCAGCCTTGGTTGGCCAATGAGAATGCCAATCGGTCCAAGCACAGGTAGATACACCCCGACTTGTACACGCCTCATTGCGGGCACATTAAACATTACATGAACCATCCGCACACGCCTAACACCCATTCCCTCTACACCCAACACATGTATGAACTACACCTATAAAGACACCTCCCAAACCCAGGACATCCGTTCAAAGGGTTAACGCTTGTCCAGATTAAAGCTTTTGGTGGTAATTTGGAATCATGTCGCAGTGAAAAGCTGCATTATACTAAAGATATACGAGGAATGGCAATAAGGCACTCAGCAACTGTCACACAACGCGACATCATGGATTCTAAAGAAATTTGTCCCCAACCGCACAGACGCATCGGCCGCCGTGCCCCCGGCAGGTGGTAGAAGGCACCGTCGTGTGTCATCGCCAGCGGCGCGAGAGCCGAGTGCATTATTGCCTAACCGGAGAGCGGCTGCAAGGTGTGGAAATGATGAAGTGATTGGATCGTTTTTTGGGGGGGGGCTAAGACCCAGGAGCCCCGCCCCCTCTTTTTGCACCTATGCCCTATAAAGATTGATTTTTTATTTATTTTTTGTTGACAACAGCTAAGAACAGATTCTCCTGCCCGTCCCTAGACTAAGTAATGGAGGGGAGGGCGGCGCGCAGGCCGAGCGGCGCAGGGAATCCGCTGCTCCACGTTCAGATGTCCTTGCTGCTGGCACTCTTGGATTTCTCAGCGGTCTCCTGTAAGAACAGACATAGGAGGGAACAGTCAGTATGTGACGCTCTGTACACAGAACAATGTACAATATTGTCAGATCTGTCATGGTAAAGGAAGTTTAATAACACGTAGATGTTATACTTGTGAAATACTACTGGGCTTAAATGACTCTTGTCAACTCTTCCGCAATTTCTAATGAACTGCGTCATTGTGGCCCCATCCCCCCCATGCAGAGGTTGCGTCACCCCCCACCCCCGTGTCTCACATGTGTCAATGGTTGGTGGAATCCTGTGTCCTTACCTGATGCTTCCTCAGTTCTTCCACATATCTGCTCATATCTCCCTCCGGCTGTGCGTCTTTATCTGCAAACAGACGGCGATTCATTAATCAGCGGGACACAGCGTACGACAAGCACATAACATCCGCTACTCACAGGTGACACATTAACACTCAATGCAAAGACAGGTAAACGGCTGTTATACAGGAGGATGTTAATAGCGCAAATATATCATCAAAACTGATCAGGAAATAAGATATCTCCGGCAATCTGTGGGGGAGAGCGGATAATGTGCACATCAGCCAAACATTTATAAGGCGCCAACTGAACCTCGATAAGACGACTTTCCTCTAAATATACTGAATGACCCCGTGCAGTGTTCCTGATAGAGACCCCCCAGTATAATGTGTCCGCTCACCGTTCACTTCTATCCGTACTGAGCTCTTATTCATGTCTTATAGATAAGTCATTTTAGTACATGTCCCTTCAGCTGATGACGTGTGCGCACACATGTTGTATGTCACTCACCTTCACACGACATGGCAGTGCAGACCCAGTTTCCGCAGGCGCACACGCAGCGATTACACTGAACTTGTGTCTCTGCTCCGTCCTCGTAGGTCTCGTCTTCCAGGGCGCACTCTGAGAAACGAAGGGAGTGGGGGGGGTCAGACATGTAATGGGGGTGTTATAGCGCCAGGCACTGGGGTGGGACCAATACATGGGCAGCCTCTTGTAGAAGGATCAGAGGCCTTTAATACAGGGGACTCCGGACGATATGTAACACGGGGGAAGGGGATCCCGAATACCTACTTTTCTCCGGGGGGTTGAAGCTGGGGTTTAGACATTTCAAGAACTCGTTGAAGCTCAGTTTCCAGTCGGCGTTCTCATCTGACAGTTCAATAAGAGCCTCTACACAGAGACCCCTGGGGAAGAAAGAGGACAGAGAGCATTACAATTAGGTCCTAGGAGGGTCCTACTGTAAATATCCAACTCACCCACAAAAATATATTATAGACGTTAACACAGAAATAGAAATAAATCTTCTAAGAAGACTTCTAATATCCATATAATGTCCAGCAGCCGTTATCCCCTATATAATATACACACATTAACAATACATTATATAATGATGTGGACAAGCCCTTGGTGATTAAAATTGGAGCTTCATTTTTTTTTTTCCTCTGGCTTTGGGATCGTGAAAGAGTTGAACCGTTAATGATGGGCCCAATATAGCATCACTAGATAAAATTAAGTGGCGGGATAAGATTAGAGGCTTTGGTGAATAGCCGAGGTCACGGCCACTGACGGATCTAACGCCCCCCGAGCATCGGTACAGGATCGTGTCATCGCAATGACGCGTCGGGCTGTAATACTCACTTCAAGATCTTGTTGGTCTCCTGGTCCACGTAAGTGGTGATGTTAACGGCGGTCTGGTTCTGTTCCAGGAATTTCTGGAATTCGCCGGAGTCCAGGCGGGAATCCCCATCGTCATAGCTCTGTCGGCAGAAAAACACAAATGATATTTAACCAAGGTCTGGTGTAAATTTATAAATATTCTTAGTGGTCCCTCAGATCTGGGGGTTCCCCCAATACCATCACGGGGCACAAAAGGAACTAGGTCAGACACTTTCATATAAAGTACCATGGAATCTGTGTGGACACATACAGGATTACCATGGTAAGCCAGCAAGCCACCAGACGTGGTAATTTGGGGGTGTGCCGGTGTACGTTCTGTAAGGGTAAGCTGGAGGGACTTATTAATTTGGGAATAGACAGTACAGGCCAACCAGTGTGTCAGGGATTTCTTGTTCTTCGGGCAAAACGCACAAGAACAACATTGTAAATAATTCTCTTACAGAACCATTCAATCATTATCAGCTCTATGGCAGTATATTCATTACTCAGGTAAATATGCCACAAAAAAAACAATATACTTTGTCTTCAAACATGCATTCATCATACACTTGGCAGCAAAATACCATGAGTCTAGTAATTAAAGGCTCATCAGGAGAGCACGCTGGCCTGGGGGCCTAGTGGTAATTGGGGAAGTGCAGATATTACGGTTTCCAGGCTTCGGTTGCCGCGGTGACGGAATTTGGTTTCTACGGCCTGAGATAAAGGCTTTTCCTGACGCTAGGCCTTGGCGTGTAACCCCTTCACCCCCGTTATATTTGTTAGAACGATGTGCAAGATTAATGGAGCTCTGTGTATTTCTCAACCCTCGTCAACCCCACATAAGAATATTAAACAGTATTTAAAAAATACGAAACAAAATTATGTTTTGAAACTCAGAATTGAAGGGAATTCAACTCTCTAGAAGTAGTGCGACAGTATCCCCCCCTTTACTTCATTAATAGAAAAAGTGTCAGACCTGTGCCTCAGCCGGACAGTGATTAATGTCTTTTCCAGACTTTAATTATAAATCCTCTTATGTGTAATCAAAGAGAACCAGGAATCTGCTGCGTCATCTCCTCTCATGTAATCCTTCGCTTTGTAGCGGAGCCCCCTCCTGCTGATACCTAGGGAGGGCGACCATACCCCCCCCCATGTCTCTGTGAATGTAGCTGGCTGGAAATCATCATCATCACCATTTATTTATATAGCGCCACTGATTCCGCAGCGCTGTACAGAGCACTCACTCACATCAGTCCCTGCCCCATTGGGGCTCACAGTCTAAATTCCCTGACAGACACACACACACACACACACACACACACACTCACACAGACACACACACACTCACACAGACACACACACACTCACACACAGACAGACAGACACACACAGACACACAGACAAGGGTCAATTTTTTATAGCAGCCAATTAACCTACCAGTATGTTTTTGGAGTGTGGGAGGAAACCAGAGCACCCGGAGGAAACCCACACAAACACAGGGAGAACATACAAACGCCACACAGATAAGGCCATGGTCGGGAATTGAACTCATGACCCCAGCGCTGTGAGGCAGAAGTGCTAACCACTTAGCCACCGTGCTGGAAATATATATATATATATATATAGAGTAGGCACCTGGTATCAGACCCATTATACTAATAAATCTACATGTATCTGGTTTTATCGCCTATATCCCAGATCCCAGACCTAACCTTCCTCTCTATAGTTTCCCGTTACAGCTGGATTCTGATTTCCAGCTACAGACTATAATATTGGAGAATTTCTTTGCAAATTTGTGCCCCTGACCATGTCCTCGGCTTCTGTCACCGAGAAACACACAATATTATTCTATTTATTCTTCATGTAACTGTCAGTATGTGTAATTATTCTGGATAAACAATTGTGAATTTAAAGGCAGCATTTAGAATAAGATATCATTGAATGATTACAATGTTCAGGGGTCATGGGAGGATCACGCGTGTATCGCTGTGTGCCATGAACAATGTTGATAACAAATTGAAAAAAAACCAAACTCCATTCATTTGAATATTTATGTTTTTGAAAATTATGATCCTAGACATAGGACTGTGTCTTGTATTAAAAATAAAGAGTTGGGAGGAAATTTGAATAGAAACTCAAATGTTTTAATAGTGTCCTATAAAGACTAATTTTAGAACAATAATTGACCATAGTGTACAACTGATTACAATGTACCTACAGCGCTCCTACATGAATGAATAATGACAGTGAGATGTCTCCCCCTAGTGTACAAATGCAGCATTACACCATCGGTCTGATCAAGGACAATTTTTAGAGTTTTCACATTATTATTTCTCTAAATATTTATTTATATAGCACCAGCATAGTCCACAGCGCTTTACACAGAGTTGAAAAAACACTTCCATATACTGTTTTCTTTAAAGGAGACCTGTCAGTAACAGTGGAATAATAGTTTTAGTTACGGGAGAGAACATGAAAACAGTGAACAATATAGTAAAAATAAACTCTAAGCGGTAGGTTTACTAAAACCTCTAAAAAGCAAAAGGGGAGATGTTGCCCATAGCAACCAATCAGATTCCATCTGTAATTTATCCAGTGCATTCTAGAAAATGGCAGCTAGAATCTGATTGGTTGCTATGAGCAACATCTCCCCTTTTGCTTTTTAGAGGTTTTAGTAAATCTACCGCTAAGTGCCTGTAACCAGAGCCAGATTAAGGGGGAAGGCACAGGGGGCATGTGCTCCGGGCCCCCATCTCTCAGGGGCCCCCCGAACGAGGGCAGCTGCAGATTTTGCAATTGAAAAAAAAAAAACTGCAGATGATCCGTCCCCCCTCCCTCTCTTACCTTATGTGTGTTTGTGTGTCTCCTCCCTGCTCTTCGTGTATGTATGTGTGTGTCCCTGCTCTACATGCGTGTGTGTGTGTGTGTCAGTCCTCCCTGTCTGCCTTGTGTGTCTCTGGGATCGTTCTCTCCGGTCTTCCTCTGACAAGTCACATGGGACGCATCACATGACCAGCTGCCCTCCCATGCAGTGCAGCTTCCAGAGAGACAGAGGAGGCTCCTGCACAGCTCTGCTGAGTGCAGGTAAGTGTGTGAGAGAAGGGGAATGGGGGGGGGGGGGGTGGATTTGTATTAATATAATGAAGCAGGGAGGGGGGGGGTAGAGGTGATTTGTCTTACTGTAATGAGGGGAGGGGGGTTGTTTTAAAGTAATGAGGGGGGGTTCTTAATGTAACGAGAGGTGACCTATTAATTTAATGGTGGACTGTGGGTGGGGACTAAGTTTGAGGAGAAGGAGGCTATTTATTACATGTGAATATGAATTATTTAATGCTGGGTATGGTTGTGGGAAATGATTATGTTAAACGTAAATTTTATTAATTTATTGCTGGGGTTGTTTGGAAGGAGGGAAATAGGTTAATTTATTAATTGGGAGTACTATTAATTTAATGCTTATCTGTGAGGAGTTTGTATGTTCTCCCCGTGTTTGCGTGGGTTTCCTCCGGGTGCTCCGGTTTCCTCCCACACTTTAAAAACATACTGGTAGGTTAATTGGCTGCTAACAAATTGACCCTAGTCTTTCTCTGTCTGTCTGTGTGTGTGTTGGGGATTTTAGACTGTAAGCTCCAATGGGGCAGGGACTGATGTGAGCGAGTTCTCTGTACAGCACTGCGGAATTAGTGGCGCTATATAAATAAATAGATGATGATGATTATGATGAATGCTGGGGCTGGGTGGAGTGAAATAGGTCTATTAATTAATTGTGTATGCTATTAATTTAATGTCAGGGCTGGTTGGAGAAAATATCTATTTATCAAATATGAATACTTTTAATTAATACTAAATTAATATATTTTAATGTTGGGGCCTCATTATTAATTGTGGGTGCTATCGATTTAACTCTGGGGGTTGTTGAAGTTTTCTAAATTAACTGGAACATATTTTTTTTCCAAATAGGGGCCCTAACATTCCAGGATCAAGACCAGCAGCAACTAAAGACACAGCAGCCACAGGTGGTGAAAGAGACAAAATAGGTATGAGAGAGCAGGACAGTCTGCCAACTGTCCTGAATCTAGTGGGGCAGTCCTGAATTTGGGTGACTGTCTCACTTAGTCAGGATTTTATCCGACTGCAAGGACAGTTGGGAGGTGTGTCCCGCTTTATATCATACTGCTCGTAAAGGCTGAACTGTGTGCATCTAACAGTAGTGCACACAGTATTGCCTGTGTATTTGTCTAAAATGATAACCATATAACATCATAGGGGCCCCCTGGTTTAAGTGCCCTGGGCTCCCTAGGGCCTTAATCCAACTCTCTCTGTAACACAGCGCTTCTGTATTAATCTTATGACATCACATCATAGTCTCATTATCACATCCCTCCCACCTCTATCTCTTCTATATAACTTCTTCAAATACATGTTCTGTGTCCCTCTATTCTGCAAAATTAGATAAATAAAAAATAATAAATAATTCCCTATTTTTATAAAAAGTAGCCATTGGTGATATATGAAAAAGAAAGTATTGCTTCCCTATTTTTTGCATATATATTCCCTGTATATTACAGTTAAAAACACAACATAAAATTAGCTTGTCTACAGTAAAAAAAATAGTTTTTTCCTGTGAAGATCAATGGTGTGAAACTACGTCTGGTCAATGAGGTGCAAAATACATCCAGTCATTAAAGGGTTAACCTTACTTATTTACAAATACGAATAGCACAGATACTGACAGAGCACGTATCGCCCTCCCAATCGTCTGTTTCGTGCCCCAACAGTGAGCATGGAGGACCTTATGGCTCTCACACCTGGGGAGTCATATATGAGATGCTGGGAACCTTTACAGCACCCCAAAATGTCTGTCTTGTAAAATGATTCCACAGAGTGGGAAAGTGTCTGCTAACATGACTCTCGTATAGCTCAATTAGTCCTTCAGTAATAGGGGGACGTGGTAAGTTTCGGTTATTTCAGATTATGAGGAATAGCAGAATCTGCACTCAGATCTCTGACGCTCTCCTCACCTTGAAGTATTTTTCCAGGATCTCGCTGTAGTTATTCCCCTTGGAGAACCAGCCGTCGGGGACAATCTCAGCCTCCAGCCACTGGATGACGCGTCTACGTAGCTCATCGCGATCAGACTGGTAACACACAACTGCACAGAGAAGGACACAATCAGCGGAGGACGCAGGAGACAGCGGACAGAAGGTAAATTACAGGATCATGTCCTATGGTCGAGTCACTGCAGTGTGAGGATGAATTATAACAGAAGAGTAAGTTTGTGAGTTACCTGGGCTGGCGGCCGGAGTGTCCTCTGTCTTCTCTGCTCGTGGGGGGAAAACAAAACATTCAATTAATCACCCAGACCTTTATATGTCCTACCAGTACGTAGATAACACTGATCATCCTCCTGACATAGAATCAGTAAACGTGTGTATAAGATCCCGCACATAATAACATCACACTGAGGTCTTAGAGACCACGTAAAGGGGCTTTAGTATTACAATGTGTCTGATCTGCCCAGTCCAGACAAATACATGTTACGTTATTCTGCAAAGTTGCAGATATATTACTACAACAGTATTAATGCTGCCAACCAAATACTCCTGTAACAGAAGTAGTATAATCATAGCTCACTAAGGTACAGCCTACGTTCCGGGTATCATCACTCGGTACCTTTGCAGTGCCCGTCATAGTCCACTTGTATTTTGGACCCGGTCAGACAGGCATCACGGTGCAGCTCACAGTGGTTAAGGTAGGTCTTGGCGTTGCTGCCACAAACAGGTCTTTTGTGACTCTTACATTTCTGGAGAAGGACAAAAAGATGTGTAAATCTCTATTATATGTCTTATACTGCAAGAAAATCCTCTTGTATCCCACACCTAGAACATCTATGTCTTATACTGTGAGACCCAGGAGAACATCCATGTCTTGTATACTCTACGTAGGACAACATCCATGTCTTGTACTACTCTACGTAGGACAACATCCATGTCTTGTACTACTCTACGTAGGACAACATCCATGTCTTGTACTACTCTACGTAGGACAACATCCATGTCTTGTACTACTCTACGTAGGACAACATCCATGTCTTGTACTACTCTACGTAGGAAAACATCCATGTCTTGTACTACTCTACGTAGGACAACATCCATGTCTTGTACTACTCTACGTAGGAAAACATCCATGTCTTGCACTACTCTACGTAGGACAACATCCATGTCTTGTACTACTCTACGTAGGAAAACATCCATGTCTTGTACTACTCTACGTAGGAAAACATCCATGTCTTGCACTACTCTACGTAGGACAACATCCATGTCTTGTACTACTCTACGTAGGACAACATCCATGTCTTGTACTACTCTACGTAGGAAAACATCCATGTCTTGCACTACTCTATGTAGGACAACATCCATGTCTTGTACTACTCTACGTAGGAAAACATCCATGTCTTGTACTACTCTACGTAGGAAAACATCCATGTCTTGCACTACTCTACGTAGGACAACATCCATGTCTTGTACTACTCTACGTAGGACAACATCCATGTCTTGTACTACTCTACGTAGGACAACATCCATGTCTTGTACTACTCTACGTAGGACAACATCCATGTCTTGTACTACTCTACGTAGAAAAACATCCATGTCTTGCACTACTCTACGTAGGACAACATCCATGTCTTGCACTACTCTACGTAGGACAACATCCATGTCTTGTACTACTCTACGTAGGACAACATCCATGTCTTGTACTACTCTACGTAGGACAACATCCATGTCTTGTACTACTCTACGTAGGACAACATCCATGTCTTGCACTGCTCGCCCACAGAATATTTCACCCATTCATGTGGAGATGACGGGCTCCCATTGTGGGTAATGTGGTCTCACCTCAATGCACAGACAGGTAGGGTCGCCCTTCTCGGTCACCGCACACTCTCTGCCAGCTCCGCAGAACACGTTGGCGCACACCTTAGACTTGCTCTTTGCCTCTTCCTGTGTGTACAGAGGAGAACAGTTACTGTCATGTAAATCTATCATCTCACAATATCTCTGTAATTGGTGGGAGAACATCATCATCATCAGCTATTTATATAGCGCCCACTAATTCCGCAGCGCTGTACAGAGAACACATCAGTCCCTACATCATTATTATTATTGTAGATTTGTATATAATATATTTAATAATAACTATATAATAATGTCATTATTCATGCGCTGATTTATCAGTTCCCAAACAACAGAAGAGAATGGAAATAAGCACAAATTAGAGGTTTTCTGGGATAATGCAGATATTTATGTATATTGCAGATAGTTCTGTCACCATATAAACCCATGAGACTGTAGACCAAGTGTATTTATACACATCACAGAATTTTTAGGTGACCCCTAATATTCATAATCATTTTAAAAAGGGGTCACATAATTCTTTATACAAGTTATTTTATAATGAACATCAGAACTCAGCTCACAATTTCCTTTGAGGGGAACGTGTATTGTGCGTAGTTAATGCCACAACAGTAAGAAGACAACACACATCACATTCTATGGGCTGGTTCATGTTCGGATGTAAGACCGCGTGCGTAGCGTATAGTGCGTGAAACAGCTCTGCACCTGCCCACAGCCAGGTCTTATGCCAATGACGCAATTACATGAAATTCATGTCTGTATGCAAATGACACTTAGGACTGTCTACAACTTGAGAGACGTAACGGGGGCTGACTGCCGTAGCCCATGTACAGTAAGGACGATCCAATGCAGATGTGGCCGATTCTAGTCCTGGGGTGTTGTGAGTACGTCTGGTTTTGCCGTATAATTTGCTGCAGCTACAGGGCCGGTGTCAGTGCCGACTGATAGAGATGACTGACACATAGTCCTTGTTGTAAACGTTACAGACTATCGCAGACCAACTGCATGCAACAAAGATAGACGATAAAAACGCATTGTATGTACAGTATGCCAGAAAGCCTCTTTATATGTAATTAATGTTAGAAAAATGTAATAAAATTATATTTGAAATGTAATATTTTTTATAAATGATTATACTGTTTGTTGTTATTATCAAAAAAAAGTTTTATGTGTTTTGTGACCTTATATTGTACATACACATGTGTGTATACTGCATTCTGCTCTGTGTACAGCCAGAGCACACTTACGCTCAGATTGCAATGGAAACGTATCACGAGATCCGCTTGGATTAGAATAAGGTTGATCTACGCACATGCTCTGTGCGGACCCCGAGATGTGTAACACTGATTGCGACCTTTCAGCAGGAATTTTTAATGATGAAATATCTGCAGCTTTATTGGTGGTAATAAAAGCTCAGTGACACCTATAGATAACTGGGTAACATTTCCCTGAGTCCTAGGAATTCCTGTGGATAATATATCAGTCTGGGAGAGATAATAATGTGCTATATTCATATTATCTTCAGCTGCAGAGCCTGTGCTGCAGTACCAGAACCTGCCAGTGTGTGGGAGTGTTGAGCACAGGATGGGGTATTAGAACTAGGCAGGAACTGTCTGATATATGGAGACGTCTGCAAAAACTTTCCTGATTTTTCTGCTCTTGTACAATGACACCAGGAGCAGGCTGAGCTGGTGGGCAGGGGGGCATCTGCCCCTTGGGCTTGTCCCATAGTGGGCTAACTTGGGCTTGGTCACTGGGCCACCTGCATTTTTTTCCCTTTAAAATAGGCTTCTGAGTCAAGTCTTGCACCCCGGGCTAAAATGTGCCAGTCCTCCCCTGAATGACACATACTGTAGGAACCTGCAATGTACAGACGGCACCTTCATGGTACACGCATGTTCCACATCACAGCTACAGACACACACACAGGTTCTATATCACGTGAGAGGAAACAATGTATCAGTCTGCAAGATACAGATGGATTATAGCTCTTCCTCCAGCACTTATTCTATGTGGAGTCTCTTGTATTATATAATAATAATAATAAGACCCATCCCTGCTCATGTATGTGCGACCAGTCTATCTATGACGCGGTGATAAGCCTCACCCCGGTGTAATTGGCTGTTTGCACTGGAGAGGGGCTTACTTTGCAGTTCACCCACTAAGGAGATAACGCAGATGACAGCGTGGCTTTTACTGGCGGTGATCCCTATGTCACAGTATCAGGGGAGATTGTCCATTTATCCAGTGACAAAGAGATACAGCGCTTTCATCTTTCTATCGCCTGCAGTTAACGCCAGGACGCTTCGCTGCGCAGATTACTGTACTATCTTATCCTCCTCCTGGCTCCGCTGGGGGTGCAGATCGCTGAGGCAGAAAGGTTTCACTGGCCCCGTCCTAGTGGGCTAATCTTCTTATGTCGCAGTGAAAATATACTTTTATCACTGCGATAATAAATATTAGTGATTAATAAATACGCCTGATATTGAGCCTCATTTAGTGGTAGCAACAAAAGGGGGTACAGGCGGAGTGTTATTGGAGAAGGGTCCCCAGTTTCTGCGGAATCCCTACACCCACATTCCGGTTAATGATCAGGGACCAAATAGGGGAATATCTATGTCATTGTGTAGCCGGAAGGAATGCAGACTATGCTAGGAGTGAGATAATTCTCATACACCCTCTGTTCGCTTTATAATGTCTTCCAGCTGTAAATACACTGCTGGAGCAGGGGGGTGTGGACCAATCACAGAGCTCTGTCCTGCCAGGATCTGACCAATCAGCAGCTGCCAGGTACAACAGCTGCACATTAAGAGACTCCAGCGGGGGAAACTGGAATTAACCCCTGCACTGCAGGCACCGGGGGGCTTAGACATTGGGAATTATTACCACACATAC
This sequence comes from Mixophyes australis, assembly GCA_036250195.1. NCBI lineage: Eukaryota > Metazoa > Chordata > Amphibia > Anura > Limnodynastidae > Mixophyes > Mixophyes australis. The sequence goes on along the minus strand of JAVHZZ010000002.1, from coordinate 417,429,208 downwards.
ACTGTAACAAACTCACTTTATAAGTGCAAGACCAGCGTACAAGGCGGCGGAGTCCACCATCAGGGATTAATGTAACAAACGCCAATAAAAATATTTCACCCAATAAATGGTTACAAAGTATTTACAGCAGTAATTCTATAATTCCACAAATCAATGTTTGATTAGAGTTTTTTTCTAAAAAACAAACAAACTCAAAAACAAAAACAAAGTGAGAGTTTCCAAAGGACAAAACCACCTATTATGTTACCAGTGGTGCCGGGAAAATGATTCCTGGGCAAAGCAGGGGTTAAGGATTATGGCAGGAACTACAAGTCCCAGCATGCTCTGCCAATGGGAGTTTTGCTCCATAATAGTTTCAGAGTCACCAGTTGTCTACCTGTGAAACATGGGGTCATAATTTTATCTATCGCTGATTTTGAGTACGGAATAACTTAACAATCCAGGTATATGATCCCATTATCCAGAAAGAGAAATAAGTAAATAATTGCTGCTGTGGGATAGTGTCATTCAGACAGGTATGATCACTAGGCCCCGCCCCCTATGGTCACTGCTAGGAGCACTGCTGATGTACTTAGTGAGGAGGGGATATCAGAAGTGTTCGGGCATTAGGGATGTGGGAGATGGATAATTTCTATACATAATTTATAAGCAAAGTACTGGAAGGTTATAATGGAAATGTTAAGTATTATATAGAAAGGGGATTACTTTCTCCGCCTGTAGAATCCATGTTCCCTCTCTAACTGTAAAGGCCCTGGTCCCTTGTTGGATTGTTTTCGCTGCTGGGTAACCCCTTTCTCGCCTCCCCCTCCCCAGAATAGGGATGTGGGGACTGCAGGACAGAGTCCAGGTCCCAAATGACAAATATCATCAGACAGTAGGGCACAGTTTCCCAGCGGCAGTCTCCGCACACTACCATAAAGTGCCAGACATGAGATCATGGAAAACTTGCAGGGTCTGGCCCACCTTGGAAGTCGGGAATTAACTCTTCACTGCCTGGCTCTGGATAATCACAATGTTGTCTGACTTGTTCCTGGCGGCTGCGTCAGACTTTCTGTACAATTATCTTTTGCCAGGGTAAATGGGAGCTTCGCAATCTGTTTGTACATCACCTGCAGCCCTCCAACCCTTCACCTGCGGCCCTCCGAACCTTCACATGCAGCCCTCTGAGCCTTCACATGCGGCCCTCCGAACCTTCACCTGCGGCCCTCTGAGCCTTCACCTGTGGCCCTCCGAACCTTCACATGCATCCCTCCGAGCCTTCACCTGCTGCCCTCAGAGCCTCCACATGCAGCCCTCCGAGCCTTCACCTGCTGCCCTCCGAACCTTCACCTGCGGCCTTCTGAGCCTTCACCTGTGGCCCTCTGAGCCTTCACCTGTGGCCCTCCGAACTTTCACCTGCAGCCCACGGAGCCTTCACCTGTGGCCCCCAGCTCCCTCCTGCTGTATTGTTAGATGTATGTGTTATAGTGTGTAACACGCTGCTGTACGTTATTATATTGGGGGTCTCTTTCTCTGAGATTAAGGGGGATGTGCGGTCCTTGTGAGCGTCAGAGGGCCACACCATGTGACACCTGAAACGTATCTAACTCCTGATACTATCAGTAACTACCAGATACTGGCAGAGTATTCACATGACTGTGACTGATGAGCCGGTGGCATGGCTGCTATCACTTCCTATGTAAGGAATATATATAATACATCTTTATACCGTCCGTCTAGTATAGTTTACACAGACGACTTACATCCCTGCTCTGCAGATTCCTGTGGCTGATATAACCTCAGCACTTACTACTGCCAGGGAGTCTGTGTAATAAACACACAGGAAGTTTACACAGAGTCTAGTGTGACGTTAAGAGATATACAATGACATATACACAGATCTGTTCATTACTAGACCTCTTAAAACAGCAATAAACCTAAAATATAGACAAGCCCTGGGGTCTAAGGCTGAGTACACGCTACAGGAAATGTTTCCCGGTGTGATGTCCTTAACGATTTTACCAACAACTGAAAAATAAGGTCCCGATCAGCAGCCGGTTCCTGTGTACACACTACACACGTGTTACATGATTTACCTGCAGATCTGTGATCTTTATCTGTCATAACCATCGGCTGAAGAGATCATGACTTTGCCCACTCCATAGAGATCTATGAACACTGCCGGTCCTGAGAGCGTACACACTGCATAGAGATCTATGGACACTGCCGGTCCTGAGAGCGTACACACTGCATAGAGATCTATGGACACTGCCGGTCCTGAGAGCGTACACACTGCATAGAGATCTATGGACACTGCCGGTCCTGAGAGCGTACACACTGCATAGAGATCTATGGACACTGCCGGTCCTGAGAGCGTACACACTGCATAGAGATCTATGGACACTGCCGGTCCTGAGCGCATACACACTGCATAGAGATCTATGGACACTGCCGGTCCTGAGAGCGTACACACTGCATAGAGATCTATGGACACTGCCGGTCCTGAGAGCGTACACACTGCATAGAGATCTATGGACACTGCCGGTCCTGAGGGCATACACACTGCATAGAGATCTATGGACACTGCCGGTCCTGAGGGCATACACACTGCATAGAGATCTATGGACACTGCCGGTCCTGAGAGCGTACACACTGCATAGAGATCTATGGACACTGCCGGTCCTGAGAGCGTACACACTGCATAGAGATCTATGGACACTGCCGGTCCTGAGAGCGTACACACTGCATAGAGATCTATGGACACTGCCGGTCCTGAGAGCGTACACACTGCATAGAGATCTATGGACACTGCCGGTCCTGAGAGCGTACACACTGCATAGAGATCTATGGACACTGCCGGTCCTGAGCACGTACACACTGCAGGATTGGAACAACATTGTTCCATCATTGAACGAGATTTTTAGTTTGTTTTAAAAATCAAATGAAAATACACGATGAGCTTTGGGACAATAAACGCTCCTCATTGGAGCGTACACACTAATGTGATATCGGGCCGACTGGTTGTTTATTATGTGATTGGCCGATAATCAGCTGAAAACCCTGCAGCCTTAGGGCTATATTTACTAAACTGCCGGTTTCAAAAAGTGGAGATGTTGCCTATAGCAACCAATCAGATTCTAGTTATCATTTATTTAGTACATCCTACAAAATGACAGCTAGAATCTGATTGGTTACTATAGGCAACATCTCCACTTTTTGAAACCTACAGTTTAGTAAATCTCTCCCTAAGTGTCCTGTGTTATAGTAACTCTCTAACTCTCTCCTAATCTGAACAGACAGACTGATAAGGAACAAGTTACTAAGAATAAAGCTCTGTGTGACTATCCTCAGTGGACCTGGTATTATCTGTAGTGCCCCAGTAATCTGCTGTCTGCATTCCACCCTGACCACTCAGTGGGCCCAGAAACTGTCCTGCGGTCTCCTATCCCCACTTAGGAGGATATTGGAGAGACTGTCTCTCCCATCAGAGGGGTCTCTGGCTGTCACGCACATGGATGGGGGGTACTGAGCAGCGGAGTCTCCTTACACATTTGTATAGAGAACGTTAACCCTCTCACTGCAGGTTAATGCTCCACCTCCTGGTGACATTGTCCCCTGCAGTCCTGTAACATTGTTACCAGACATCAGTGATTTATAAACCCGCTGTACTGTGGATTATGTGATATAGTTACTGTTATATCCTACAGCGCACCAATAAATGGTGCTTACAATCTTATTGGCTGCCGCCGGTTACAGCATCTTTTTTCCTGAGCACCAGTTTCCGCGAATTGCCCCCAGCCTATGAAAGGTGTTTGTCTGGATGATTGTACATTAGAAACATTTCTCTGTCTCGGACAATTACTGGTAAGGGGTTATCGTCTTATATCGGGGTGTTTCTCCTCTTAGTGCTATTATACACGCCATTATACGGTGTCATACGTGGGCAGGACATGTATGTACAAACGGGGAGCACTAGAAATTTAAACCCAACATTTATACCATCTGTTCCTTCTCAATTGCTACAATGTGACTGGCAACATATAAACCGGTAAATAGCCAGAAACATAGGTTACAATACAGTCTGACCGATTACTGATCTGACCAATCAGCTTCCACCGTTACAATACAGTCTGACCGATTACTGATCTGACCAATCAGCTTCCACCGTTACAATACAGTCTGACCGATTACTGATCTGACCAATCAGCTTCCACCGTTACAATACAGTCTGACCGATTAATGATCTGACCAATCAGCTTCCACCGTTACAATACAGTCTGACCGATTAATGATCTGACCAATCAGCTTCCACCTGACAACCCAGACACAAACCTCTACCCACCCAGCCTTGATCGCTGCAGGTATCTCCGGGGTTCTGCTAGTTTGGGGTCCGGAAATTCAGGGGAAATAATAGTTTTAGGTCAGATTCCTCTTATATATTCCAGTAATACAGATTAGTAGAACACAGAAGTAGTACCGGCTGCCATCTGTATTAGATGCTGAGCACATATAAAATGTGTCTGGATTCTGTCAGGAGCTGTCCCACCACAGTCTGGGGTATATAATAGCCCCCTGCACTATATAATGCCCCGTGTGTATGTAACACGCCTGTACAGCTCAGATTGGGTGATGTCACTGTACCAGGAGGAAACACTGCAGAACAGGGACACGTTGTATAATGACAAAAACTGTAACAGAAACCTGCAGACCAAGCAGCCTGGTAAATACATAAGAGACCGGCTGTGTTCTGGGCATATTAATCATCGTTCTGTATATGAGTGAAGAGCCCCCGGGGTCACGTACATGCTTGTGTATCCGGTAAGGTCCCACACACATGAATGACACATGGCTGCACTGCTGTCTGTACACACGTGTGCGGTAAGTTAGTACCGATTCATTAAGGAAAGTAAAGCAAAAAAATAAGTACCTGGTAAAACCATGTTGCATTGGAGGTAAATTTAAAATGTGACGACAGATTTATAGTTGGGGTAGGGAATGTCCTAGATCAACTTTACATTTCAGTATAAAAATAAAGCTACCAAGTATTTGTGCTACATGAAAAAACAGCCAGTATTCAACTTATGTGCAAAATAATCTACTAATTTGCACCCCTTGTAACATGGTTTATCCAGGAGAATTTTTTTTTTGCCTTAATTTCCTTAATAAATCAGGACCTTGGAGTCCAATCAGCCATCATAGTCCTGTGTACTAATAACGGTTAGAGGCAGCTCTCCCGGTTAGAGGCAGCTCTCCCGCTATTACTGGAGTCTATACAGGAAATGTTCTCTGCTACATTGTATCTGATTACTGAGTTCCCAGTATTTGTGTTTCCTCAGTCACATTCCTGTTCTCCAACATTTGGTCCTAGTTAAAATACCTCAATAAACGCCCATTAACCTGTTCACTCCCAGACAGAAATTTATTACAGTGTTCTGCAAAACCAACTGACCTCAGAGGCCCTGATTCATTTAGGAAAGTTAAGCAAAAAATTGAGTAAGTTTTCTTACTCAAGTTTTCTGGACAAAACCATGTTACAATGCCAGGGGTGCAAATAAGTAGATTATTTTGTACATAAATTAAATACTGGCTGTTTTTTCATGCAGCACACAAATATTTGATAGCTTTATTCTTACACTGACATTTAAAGTTGATCTAGAACATGCCCAATGCAAATTATAAATCTGCCATCACATTTTAAATTTATCTCCCCCTCCAGAGGAACATGGTTTTTGCCTTACTTACTGCGCTTGTATATAGTGTAACGTTGTATACAACACCGGCACCATGAGTGGTCCCCGCTTGTATTTCAGGAGTTCCCCTTGTTGTGACATTGTCTCACTATGAAAGGGTTAAACATCTGAGAGACTGCCCCCCCCCCCCCTTCAGTTATTCCTTTGTTGTAGAAGCCGGATAACACCAGGAATGGGGCCTGTTCCTGCACGCTCCTGGGAAGGAGAAAGGAATTCTCTCAATCAAAGCCGCCTGGTTCTCTGCTATGTGATATCTCCTGGGCGGGAGGGAGGGGAGAACTGTCTATAGCATGTCCTGCCAGCCCGTACTCTTCCAGAAACTCCTGCCAGACTGTGCCCCCCCAGGATCTCCTGCCAGCCTGTGGCCCCCAGAATCTCCTGCCAGACTGTGGCCCTCCAACACATCTCCTGCCAGCCTGTGACCCCCAGAAGTTCCTGCCAGACTGTGGCCCCCAGGATCTCCTGCCAGTCTATGACCCCCCAGAATCTCCTGCCAGACTGTGGCCCCCCAGGACCTCCTGCCACACTGTGCCTCCCCAGAATCTCCTGCCAGCCTGTGGCCCCCAGAATCTCATGCCAGACTGTGGCCCCCAGAATCTCCTGCCAGACTGTGGCCCCCCAGTATCTCCTGTCACACTGTGCCCCCCCATAATCTCCTGCCAGCCTGTGCCCTCCCAGGATCTCCAGCCCGGCTTGGCCCTCCAATATCACCAGCCAACCTTTGACTGTGGCTTGTAGGAACACATCTGGGGGTAAATGTATTAATGTCCGGATTCTTCAACTCCGGCGCGTTCAGCGTCTTCGGCGATTAAATTTAAAGCGGCGCTGCATTGTAAAGGGAAGTTTCCCTTTACAATGCAGCACCGCTTTAAGTTTAATCGCCGAAGACGCTGAACACGCCGGAGTTGAAGAATCCGGACATTAATACATTTACCCCCTGGAGTCCTGCTATATAGTCATTACTAGTTATAGAGAACTGAGAAATGTCCTGGGGGTCAGAGAAGTTACACCCTGGAGGTCAGTGTGGGTGTACACCCTGTGCCCTGGGGCTCAGAGAGGTTACACCCTAGAGGTCAGTGTGGGTGTACACCCTGTGTCCTGGGGGTCAGAGAGGTTACACCCTGGAGGTCAGTGTGGGTGTACACCCTGTGTCCTGGGGCTCAGAGAGGTTACACCCTGGAGGTCAGTGTGGGTGTACACCCTGTGTCCTGGGGCTCAGAGAGGTTACACCCTGGAGGTCAGTTTGGGTGTACACCCTGTGTCCTGGGGTCAGAGAGGTTACACCCTGGAGGTCAGTGTGGGTGTACACCCTGTGTCCTGGGGCTCAGAGAGGTTACACCCTGGAGGTCAGTGTGGGTGTACACCCTGTGTCCTGGGGGTCAGAGAGGTTACACCCTGGAGGTCAGTGTGGGTGTACACCCTGTGTCCTGGGGCTCAGAGAGGTTACACCCTGGAGGTCAGTGTGGGTGTACACCCTGTGCCCTGGGGCTCAGAGAGGTTACACCCTGGAGGTCAGTGTGAGTGTACACCCTGTGTCCTGGGGGTCAGAGAGGTTACACCCTGGAGGTCAGTGTGAGTGTACACCCTGTGTCCTGGGGGTCAGAGAGGTTACACCCTGGAGGTCAGTGTGGGTGTACACCCTGTGTCCTGGGGGTCAGAGAGGTTACACCCTGGAGGTCAGTGTGGGTGTACACCCTGTGTCCTGGGGGTCAGAGAGGTTACACCCTGGAGGTCAGTGTGGGTGTACACCCTGTGTCCTGGGGGTCAGAGAGGTTACACCCTGGAGGTCAGTGTGGGTGTACACCCTGTGTCCTGGGGGTCAGAGAGGTTACACCCTGGAGGTCAGTGTGGGTGTACACCCTGTGCCCTGAGGTCAGAGAGGTTACACCCTGGAGGTCAGTGTGGGTGTACACCCTGTGTCCTGGGGGTCAGAGAGGTTACACCCTAGAGGTCAGTGTGGGTGTACACCCTGTGTCCTGGGGCTCAGAGAGGTTACACCCTGGAGGTCAGTGTGGGTGTACACCCTGTGTCCTGGGGGTCAGAGAGGTTACACCCTGGAGGTCAGTGTGGGTGTACACCCTGTGTCCTGGGGCTCAGAGAGGTTACACCCTGGAGGTCAGTGTGGGTGTACACCCTGTGTCCTGGGGGGTCAGAGAGGTTACACCCTGGAGGTCAGTGTGGGTGTACACCCTGTGTCCTGGGGGTCAGAGAGGTTACACCCTGGAGGTCAGTGTGGGTGTACACCCTGTGTCCTGGGGGTCAGAGAGGTTACACCCTGGAGGTCAGTGTGGGTGTACACCCTGTGTCCTGGGGGTCAGAGAGGTTACACCCTGGAGGTCAGTGTGGGTGTACACCCTGTGTCCTGGGGGTCAGAGAGGTTACACCCTGGAGGTCAGTGTGAGTGTACACCCTGTGTCCTGGGGGTCAGAGAGGTTACACCCTGGAGGTCAGTGTGGGTGTACACCCTGTGTCCTGGGGTCAGAGAGATTACACCCCGGGGTCTCATACCTGTTTTCTTCAGAGCCACGTTATTGACTAGTTTAGCATGTCCTTGTATTGCCCCTGGTATTACGTAGGAGCGCCCAGCCCCGGGGACAGGGTAATGTAAGTGGGGTGATTAGTGGGCACTATTATTGGCTTTATAGAAAGAGGTTTATAGACCCAGGAAACAGGGTCACGGGTGTCCTGAGTATCTGTGTGAAAAAATGTGAACTCTAAACATTACATATTACATGGAAAGGGATGCAGTACAGTATACTGGGATAGTAACACAGGGTACAGTATAACACAGGGGTGCGGTATAACACAGGCGTGCAGTATAATATAGGGGTGTAGTATAATACAGGGGTGCGGTATAATACAGGGGTGCAGTATAATATAGGGGTGTAGTATAATACAGGGGTGCAGTATAATATAGGGGTGTAGTATAATACAGGGGTGCGGTATAATACAGGGGTGCAGTATAATATAGGGGTGTAGTATAATACAGGGGTGCGGTATAATACAGGGGTACGGTATAACACAGGGGTACGGTATAATACAGGGGTATGGTATAACACAGGGGTACGGTATAATATAGGGGTATGGTATAACACAGGGGTACGGTATAATACAGGGGTACGGTATAACACAGGGGTACGGTATAATACAGGGGTATGGTATAACACAGGGGTACGGTATAATACAGGGGTACGGTATAACACAGGGGTACGGTATAATACAGGGGTATGGTATAACACAGGGGTACGGTATAATATAGGGGTATGGTATAACACAGGGGTACGGTATAATACAGGGGTACGGTATAACACAGGGGTACGGTATAATACAGGGGTACGGTATAATACAGGGGTATGGTATAACACAGGGGTACGGTATAATACAGGGGTACGGTATAACACAGGGGTACGGTATAACACAGGGGTACGGTATAATACAGGGGTACGGTATAACACAGGGGTACGGTATAATACAGGGGTACGGTATAACACAGGGGTACGGTATAATACAGGGGTATGGTATAACACAGGGGTACGGTATAATATAGGGGTATGGTATAACACAGGGGTACGGTATAATACAGGGGTACGGTATAACACAGGGGTACGGTATAATACAGGGGTACGGTATAATACAGGGGTATGGTATAACACAGGGGTACGGTATAATACAGGGGTATGGTATAACACAGGGGTACGGTATAATACAGGGGTACGGTATAACACAGGGGTACGGTATAATACAGGGGTATGGTATAACACAGGGGTACGGTATAATATAGGGGTATGGTATAACACAGGGGTACGGTATAATACAGGGGTACGGTATAACACAGGGGTACGGTATAATACAGGGGTACGGTATAATACAGGGGTATGGTATAACACAGGGGTACGGTATAATACAGGGGTACGGTATAACACAGGGGTACGGTATAACACAGGGGTACGGTATAATACAGGGGTACGGTATAACACAGGGGTACGGTATAATACAGGGGTACGGTATAACACAGGGGTACGGTATAATACAGGGGTATGGTATAACACAGGGGTACGGTATAATATAGGGGTATGGTATAACACAGGGGTACGGTATAATACAGGGGTACGGTATAACACAGGGGTACGGTATAATACAGGGGTACGGTATAATACAGGGGTACGGTATAACACAGGGGTACGGTATAATACAGGGGTACGGTATAATACAGGGGTATGGTATAACACAGGGGTACGGTATAATACAGGGGTACGGTATAACACAGGGGTACGGTATAACACAGGGGTACGGTATAATACAGGGGTACGGTATAATACAGGGGTACGGTATAACACAGGGGTACGGTATAATACAGGGGTATGGTATAACACAGGGGTACGGTATAATATAGGGGTATGGTATAACACAGGGGTACGGTATAATACAGGGGTACGGTATAACACAGGGGTACGGTATAATACAGGGGTATGGTATAACACAGGGGTACGGTATAATACAGGGGTACGGTATAACACAGGGGTACGGTATAACACAGGGGTACGGTATAATACAGGGGTACGGTATAACACAGAGGACTTTAGCGCCTCTAGTAATGGATATACAGCCTATATATATATATATATATTGTGCCATATTCCCTGCAGGATTCTGTGTGTACAATGTAACACTCATGTACGTGTAATATATCTGTACATTTCCCAGGACATGAAGACAGGAGAATGTGTCTGATCACCTGCGGGCGCAGCCTGAGCTCTGCAGCCAAAACATGATCAGCTGTGCGGGTGGGTAAGAGGCCCATTGGGGGATGTCAGTGGCGGCCTGATGCCCGTGTATATGGAGATTACATGTATGTCTCTGTATATGGAGACAACATGTATGTCTGTGTATATAGAGATGACATGTATGTCTGTGTATATGGAGATGACATATATGTGTATTAGGAGATTACCTGTATGTATGTTTATATCTGTCGATGACATGTATGTCTGTGTATATGGAGATGACACGTATGTCTGTTTCTATGGAGATTGCATGTATGTATGTTTATATGGAGATGATATGTATGTCTGTTTATTGGGCGATTTCATGTATGTCTGTGTATATGGAGATGACATGTATGTGTATTAGGAGATGACATGTATGTCTGTGTATATGGAGATGACATGTATGTCTGTGTATATGGAGATGATATGTATGTCTGTTTATATGGTAATGATATGTATGTCTGTGTATATAGAGATTACATGTATGTCTGTGTATTGGGCGATTACATGTATGTTTGTGTATATAGAGATGACATGTATGTCTGTGTATATAGAGATTACATGTATGTCTGTGTATTAGGAGATTACATGTATGTCTGTGTATAGGGAGATGACATGTATGTCTGTGTATATGGAGATGACATGTATGTCTGTGTATATAGAGATTACATGTATGTCTGTGTATATAGAGATGACATGTATGTCTGTTTATATGGAGATGATATGTATGTCTGTGTATATGGAGATGACATGTATATCTGTGTATATGAAGATGACATGTATGTCTGTGTATATGGAGATGATATGTATGCCTGTGTATATGGAGATGACATGTATGTCTGTGTATATGGAGATGATATGTATGTCTGTGTATATGGAGATGACATGTATGTCTGTGTATATGGAGATGATATATATGCCTGTGTATATGGAGATGACATGTATGTCTGTGTATTGGCTGATTACATGTATGTCTGTGTATATGGAGATGACATGTATGTGTATTAGGAGATTACATGTATGTCTGTGTATTTGGAGATGACATGTATGTCTGTGTATTAGGAGATTACATGTATGTCTGTGTATTTGGAGATGACATGTATGTCTGTGTATATGGAGATGAGCTAAGCATGTGAGATTTCTGTCATACAAAGGGCTCTCAGTATGTGTGACATTAGGTACATTAACCCTTTGGGCAATCGCTGGGAACGCTGCTTGTAGTGCTAAGTCCAGAGAGCCAGCGGAACATTGAACCTAACTTATTCTGATAGAAGTCACCTAATATCGGGGTGGGGGGCTGAAGTAAATCCACTTTCTGTGATGAACAAACTAGAAAAAACGAAAATAATTCAGACTATAACTAGAATTACATTTGGAAACTGACAGTAAATGGATAGGGGAACCAGCAGGACACCGGGGGGACAGTCCACTGACTTATTGGGGAATCACTGGATACTAGATCAGATATCCAGCCCTATGGCTCCAGGCACGGTGATGTGACACGTATGTGACAACAGTATACACGGGAAGTACACGGACCGGCAACCACTGAACATTGAGACAATAAAGACTCCAACTATTTGGGAACAGCTGTATTTGTGGGAGGAGGTCTCTGTCCTCACACCTGGACCATCCTGCTATTTCACACAATTACATCCGCCCCCGGGGTGTTTACTGTGCAAACAGGTGTGAAGGAATGTAACCCTCCTAATAATACCACCACCAAGGATAACCTCCCGTATTACCCCCTCCTCTGTCACACACCATCCAGCAGGTAACCGGTTAATATACATGTACAATCCATGTAATACCCAGTCCCTAAGTACATGACTCCACATCTGGGCTCTGCCTGTAGACCGCACCCTCCGAGGCTCCCACATCCCATCTGTGCTGAGTGCCGGCCAGGGGCTGAGTCATAGGGACAGAGTTATACCTCAAAGGGGGTCTACTGGGGGCAGCGCGCCCGCAGCTCAGGGACTGAGGGCGGTTACATCCAAACATGTTACATATAACGGGAGCAAGCAATCTACATGGGACACCTTACTTGCCTGAAGAGCTTACAATCTAGTTATGTGCATACACAAGAAGGTGTGTGGGGGAAGTGAGGAATGTTTCCTACGCTGGGTCCAGCTGTGTCCACTACTGACAGCTGTTATGTGGCATAGAGACAGTGAGTGTGGTCTGGTCCCTGGGGTGTAGGGAGGAGGTCACCCCAGAAGCTCTCTGCATGTTACACATATGTCCTGCAGATTGCTGAGCACGGCTTCCCCTGTGTAACATTACCAGGATACAGCGCATGGAGCGTTCCCTCTCATTAACCCTTACTGCGCTGGCAGCGATCCCCTATAAAACAGACCTCTAATAATCACAGTATTATCACACAGCAGATCCCTGGGGATACAAGGTAGCAACAGGGCAGAATATTTTATTGTCTATACTACGACTAACATAGTAAGTCACACCTGTGACACAGAATGTATTCCCTGCAGAGCTTGTGATCAAATTAAAAACGTAGAAGGTTTTGGTCTAATGTATATACCTATATTTCATTATATTAACAAGAGTGAAGTTACTACAGTTTATGTTTTATCTTAACTGTATGAAAGCCCTTGGTCAGTCCCCATTCTCATGTTATGACCCCTGTGGCCGATCACTTGGACAATCTGCTCAGTAAAACGGTAGATTCTGTCTTGAAGGAACAGATATAGAGTGAAGTGTCTGTGCTGTGCATGCAGTCAGGCTTTGTCTCATGTACACCCACAAACAGTAGATGAGCAGCCAGAAAAGGGTTAAACAAGTGCACATACAATCTGGGGTGCCTCGGGACACCCCTCAATCCACCCCAGGACTGCCCTAAATCCAACCCCTGCAAATCACTCTCCAAAGCATCAGCTAGGAGTAAGAAAACACAGGCTGGTTTATACAGTACACAGTATTGTAATCACTACCCCCCCTCACAATGTAGTCACCCCTGGTTATGTGTGAGATCACCCTCCCACTTCCTGCAGGGCATTTCTGCTTTCAATTAGTGGGACTAGTGTTTCACCCCGCACCCTACCAGAAAACAAACAGTTAATGTTTCTATACCCCCCTGACCCAGAAGAAGGAGACCCCCAAGGATTAGTATTCAGGGCAGTGCAAGACAATTATCACATTTATGTACAGGTATCTAAGCACGATATATATATATATATATATATATAGATAATACTACACAGGTAGTATTCCTTCACCTTCCTGCCCCCTCACATATAACCCTTTCCCTGCCAGCATGGAGTGACACTGTGGTAATGCATCATATTCTGGGCCTAGGAACTGAATTCTCCTGCAGCGTAAAACACAGAACCGCAACTGAGTTATCAACATACACAGAGGCCCCAAACCTGTAATGTAACACACACATATATATCTATACATCTATCTATCTATCTATCTATCTCTCTCTCTCTCTATATATATATACACACACACGTTGTAAACCCATAGGTCATTATTCTACATATAAGGGGCAAGAGGGATATTTAGGATAATTGAGAGCTGAGCACAAGTTTTAATGGAAAAACAGTAAGAAACTGAGATCCCATAAAGTCAGAGTCTGATCCCCTCTGATGGGCTGTCTATGTGCAGCCTGTAGTGACTGTCACACTGCTGATATATACATATAATGCAGATTATCTCACCCCCCCATACACACTGGAGGGGGGGCTGACACCCCATTATCCCGGCTCACACAGATGATTAACCCTCAGAGACCCGGGTGAGACATGCGGCGCACACAGGGTTAATGCTACATACCAGAGCCTGGGAGCAGGACACGACCAGCAGGACCAGCAGGGGGGCAATCCTCAGGAGCTGGGGGCACAGACAGGGCATTAGTGGGGTGCGGGGGGTATATGAGGGGCCGGGGGGGGGGGGTCCGTCTTACCATAGTGGCTGCGGGTATCTGTTCTCTGGTTCTTCAGCGGAGGTTATTGTCCTGTACAGACTGTGGTGCTGATACTGTATCCTAAATACTGTCCCTCCCCCTGTGCTCTCCCCTCCTACCGCCTCCCCCCGCACGGGTCCTCCTCCCCGCCTGCCTGTCACCCCTCTTACTGTCTGTCCCCCCATCACCCTCATTCTCTCCCTGTCCCCCCATCACCCTCATTCTCTGCCTGTCCCCCCATCACCCTCATTCTCTGCCTGTCTCCCCCTCTTACTGTCTGTCCCCCATCACCCTCATTCTCTGCCTGTCTCCCCCTCTTACTGTCTGTCCCCCCATCACCCTCATTTTCTCCCTGTCCCCCCATCACCCTCATTCTCTCCCTGACCCCCATCACCCTCATTCTCTCCCTGTCTCCTCCTCTTACTGTCTGTCTCCCCATCACCCTCATTCTCTCCCTGTCCCCCCATCACCCTCATTCTCTGCCTGTCTCCCCCTCTTACTATCTGTCTCCCCATCACCCTCATTCTCTCCCTGTCCCCCCATCACCCTCATTCTCTCCCTGTCTCCCCCTCTTACTGTCTGTCCCCCCATCACCCTCATTCTCTGCCTGTCCCCCCATCACCCTCATTCTCTGCCTGTCTCCCCCTCTTACTATCTGTCTCCCCATCACCCTCATTCTCTCCCTGTCCCCCCATCACCCTCATTCTCTCCCTGTCTCCCCCTCTTACTGTCTGTCTCCCCATCACCCTCATTCTCTGCCTGTCTCCCCCTCTTACTGTCTGTCTCCCCATCACCCTCATTCTCTGCCTGTCTCCCCCTCTTACTGTTTGTCTCCCCATCACCCTCATTCTCTGCCTGTCTCCCCCTCTTACTGTCTGTCCCCCATCAACCTCATTCCCTGCCTGTCTCCCCCTCTTACTGTCTGTCCCCCCATCACCCTCATTCTCTCCCTGTCCCCCCATCACCCTCATTCTCTCCCTGTCTCCCCCTCTTACTGTCTGTCCCCCCATCAACCTCATTCTCTCCCTGTCTCCCCCTCTTACTGTCTGTCCCCCCATCAACCTCATTCTCTGCCTGTCTCCCCCTCTTACTGTCTGTCCCCCCATCAACCTCATTCTCTGCCTGTCTCCCCCTCTTGCTGTCTGTCCCCCCATCACCCTCATTCTCTGCCTGTCTCCCCCTCTTACTGTCTGTCTCCCCATCACCCTCATTCTCTGCCTGTCTCCCCCTCTTACTGTCTGTCTCCCCATCACCCTCATTCTCTGCCTGTCTCCCCCTCTTACTGTCTGTCCCCCATCAACCTCATTCTCTGCCTGTCTCCCCCTCTTACTGTCTGTCCCCCCATCACCCTTATTCTCTGCCTGTCTCCCCCTCTTACTGTCTGTCCCCCCATCACCCTCATTCTCTGCCTGTCTCCCCCTCTTACTGTCTGTCCCCCCCATCACCCTCATTCTCTGCCTGTCTCCCCCTCTTACTGTCTGTCCCCCCATCACCCTCATTCTCTCCCTGTCTCCTCCTCTTACTGTCTGTCCCCCATCACCCTTATTCTCTCAATGTACCCCCATCACCCTCATTCTCTCCCTGTCTCCCCCTCTTACTGTCTGTCCCCCATCACCCTCATTCTCTGCCTGTCTCCCCCTCTTACTGTCTGTCCCCCCATCACCCTCATTCTCTGCCTGTCTCCCCCTCTTACTGTCTGTCTCCCCATCACCCTCATTCTCTGCCTGTCTCCCCCTCTTACTGTCTGTCTCCCCATCACCCTCATTCTCTGCCTGTCTCCCCCTCTTACTGTCTGTCCCCCATCAACCTCATTCTCTGCCTGTCTCCCCCTCTTACTGTCTGTCCCCCCATCACCCTTATTCTCTGCCTGTCTCCCCCTCTTACTGTCTGTCCCCCCATCACCCTCATTCTCTGCCTGTCTCCCCCTCTTACTGTCTGTCCCCCCATCACCCTCATTCTCTGCCTGTCTCCCCCTCTTACTGTCTGTCCCCCCATCACCCTCATTCTCTCCCTGTCTCCTCCTCTTACTGTCTGTCCCCCATCACCCTTATTCTCTCAATGTACCCCCATCACCCTCATTCTCTCCCTGTCTCCCCCTCTTACTGTCTGTCCCCCATCACCCTCATTCTCTGCCTGTCTCCCCCTCTTACTGTCTGTCCCCCCATCACCCTCATTCTCTGCCTGTCTCCCCCTCTTACTGTCTGTCTCCCCATCACCCTCATTCTCTGCCTGTCTCCCCCTCTTACTGTCTGTCTCCCCATCACCCTCATTCTCTGCCTGTCTCCCCCTCTTACTGTCTGTCCCCCATCAACCTCATTCTCTGCCTGTCTCCCCCTCTTACTGTCTGTCCCCCCATCACCCTCATTCTCTCCCTGTCCCCCCATCACCCTCATTCTCTCCCTGTCTCCCCCTCTTACTGTCTGTCCCCCCATCACCCTCATTCTCTCCCTGTCTCCTCCTCTTACTGTCTGTCCCCCATCACCCTTATTCTCTCAATGTACCCCCATCACCCTCATTCTCTCCCTGTCCCCCCTCTTACTGTCTGTCCCCCCATCACCCTCATTCTCTCTCTGTCCCCCATCACCCTCATCTCTCCCTGTCCCCCCATCACTCTCATTCCCTCCCTGCCCCCCTGTTACTGTCTGTCCCCCCATCACCCTCATTCTCTCCCTGTCTCCCCCTCTTACTGTCTGTCCCCCCATCACCCTCATTCTCTCCCTGTCTCCCCCTCTTACTGTCTGTCCCCCATCACACTCATTCTCTCCCTGTCTCCCCATCACCCTCATTCTCTCCCTGTCCCCCCATCACCCTCATTCTCTCCCTGTCCCCCCTCTTACTGTCTGTCCCCCCATCACCCTCATTCTCTCAATATCCCCCCTCTTACTGTCTGTCCCTCCATCACCCTCATTCTCTCCATGTCTCCCCATCACCCTCATTCTCTCAATGTCCCCCCATCACCCTCACTCTCTCCCTGTCTTCCCCTCTTAATGTCTGTCCCCCCATCACCCTCATTCTCTCCCTGTCCCCCCTCTTACTGTCTGTCCCCCCATCACCCTCATTCTCTCCCTGTCTTCCCCTCTTACTGTCTGTCCCCCCATCACCCTCATTCTCTCCCTGTCCCCCCTCTTACTGTCTGTCCCCCCATCACCCTCATTCTCTCCCTGTCCCCCATAACCCTCATTCTCTCCCTGTCTTCCCCTCTTACTGTATGTCCCCCCATCACCCTCATTCTCTCCCTGTCCCCCCATCACCCTCATTCTCTCCCTGTCTTCCCCTCTTACTGTCTGTCCCCCCATCACCCTCATTCTCTCCCTGTCCCCCCTCTTACTGTCTGTCTCCCCATCACCCTCATTCTCTGCCTGTCTCCCCCTCTTACTGTCTGTCTCCCCATCACCCTCATTCTCTGCCTGTCTCCCCCTCTTACTGTCTGTCCCCCATCAACCTCATTCTCTGCCTGTCTCCCCCTCTTACTGTCTGTCCCCCCATCACCCTTATTCTCTGCCTGTCTCCCCCTCTTACTGTCTGTCCCCCCATCACCCTCATTCTCTGCCTGTCTCCCCCTCTTACTGTCTGTCCCCCCCATCACCCTCATTCTCTGCCTGTCTCCCCCTCTTACTGTCTGTCCCCCCATCACCCTCATTCTCTCCCTGTCTCCTCCTCTTACTGTCTGTCCCCCATCACCCTTATTCTCTCAATGTACCCCCATCACCCTCATTCTCTCCCTGTCTCCCCCTCTTACTGTCTGTCCCCCATCACCCTCATTCTCTGCCTGTCTCCCCCTCTTACTGTCTGTCCCCCCATCACCCTCATTCTCTGCCTGTCTCCCCCTCTTACTGTCTGTCTCCCCATCACCCTCATTCTCTGCCTGTCTCCCCCTCTTACTGTCTGTCTCCCCATCACCCTCATTCTCTGCCTGTCTCCCCCTCTTACTGTCTGTCCCCCATCAACCTCATTCTCTGCCTGTCTCCCCCTCTTACTGTCTGTCCCCCCATCACCCTTATTCTCTGCCTGTCTCCCCCTCTTACTGTCTGTCCCCCCATCACCCTCATTCTCTGCCTGTCTCCCCCTCTTACTGTCTGTCCCCCCATCACCCTCATTCTCTGCCTGTCTCCCCCTCTTACTGTCTGTCTCCCCATCACCCTCATTCTCTCCCTGTCTCCTCCTCTTACTGTCTGTCCCTCATCACCCTTATTCTCTCAATGTACCCCCATCACCCTCATTCTCTCCCTATCTCCCCCTCTTACTGTCTGTCCCCCATCACCCTCATTCTCTGCCTGTCTCCCCCTCTTACTGTCTGTCCCCCCATCACCCTCATTCTCTGCCTGTCTCCCCCTCTTACTGTCTGTCTCCCCATCACCCTCATTCTCTGCCTGTCTCCCCCTCTTACTGTCTGTCTCCCCATCACCCTCATTCTCTGCCTGTCTCCCCCTCTTACTGTCTGTCCCCCATCAACCTCATTCTCTGCCTGTTTCCCCCTCTTACTGTCTGTCCCCCCATCACCCTCATTCTCTCCCTGTCCCCCCATCACCCTCATTCTCTCCCTTTCTCCCCCTCTTACTGTCTGTCCCCCCATCACCCTCATTCTCTCCCTGTCTCCTCCTCTTACTGTCTGTCCCCCATCACCCTTATTCTCTCAATGTACCCCCATCACCCTCATTCTCTCCCTGTCCCCCCTCTTACTGTCTGTCCCCCCATCACCCTCATTCTCTCTCTGTCCCCCATCACCCTCATCTCTCCCTGTCCCCCCATCACTCTCATTCCCTCCCTGCCCCCCTGTTACTGTCTGTCCCCCCATCACCCTCATTCTCTCCCTGTCTCCCCCTCTTACTGTCTGTCCCCCCATCACCCTCATTCTCTCCCTGTCTCCCCCTCTTACTGTCTGTCCCCCATCACACTCATTCTCTCCCTGTCTCCCCATCACCCTCATTCTCTCCCTGTCCCCCCATCACCCTCATTCTCTCCCTGTCCCCCCTCTTACTGTCTGTCCCCCCATCACCCTCATTCTCTCAATATCCCCCCTCTTACTGTCTGTCCCTCCATCACCCTCATTCTCTCCATGTCTCCCCATCACCCTCATTCTCTCAATGTCCCCCCATCACCCTCACTCTCTCCCTGTCTTCCCCTCTTACTGTCTGTCCCCCCATCACCCTCATTCTCTCCCTGTCCCCCCTCTTACTGTCTGTCCCCCCATCACCCTCATTCTCTCCCTGTCTTCCCCTCTTACTGTCTGTCCCCCCATCACCCTCATTCTCTCCCTGTCCCCCCTCTTACTGTCTGTCCCCCCATCACCCTCATTCTCTCCCTGTCCCCCATAACCCTCATTCTCTCCCTGTCTTCCCCTCTTACTGTATGTCCCCCCATCACCCTCATTCTCTCCCTGTCCCCCCATCACCCTCATTCTCTCCCTGTCTTCCCCTCTTACTGTCTGTCCCACCATCACCCTCATTCTCTCCCTGTCCCCCCATCACCCTCATTCTCTCCCTGTCTTCCCCTCTTACTGTCTGTCCCCCCATCACCCTCATTCTCTCCCTGTCCCCCCTCTTACTGTCTGTCCCCCCATCACCCTCATTCTCTCCCTGTCTCCTCCTCTTACTATCTCCCCATCACCCTCATTCTCTCCCTGTCTCCCCATGACCCTCATTCTCTCAATGTCCCCCCATCACCCTCACTCTCTCCCTGTCTCCTTCTCTTACTGTCTGTCCCCCCATCACCCTCATTCTCTCCCTGTCTTCCCCTCTTACTGTCTGTCCCCCCATCACCCTCATTCTCTCCCTGTCCCCCCTCTTACTGTCTGTCCCCCCATCACCCTCATTCTCTCCCTGTCCCCCCATCACCCTCATTCTCTCCCTGTCCCCCCATCACCCTCATTCTCTCCCTGTCTTCCCCTCTTACTGTCTGTCCCCCCATCACCCTCATTCTCTCCCTGTCCCCCCATCACCCTCATTCTCTCCCTGTCTTCCCCTCTTACTGTCTGTCCCCCCATCACCCTCATTCTCTCCCTGTCCCCCCTCTTACTGTCTGTCCCCCCATCACCCTCATTCTCTCCCTGTCCCCCCATCACCCTCATTCTCTCCCTGTCTTCCCCTCTTACTGTCTGTCCCCCATCACCTTAATTCTCTCCCTGTCTCCCCCTCTTACTGTCTGTCCCCCCATCACCCTCATTTTCTCCCTGTCTCCCCATCACCCTCATTCTCTCCCTGTCTCCCCCTCTTACTGTCTGTCCCCCCCATCAACCTCATTCTCTGCCTGTCTCCCCCTCTTACTGTCTGTCCCCCCATCAACCTCATTCTCTGCCTGTCTCCCCCTCTTACTGTCTGTCCCCCCCATCACCCTCATTCTCTGCCTGTCTCCCCCTCTTACTGTCTGTCTCCCCATCACCCTCATTCTCTGCCTGTCTCCCCCTCTTACTGTCTGTCTCCCCATCACCCTCATTCTCTGCCTGTCTCCCCATCTTACTGTCTGTCCCCCATCAACCTCATTCTCTGCCTGTCTCCCCCTCTTACTGTCTGTCTCCCCATCACCCTTATTCTCTCAATATCCCCCCATCACCCTCATTCTCTCAATGTCCCCCATCAACCTCATTCTCTGCCTGTCTCCCCCTCTTACTGTCTGTCCCCCCATCACCCTCATTCTCTGCCTGTCTCCCCCTCTTACTGTCTGTCCCCCATCACCCTCATTCTCTGCCTGTCTCCCCCTCTTACTGTCTGTCCCCCCATCACCCTCATTCTCTCCCTGTCTCCTCCTCTTACTGTCTGTCCCCCATCACCCTTATTCTCTCAATGTACCCCCATCACCCTCATTCTCTCCCTGTCCCCCCTCTTACTGTCTGTCCCCCCATCACCCTCATTCTCTCTCTGTCCCCCATCACCCTCATCTCTCCCTGTCCCCCCATCACCCTCATTCCATCCCTGCCCCCCTGTTACTGTCTGTCCCCCCATCACCCTCATTCTCTCCCTGTCTCCCCCTCTTACTGTCTGTCCCCCCATCACCCTCATTCTCTCCCTGTCTCCCCCTCTTACTGTCTGTCCCCCATCACACTCATTCTCTCCCTGTCTCCCCATCACCCTCATTCTCTCCCTGTCCCCCCATCACCCTAATGCTCTCCCTGTCTCCCCCTCTTACTGTCTGTCCCCCATCACCCTCATTCTCTCCCTGTCTCCCCATCACCCTCATTCTCTCCCTGTCCCCCCATCACCCTCATTCTCTCCCTGTCCCCCCTCTTACTGTCTGTCCCCCCATCACCCTCATTCTCTCAATATCCCCCCTCTTACTGTCTGTCCCCCCATCACCCTCATTCTCTCCATGTCTCCCCATCACCCTCATTCTCTCAATGTCCCCCCATCACCCTCACTCTCTCCCTGTCTCCTTCTCTTACTGTCTATCCCCCCATCACCCTTACTCTCTCCCTGTCTCCTCCTCTTACTGTCTGTTCCCCCATCACCCTCATTCTCTCCCTGTCTCCTCCTCTTACTATCTCCCCATCACCCTCATTCTATCCCTGTCTCCCCATCACCCTCATTCTCTCAATGTCCCCCCATCACCCTCACTCTCTCCCTGTCTCCTTCTCTTACTGTCTGTCCCCCCATCACCCTCATTCTCTCCCTTTTTTCCCCCTCTTACTGTCTGTCCCCCCATCACCCTCATTCTCTCCCTGTCCCCCCTCTTACTGTCTGTCCCCCCATCACCCTCATTCTCTCCCTGTCCCCCCATCACCCTCATTCTCTCCCTGTCTTCCCCTCTTACTGTATGTCCCCCCATCACCCTCATTCTCTCCCTGTCCCCCATCACCCTCATTCTCTCCCTGTCTTCCCCTCTTACTGTCTGTCCCCCCATCACCCTCATTCTCTCCCTGTCCCCCCATCACCCTCATTCTCTCCCTGTCTTCCCCTCTTACTGTCTGTCCCCCCATCACCCTCATTCTCTCCCTGTCCCCCCTCTTACTGTCTGTCCCCCCATCACCCTCATTCTCTCCCTGTCCCCCCATCACCCTCATTCTCTCACTGTCTTCCCCTCTTACTGTCTGTCCCCCATCACCTTAATTCTCTCCCTGTCTCCCCCTCTTACTGTCTGTCCCCCCATCACCCTCATTATCCCTGTCTCCCCCTCTTACTATCTGTCCCCCCCATCACCCTCATTCTCTCCCTGTTGTATCTTGGGGTTTTCAGTTAGCGTCGAATAGTTGTATTTCCAACTCGCATGTCTCTCTGTTACAGCACAATTTCCCAAGGCTTCACATTAAATTTGTCATGCAATCTATTCATCACATATCTATCTATCTATCTATCTATCTATCTATCTATCTATCTATCTATCTATCTATCTCATATCTATCTCATATCTATCTATCTATCTATCTATCTCATATCTATCTATCTATCTATCTATCTATCTATCTATCTCATATCTATCTATCTATCTATCTATCTATTCTCTCATATCTATCTATCTATCTATCTATCTATCTCATATCTATCTATCTATCTCATATCTATCTATCTACCTCATATCTATCTATCTATCTATCTATCTATCTATCTCATATCTATCTATCTATCTATCTATCTATCTATCTATCTATCTATCTATCTATCCCATATCTATCTCATATCTATCTATCTATCTATCTCATATCTATCTATCTATCTATCTATCTATCTATCTATCTATCTATCTATCTATCTATCTCATATCTATCTATCTATCTATCTATCTATCTCATATCTATCTATCTATTTATCTATCTATCTCATATCTAGCTATCTATCTATCTCATATCTATCTATCTATCTATCTATCTATCTCATATCTATCTATCTACCTCATATCTATCTATCTATCTATCTATCTATCTCATATCTATCTATCTATCTATCTATCTATCTCATATCTATCTATCTATCTATCTATCTATCTCATATCTATCTATCTATCTATCTATCTCATATCTATCTATCTATCTATCTATCTATCTATCTATCTATCTCATATCTATCTATCTATCTATCTATCTATCTATCTATCTATCTATCTCATATCTATCTATCTATCTCATATCTATCTATCTATCTATCTCATATCTATCTATCTATCTATCTCATATCTATCTATCTATCTATCTATCTATCTATCTCATGTCTATTATCTATTATTATGTATTTATAATATATTTATATAATATATATAATAATATCTGGAGGTTACTAGTCTACTGAGCAGTCTTTTAACCCCATGGTTGGAATTTTGTACTTCTTCCATTTTCTACACAGAACCAAGTACTTGTAGGAGTTTTCCAGCAGGACAATACCAGCTTTTCACACAGGTTGGGGCGATTCTGAATTATCAGGTCTATTCTCAACTTACTATTCTCCATGTACCATGTGTTTGTAACTACACGTGGAAAAACACACATAGCTGTGCGGATTATCATTTCAGCCAGTTTATTTTCAACTGGTAATTCACCACTGTATTATATTATGCTGGACGTTACCTTCATTGGACTTTATATCTCCCACATATTGTTGGCACTAAGATCCACAACTGTGTTATTATTATTATTTTGATTGGTCATTCTAGTAGACTGATTTAAACAGCTCCAGATTTTTATGTGTATTTTGAAGTTTACAATTATTTATTAAATTGATTTATATATATTTCAAGCTTTGCGCTATTTCTGATCTTTTTTTCTTTACTGTTGTGTTTAAGCAGAATCCAGAACCTGCACAGATAAGCAGCAGCTTGATTTAAGTATTTTAGGTTCTTTAGCACCCTCATACTTTGTTGTTTATAATATATTTATCTATCTGTAACCTGTGTTAATGAGAATGTTTATTTATGTTACTGGTGTTACTGAATTGTTTTAATAATGTTAACACTGATATAGAAAACCGTGTTCACTTTAGAAATCATTGTGTATGAGGACTGTGTTGCGCTAAAGAGCAGGAGACAGGGAGTATGAGAGGGTTGGACAATTGAGAAAGTTTAGTGAAGAACAAGAGAGAAGGGGGAGGACATGTGAGAGGTGAGGAAGAGGAACATTGAGGAGCATTTAGCAGTAAAGTACATGAAATGAGAGTATTGTGACAGACTAAGAAGATAGCAGTCTATACAAAAGGAGGATAAGCTATAAAAAAAAAAACTCAGACCACAAGGATGAGAGTCTGTGTGCCGGGAATACATCAGTTGTGAGAGAGAAGTTTATCAATCCTCAGTCCAGTAGTAAACAGAGTGTAATTTGCCTACAGATGTTTATAATATTGAACTACAGAAGTTTCCTTTTCTCTAAAAAAAAACAAGAACCAGATTTAGAGATAATAAGACTAAGATTTTATTTCAAGCAGAGACAGTTAAATTATAATAACCTTTCACCTCACTAACTGTAGTAAGATAATGGACACTTAAAGATATAGGGCTTGCAATTAGGAGAAACTGTAAAAATGTATTTTATGTATAGTAGACATTAATAACATCCTAATAAACGTATTTTATGGGGGGAGAGTGAGATGCGTTCTGCTCTGTCCTGCGCTATTTGAATGGAAGCCGTTCCGGTCAGTTCAGGCAGCAGTCCAAAGCTTCAACTATTGTATCTGTACAATTTGGTTGTTATTGTGTCTGGTTAAACTCCTCACGTGTTACCCTCATCCAGATCACATATCCCAATCTAACCCCCAAAGCTACTCCATCCACACACATGCATACTTTCACACCTATACATATTGTGACAAAGATTCACATAATAGTCACCTAGTTTAATGGTGAGCAGGCGGAGGACATGTGTGTTATTTAAAATGACATGTTTTGTAGTGGTTTAGAGGTATGTTCTTTCACAGCTAGCAACAAGCTGACAGGGTGTGTCTGCATTCAAGCAGAGCCCCTGATGACCGACCGCACGATGTAGGGCAGGGCATGATATGGTGATGTATTTTCATCCTTCTTCATTACATTTTGAATGTTTTTTTTAATGACTGGTGCTGGTCTGTTCTAGCATTTGTAACAATTGTGGATATATACACACACACAGTATATATAATGTAAGTGACTGGAGTTTGATAGTGTTACTACGAAGGCAGTAGGAGAAGTGGCAGTATGACATACCCCCGTTTACCCCCCATTTCCACAACTGATATACATACATATACATATGTACAGACACATATATATATATATACACCATACTTACCAACTTTCTGTTGGTGAAATCCGGGAGCCTGCAGAGGAGGTGGGCGTGACGGGGGGGCGGGGCTCCAAGTGACGTCATTTTGGACCTGCCCCCATGACGTGATGACGCAAAATGCGTCATTTGACAGCGGGGGGCGGGGCCAAACGCCGCAATTCACCGGGAATCGCGGCGTTTGGGACTTAATTCTGCCCACTTCACTAGGAAGTGGGCAGAATTATCCAGATGCGGGGGATTGCCACACTCGCCCGGGAGCCCGGGAGACTCTCGCAAAATGCGGGAGTCTCCCGCAAAATGCGGGAGAGTTGGCAAGTCTGATATACACACACACATTCACACATGTACAGTTATATGTACACATATATATATATATATATATATATATATACACACACACATTCACACATGTACAGTTATATGTACACATATATATATATATGTAGACATGTACAGTGTGTGAATTAACGCTAGCACACAGTGAGGCAGAAACACATTTTTGTGGCCTGATGCCATTTATGAAGGTTTGGCTGTAATAACGGCAGCCCTGACACCATTATTGAGCCATGTACACTCTGCCAATAATCCAAGGGTTAATCACACTGAAGGGCCCCTCCTAAGCTGTCTGGGGCAGGCGGGAGAGTCTGTGTAATTGTTTGGCGAGAACCCAAAACACAATCTGGTATTTCCAGGCCGCACTTAACAAAACAAAATCAGATAAATAAAACTGACTTTATATTCCCCTCCCCCCCCCCCCGGCCAGGAGGTCTGAGGCACTGCCCACATGGCACAGGGGCCCTGGGGCCCCCCAATGTTCCAGATACTCCATGGTGTAGCAGTGATTATGGAATTCATTTCACAGACTGGAGACTACATAAAAATGAAATGTTTTGTTGCTGAGAGCGGAGGTGAACTTGGTTATTGCCAAGATGCTTATTGCGTTCAATGGCTGCAATATTGTCTGTGATTACCGGCTGCTTCACACAGAGGAAACGTAACCCCTTCATGACCAGGGCAGTGCCTCATACACTACAGATCCTGGTCGTTTTTAGTTTACTATTTATTTGGAATTTTATTTTTTACAGGATACGATTTGTTTTTTTGGTTTCAAAAAAATATTTGACATTATCTGTAGTAGATTATCAAAATTAGGCAAAATAATCAGCCTCAGTCCATGATCATTGTCACACCATTTGTCCTCTGTCCAAAAAGTATTCACTCAAAAAAGTGTTTAGTTAATTCTTCAGCTTATCTGGAAAACCAACGTGTTCACCAGATATAGAGAAGGAGACAAAATGTCAAAAAACCTGGCGATGTCACTAAATTATAACGCTGAGTGTTGGTAAATACTGGTTCAGCCAATAAAGGTCATGCATCCGATTTGGTCATTACTGACATGATGGCTGATGGTCACACATGGCTGAGAGCCACACATGGCTGAGGGTCACGCATGGCTGAGCGTCACGCATGGCTGAGGGTCACACATGGCTAAGAGTCACACATGGCTGAGGGTCACGCATGGCTGAGGGTCACACATGGCTGAGGGTCACACATGGCTGATGGTCACACATGGCTGAGAGCCACACATGGCTGAGGGTCACGCATGGCTGAGGGTCACGCATGGCTGAGCGTCACACATGGCTGAGGGTCACGCATGGCTGAGGGTCACACATGGCTGAGGGTCACACATAGCTGAGAGTCACACATGGCTGATGGTCACACATGGCTGAGGGCCACACATGGCTGAGGGTCATGCATGACTGAGGGTCACGCATGGCTGAGGGTCACACATGGCTGAGGGTCATGCATGGCTGATGGTCACGCATGGCTGAGGGTCACGCATGGCTGAGGGTCACACATGGCTGAGAGTCACGCATGACTGATGGTCACACATGGCTGAGGGTCACACATGGCTGATGGTCACACATGGCTGAGGGTCACGCATGGCTGAGGGTCACACATGGCTGAGAGTCACACATGGCTGATGGTCACACATGGCTGAGCGTCACACATGGCTGAGCGTCACGCATGGCTGATGGTCACGCATGGCTGAGGGTCACACATGGCTGAGGGTCACACATGGCTGAAGGTCACACATGGCTGATGGTCACACATGGCTGAGGGTCACACATGGCTGATGGTCACACATGGCTGAGCGTCACACATGGCTGAGGGTCACGCATGGCTGATGGTCACGCATGGCTGAGGGTCACGCATGGCTGATGGTCACGCATGGCTGAGGGTCACACATGGCTGAGCGTCACACATGGCTGATGGTCACGCATGGCTGATGGTCACGCATGGCAGAGGGTCACACATGGCTGAGGGTCACACATGGCTGATGGTCACACATGGCTGATGGTCACGCATGGCTGATGGTCACGCATGGCAGAGGGTCACACATGGCTGAGGGTCACACATGGCTGATGGTCACACATGGCTGAGGGTCACACATGGCTGATGGTCACGCATGGCTGAGGGTCACGCATGGCTGATGGTCACGCATGGCTGATGGTCACACATGGCAGAGGGTCACACATGGCTGATGGTCACGCATGGCTGATGGTCACGCATGGCTGAGGGTCACGCATGGCTGATGGTCACGCATGGCTGAGGGTCACACATGGCTGAGCGTCACACATGGCTGAGGGTCACACATGGCTGATGGTCACGCATGGCAGAGGGTCACACATGGCTGAGCGTCACACATGGCAGAGGGTCACACATGGCTGATGGTCACGCATGGCTGATGGTCACGCATGGCAGAGGGTCACACATGGCTGAGGGTCACACATGGCTGATGGTCACACATGGCTGAGGGTCACACATGGCTGATGGTCACGCATGGCAGAGGGTCACACATGGCTGATGGTCACGCATGGCTGATGGTCACACATGGCTGAGGGTCACACATGGCTGATGGTCACACATGGCTGAGGGTCACACATGGCTGAGGGTCACACATGGCTGAAGGTCACGCATGGCTGATGGTCACGCATGGCTGAGGGTCACACATGGCTGATGGTCACGCATGGCTGATGGTCACACATGGCTGAGGGTCACACATGGCTGAGGGTCACACATGACTTTGATGTTTGGTTATTTTGTCAGCAGTGAACATCTGGTTACAGCTGTGTGGACACTTTGTGTTGGTTGGAGAACGATCCCCTTTCATGTCTGTCATCATATCAAATAATAAAACATGTTGGCTGTTGTCATGAACACGCTCCCAGCTTCCGTGACTTTGAGTGTTTGCTGTATGAGGTCACATGATTTCAGCCCGCAGTCTCTCTACCTATCACACAGGTTATAGACCCACGGAATCGCCCCACACAGCGCTCTCACACCCCCCACACACTTCAGGTTTTGCCGCCACCTATTAAATATGGGCAATAGGATCCCAATATACTGTCCTACACAAGTACACAAGGCTTTTAGTTATCCACAGACTAGCTTGATCCACACCAGCGAACAAAGGGTTAACTCGTCACACTTCCAGACTGTTACATAAATGTAAATGCAAGCACACACTAGGCTTGTTAGTCAAATGTGTTAACAAATCACTCACAGGCATTCAAAGGGTGAACTTGGTCGAGCTATATTCTTCTTAACAGCCTAATGGATTTGTTAGACTATCAAGGACGCCACTTATTAAATTTATAGATTTAATATACAAAGGTACAGGGCATTCAGATATAAAAATAAAATAATAAACAATTGACATAACATACATAAGCAAAACAGTTTAAAAATAAAAGGGATTACATTCAGAGTATAACTTACATGAGTTGCATAATCTGTGCCATGGGAAATTGGCTAGGAAGATGGACAGGTTATCAATGTGGATTGATTTTACCAAAAAGACTGACAATTTGTTGTAACTGGTCTCAGCTTTTTAAAGACACGTTTACACCTTTTCCCACCTCCCGGGGGGTTGGGAGGTTGTTGTCTGTGACACTTTTTTCAATCACTATTTGCATGTTGCCTGATTTGCTCCTCATTTCTACTATGTGACCTAACTTTTCTGTGGAGCATCACACAGACCCAATTTTATTATTAATAGATCCCTTATGAATTTACCCATCTATTGCTACCAAACAACACCAGAAAATAGTTACAAGGTTTCAGTTAAGCTTATACTCATTTCCTAAACTTCTCTGTGTGGCAGAATTCTTAATTTGACATATGAGCTGCCCTTCATCATGCTGTTGCCGAATATGTGGTTGATCACAACTTTTATTGATTTTAAGTGATATATTTTAAAACTAAATTATTCTTGTCTATATAAAATATAGCCAAGTCAGCACATGGTGTCTTTGAGCCAGACAACATGCTGTGTGGTTCCTAAGTCTATTGAAGTGTCAAAACTCCATCCTAGGCCAGGATATATCTCACTGTAGGGGCCTTTGAAGCTGCTACATGTGACATTGCTCTCTTCTAACACTGGGATGTGCAGAGCCACCAAATACACACACAACAGACTCTCTGGCTTCACATTTTACACTTTAGTAGCTCAGGGATTCATTTGATTTACCATATTTACACTGCAGTTATTATTTAGGCCTTATTCTCACAATTATGTGATGGGTTAACCCATATAAATAACTGTAGGTTCTCTATGTTCACGGCAGCTGGTGTGACTGCTGTGAATCACGTAGAAATAACCTATTGTAAATATTTATTTTAATTAGGGGTGCAGGGCACTGCTGTAAGTCATTGCAAGTGTACCTATTTTTTTATATTGTGTCGTATTTCTTTATAGGAAATGTATTTCTAATGTATTATGCCAGGTTAGAGGAAACCTGTTTTGCGGAATGCAGGAAATGCTAAGTAAGTTCTCTCATCTCAGTAGTGACAAACACTTGCTTTAGCCTGAATGCCCAGCAGGAGGTCGTTACCTATCATTCTGTCTTGTTAAAAAGATAGATGGACTACATAAATAATGCAGCCAACAATTCATTTAGGAAATGGATGTAAATTTTGTTAAAGCTTAATATTGCGTCAACTCCAAGTAAGAAATATCACATCCTAGTGTTAAAATATCTGATGTAATATATCAGACGTTTCGGTCACTGGTCGGAATAGGGGGCTGGTTTACCCCCTGCCAGTATGTGTGTCAGAATCTGTATAAAAAGAGCTCTGTTTGATCATGTAATGTATTATTCTATCTGTAACTTCTGGGTGAACACCAGTACCTCAAACTGGTGTGTAAAGTCCTCCTCAGAACTATTGAGCAATAAACCATCACTGCTTAACACCTATTGCCTGATGTATCCTGTGACCAATAGATAAGAACTTACAATCTAATCCGTTCCCCGGCTGTACTGTGTAGAACCGAGCATCTCTGTGTCAACACTCTGTCTGCTACCCAGCAGTACTGATCCATATTAAGCAGTCAAGGGGGTACAAGCCAGCCGACAGCATAGAGTCATTACAGCAACTATACCAGCTACCTAGAAGTAAGCGGTTCTGGGTGCCGCAAAGGAGCCTGGTTGTGGCAGCCGAATCCTCCTACAACTAGTGCGCTGTTGGCATTCACAGTTGGCGAGTGTCTGATTGACGGTGGCACCGCTAGGAGTGGTCAGTGAGTCGGTTACTGACGTTGAGAAAGAAACCAAGATAAACTTTCCCCGTACAGACCGGGTGGCAAAGTAACCTCATCCAGTCATAGCTGGGAAATGTTCATCTCTCCGGCCAACCAAAATGTGACGTGTCTGCTGGACACAGAGCTCCACCAAACCTAATTCACAGGTCTGAGAGAGGGCCCAGTATCCCCCTGCTCAGGACATATTCTCACTGTTATTCATCTATAATATTATTATTATGTTTTATTTATAAATCTCTGACATACTACACAGCTCTCTATACTGAGGGGATGATAACGTAAACAGTCACATACAATGACCATCAGTTTATACTGATACCAGGGAGGTCAGTCGGCGTCGATCAGTCTACAGCAAGTTACTGGCCGCGTCTCACGATGATCGGGGGATGTCACATGGTGCATCCGCCTGACAACCGTCCTTTGTCTTTCTCTGGAGACTGACAGATAATTGATCAATCGGAGTCTCATCTTGCCCCTTACAGCCCCCAACAAGTCCTAGTCTCTGCTTCTAAGGAAACATAGGCGGGAATGGAAGGGGACCGACCAAGTAAAGTGCCGTAACCACCCTACGTCCTCCTTATGTCACCACACTTCCCACACTCTGCTTACACACAGGGAAAGAGAAGAGATGCCATGGCTGCGACCCCCGTCCGGCTCAGATCGGGTCAGTACTCTGGGCACTCCTCCCTCCCTTTCTAACCCAGAGTACTGACCCGATCTGTGCCGGACGGGAGTCGCAGCCATCGCATCTCTTCTCTTTCCCTGTATAATGCAAAGCCTCTATGGATGTATTCTGGCTGTAGTTACATATATATAGAGGTATAGGCGGCAGTGTGATGAAATATTTGGTTGCATGAGAGGTTTTATAGCGGTATAATGGGTATATAGGGTTATATTAGGGCATATGGAGGCATTTGATGTTCCTCTCTCACCGCTCCACTTCTGCTGCACCACTTTGCAAGTCCCTACACTGGTTCCCTGTGTCCTCCAGAATCAAATTCAAATTACTCCCCCTTACCTACAGAGCCCTCAACACCCCCCCCCCCCCCCTGCATATATCTCACTCCCGCCTACAAGACTTCTCCCGCGCTGCTCCCCACTTATGGAATTCCCTGCCACGCTCAATCAGACTTTCCCACGGCCTTCAAATCTTTAGATGCGCTTTGAAAACAAATTTTTAGCGGAAAAGTGTATCCAGGGATACGACCGTTAATTTAAAATGAAGGATAGTAGTGGATATAGGGTAAAAAATAGGAATGCAATATTGAGTCTGGGGGGATTTTCACAATTGAAACAGATGGGCGGTTGCTTACTCTGGATTAATTTCAAATATAAGTGCAGGATCGCAGGAGATCCAAAATAGGTTGAACTTGATGGACTGGTGTCTTTTTTCCAACCTCATCAACTATGTTACTATGTTACTATGTTACTATGTTACTCTTTTTTAGAGGTGACCTTATCCTCGATAACACTATTCACCCTCACAACTGTCCCAATCTCCACTCTGAGCCACACTCACTCCTCTTATTTCAGCTGTGCCCTCTTCCACTTAGAATGTGAGCTCTCTAGATGTCAGGAGCCGCGGCGGACTCGGGCACCGCCGTGACTCCCTTCCTGCCCGAACGTCCTGGCTATCTCCATGACGACCGGGGCGTCACTTCCGGTTACTTGCAACGGCCTACACCGAGTGTAGCAAGCGGTGCGCCCCGGCAAGTGATGCAGCCGGGCACATGCGCTAGGGTATAGCCTGCGGGCTAATTAATGTCGGTAAATTGATCATTAGCCTAAACCTGTTATGAATTACAGGGCTAAGCCCTGAGTGGCCAAAGTCTGTATATAAGGCAGGGAGGGCTTAGCCTCCCTGCCAGTTATAGCGTCTTAGTGTGTTACTTGTGCTGACCTGCTCTGATATTCTGCTGGACTCCTGTTTTGACCCTTTTGCCTGTTTACTGGATTTTGCCTTATTGCCTGTGCCCCTGACCTTTAGCCTGAACCTTGGATACTGCTGATTTGCTCGTGACCCCGACCCTTGGCGTGTTTTCTGACTATTCTACCAAGCAAGTGACCCCTGACCTCGGCTTGTTCTCTGGATACGCTGTCTGCCATAACTCTCTATTCCTGGGTTCTCCACAGCTGGTGCACATCTCACGACCCTCTGTGTGTCTGCAGCCAAGTCTGTCCCCACCACTAGGGGCAACAGTGAACACCAGACTTTCGGAGCAGACTCCGAGTGTTGTTGTACTGGCTGGATCGGTTCCTAACACTAATGAGCAGGGTCCTCCATACCCTTTTTTTTCATGTCTGCATTAATTTTGTCTACCTTGTATGTCCCTGTTTTATGTATGTCCTGTTTTCCCTACTGTACGGCGCTGCGGAGCACGGTGGTGCCTCACAAATCTGTTCATAATTATAATAATTTGAAGGGTCATTTGCACATGATGGGATTTATTTTGCTATTATGTCCGCCTGTAACCCACCAACTCCCCATAGAAGCTGCCCTGGCACTAGGAGAAGGCAAAACCAGACGTTGGAGGCTATAGAGGCCCCGAGAGGTTGCTAGACTTTGGCCCTATCAACGGCCCTGACCCTCTGGGGGACACCTGGATCCCACGCAGGTAGGACAGGCTCTATCCAGGGGCAGCTCCTGGGTCTCCATGGGCCACGCTTAGAACAGATGTAACTACACAGAAGTGTCTGTTTCAGGTCTATGGCCGCAGCTGTTCTTTCCTTTGCAACTAAATCCAGGATTCAGAAACCCCCCCTGTAGAAATCCTGTTTGCCCCTGGGGGTGGGAGGTAATAGGGCGAGAGAGCAATAAGACATGGAAATCTGTTTTTACTTAGAATTCTTCCATAAAGTATGACTAAAATATGATTTTATTCCAAATTGCGCAGAGATATGACCTAAAGCTTAAAATCATAAAGATATCCCCAATAAAAACATAAATGTCACCAGGAGGGTCGGGAACGTGTGTAAACTTAAAGAGAAATTCAAATAATGATCAGGAAAAAAATATTGTCATAGAAACCATCACCCTAATAATAATATAATTGATTGCTCGCTTTTCCACATTATTTGTGCTCATTGCACGTCTGATATACATTACATTGTCCAGTACTCGCCAGTACTCATCCAGTCAGTGCCAGACCGGGGTATGGAGAGACTCACCCCACTGCCCCTGGGTGCCCCCTCCTCACCCCACTGTCTGCCCCCAGGTGCCCCCTCCTCACCCATCTGTCTGCCCCCCGGGTGCCCCCTCCATACCCCACTGTCTGCACCAGGGTAACCCCTCCACCCCACTGTCTGCCCCCCGGGTGCCCCCTCCACCCCACTGTCTGCCCCACTGGTGCCCCCTCCATACCCCACTGTCTGCACCCCAGGTGCCCCCTCCACCCCACTGTCTGCACCCCAGGTGCCCCCTCCATACCCCACTGTCTGCACCAGGGTAACCCCTCCACCCCACTGTCTGCCCCCCGGGTGCCCCCTCCACCCCACTGTCTGCCCCCCGGGTGCCCCCTCCACCCCACTGTCTGCCCCACTGGTGCCCCCTCCATACCCCACTGTCTGCACCAGGGTAACCCCTCCACCCCACTGTCTGCCCCCCGGGTGCCCCCTCCACCCCACTGTCTGCCCCACTGGTGCCCCCTCCATACCCCACTGTCTGCACCCCAGGTGCCCCCTCCACCCCACTGTCTGCACCCCAGGTGCCTCCTCCATACCCCACTGTCTGCACCAGGGTAACCCCTCCACCCCACTGTCTGCCCCCCGGGTGCCCCCTCCACCCCACTGCCTGACCCCCGGGTGCCTCCTCCACCCCACTGTCTGCCCCTAGTACTGTCTGCCCCCTGGGTGCCTCCTCCACCCCACTGTCTGCCCCTAGTCATCTCTCCTCCACCCCACTGTCTGCCCTCCGGGTGCCCCCTCCTCACTCCACTGTCTGCCCCCCGGGTGCCCCCTCCACACCCCACTGTCTGCCCCACTGGTGCCCCCTCCTCACCCCAATGTCGGCCCCCGGGTGTCTCCTCCACCGTGCTGTCTGCCCCTCAGTTATTTCTCATCACCACACTGTCTGCCCCCCAGGTGCCCCCTCTACACACTGTCCGGCCCCTCAGTTATCTTTCTTCACCCCACTGTCTGCCCCTGTGTACCACTTCCTCACACCACTGTCTGCCCCCCCGGATGCCCCATCCCCACCCCACTGACTGCTCTCCAGGTGCCCCCTCTACCCCACTGTCTGCCCCTCAGTCTACTCTTCTTACCCCACTCTTTGACCCTCTGTTTAATGTCCGCACACAGATGTAGGGTCTAATATTGGAGCAGTAGAATCATTTGCAGTGAAGTTTAATGCGCCCTCTGGTGGCTGTCAGTACAGTTGCATATGAGCTTTGGTGACCGTACTACGTGTTTCCTGCGCCCTCTAGTGGCTGTCAGTAGAGTTACACAGGAGCTCGGGTGATCGTACTACGTGTTTCCTGCGCCCTCTGGTGGTTGTCAGTAGAGCTACACATCAGCTGCGCCCTCTACTGGCCACTGCATGTGGCTGTGGCGCTCCCCCTAGTGGTGACCGCTGAGGGTGCATGTTGTGTCCGCGCAGGCCATACTGATAAAGTTGTGCTTGTTGCGGTGTCCCGGTGCCCTTGTGTCATGGCGGATTACCGGGAGAGCCCCCTGAGCAGCCGCCCGGCGGAGCTGGACCCGGCCCGGTACTATGACCGGACCCCGGAGCAGCGGCGGCTGGAGGAACAGAGACTGGCGCTCAGGTCCCGGGTGAAGAGGGATTACCAGCTGCAGCTCAACAACCCGCACAGGGCCAGCCTGCTGGTGAGGAGGGGGCACTGGGGGGGCAGAGAGAGGGGTGAGGAGGGGGCACCTGGGGGCAGAGAGAGGGGTGAGGAGGGGGCACCTGGGGGGCAGAGAGAGGGGTGAGGAGGGGGCATCTGGGGGCAGGGAGAGGGGTGAGAAGGGGGTACCTGGGGGCAGAGAGAGAGGGGTGAGGAGGGGGCACCTGGGGGCAGAGAGAGGAGTGAGGACAGGGCACCGAGAGGGGTGAGGATGGGGCACCTGGGGGGCAGAGAGAGCGGTGAGGAGGGGGCATCTGGGGGCAGGGAGAGGGGTGAGAAGGGGGCACCTGGGGGCAGAGAGAGAGGGGTGAGGAGGGGGCACCTGGGGGCAGAGAGAGGAGTGAGGACAGGGCACCGAGAGGGGTGAGGATGGGGCACCTGGGGACAGAGAGAGGGGTGAGGAGGGGGCACCTGGGGGGCAGAGAGAGGGGTGAGGAGGGGGCACCTGGGGGCAGAGAGAGGGGTGAGGAGGGGGCACCTGGGGGGCAGAGAGAGGGGTGAGGAGGGGGCACCTGGGGGGCAGAGAGAGGTGTGAGGAGGGGGCACCTGGGGGCAGAGAGAGTGATGAGGAAGGGGGGCACCTGGGGGGACAGAGAGGGGTGAGGAGGAGGCACCTGGGGGCAGAGAGAGAGGGGTGAGGATGGGGCACCTGGGGGCAGAGAGAGGAGTGAGGACAGGGCACCGAGAGGGGTGAGGATGGGGCACCTGGGGGCAGAGAGAGGGGTGAGGAGGGGGCACCTGGGGGGCAGAGAGAGGGGTGAGGAGGGGGCACCTGGGGGCAGAGAGAGGGGTGAGGAGGGGGCACCTGGGGGGCAGAGAGAGGTGTGAGGAGGGGGCACCTGGGGGCAGAGAGAGTGATGAGGAGGGGGCCCCTGTGGGGTGGCACTTACAGAGCATAGTTATATACACACTAGTGTTTATAAATCACAGTATGACAGAAGACATCACGCTAAGATTGCGCCACTTGTGATGTAGATGGCGGCACTTTCCCAGCAGTCACATGTCCCCGTCCCCTTCTCTGGACAGTCTCTGAGACACTTTGGTCGCTCAGCTGTTGTATTGATCACTTTCTCCCTGTCTGGTTTAGGAAGACCCGGCGGTGACACGTTGGATGTACGCCCGGAGTCACAACATTTACCCCAACTTCAGGGCGACGCCCAAGACGTCGTTGCGGGGCCTGTTCTGGGCTACGGTCCCGTTCCTTTTCTTCTACACACTGATCACGAGAGACCGGGTAAGACGCTCTGTGTTATGGGAGGTGGAGATTCCACATTATTCAGTATTTATCTACTTGTACAGATCCCACTAACTCTCCAGATTATGGAGCCATCCAGCGGGTTCATGTTATATCGCTCGGTTCTAGGTCTTTCCTGGTGTGGCCATAGATGGTTCCACAACTGGTCACCTGACATTAAACTGAAAAAGCATCTGGAAAGAAACTTCAAAACTGATTGTTTTATAACTTATTATTAAAATACTTTCCTGGTTAAACTACTGGCACATCCAGCCTCTGCTTCACTCTCTTATAATAACGGGATGGCTGGTGGCAGAGGGGACACAGATAGGGGCAGGTTCTAGACCAGTTATGGACAGCCAGGTACGCTGTGCAGCCTTCACATGGGCCAAACATTACCCTGAATCTCCGTTATAAAGGAAGAGACACCACATGAGCTTAGAATAGATTCCTCATTGGCTCCAAATCACCCTTCAGATTTCCACACATGCCACTCACCTGTAGCACACCCATAGGCCCTTTAAACTCCATTTCAAACAATACCTCCCACTTGGCCTAAAACACTCCTCAGCCTCCTAATTTAATAAGAGCTGGGGTCTCTGGTGGAGCTTAAATCAGGGAACAAGTGCTGGGACACGGGTCATAAAGGAGTTGGGGCTGCTGGGTTAGGCTCGGCTGGTGGCCAGAAGCTCCGGTCACCTCACACTCAGCGTTTCCTAGAAGGTCTGGGAGTGCCCGGTGCCAAGAGCCGAGTCCAGTGGGTCCAGAAAGTACTTGGAGGGGGGACACAGGTGGGTGTTGGGTTTGTTTGTGGGGGCGCTTAGAGGGCATATAATCACTGCCAATACGCATGTTTGAGTCCTTCCAAGGCCCACAAGTTTTCAATTACAATTTTGCTGGATCATTTTTGGATATACTTGTCCAGGCCAGACTTGGATATGCAATTTCACATAAACGTGTGTCCAAAA
This sequence comes from Mixophyes australis, assembly GCA_036250195.1. Taxonomy (NCBI): domain Eukaryota; kingdom Metazoa; phylum Chordata; class Amphibia; order Anura; family Limnodynastidae; genus Mixophyes; species Mixophyes australis. Next base: position 417,390,970 of record JAVHZZ010000002.1, on the reverse strand, counting down.
TAGTAGGAGTTCGCCCTCCTCTTCCCATGCTGCTTTTCACCGCTATCAACTGCAGGTTTGAAAAGACGGGGCGGTGTCCACCACTGTAGGTGGTGGCATATGATTGGTTACAAGCTGCTGAGAGCCAATCATAAGCTCCCTTCTACAGCAACATATATTCTCCTGTGTTCCATATATGTTTACTTGATGTATGCAGTTATATGGCCTGGAATCAAAAGTAGATTTATATATTATTGAGGTTCAGTGTAACCTGGATCTAAGAGCATTTGACATGTCTGGTTACACTTGATCTGTCAGTGCTGGAAATAGGGGAGACTTAGGACAGCTTAGAGAATTCCCTGATGACATCACAATTAGCTTATATTACTCTGGAATAGTGATACCCCTGATGAGGTCTATGTACAGGCTGCAGGTGAGAACTGGTTATATAACGAGACCTTTTGTATTTTATTGCAACGTGTGGATTTTTGAAGACTCCAGTAGAGTGTAAGCTCATCTGCTGAGCTAATTTATTACCCATTATGACGTAACATTAATCTTTCCCTCTCTTTATAGGAGAACAGAGAGAAGCTCATTAAAGAGGGTAAATACAAGCGCCCGTTTGCCCTGAGCAACTGATGCCCGAGCTCTCCGGACTTCATAAATTAAGTGTGTTAAATATTTTGTGAAATTATATTTCATTTTACTGTCAATTCAGATTATTAAAATAAACATGTATCATGTTTCCAGTCGTCTGTAATTGTCCAATACTGTATTATGTGATTTTTTTTATTTTTTTTTTGCATGACCTCTGACCTGTGACATTATAAAGGACAATTTTCAGGAATGGGGGGTTGTAATGGGTGGAGGTAGACCAGACACTCTGCAGAAACATGGCTGCCTGTGTTGTAAGGTATAACCTCTGTTCCTCCTGTCAGTCGTCATTCTACCAGTAGGGGGCAGACTATGCACCCCCATGCATTTAGCTAGCGGTGCAGAAACAATATGTTTTGCACTTTCTCTGTGTGCTGATAAGCGCTCAGTATTTGAACCATTTTTGTGCAATTTTCATGTTTGTTTTGTAACTTGCTCCATTGCCTTTTAGATACTAAATAAATGCAGCATCATGAGTTTCCTAAATGTCGACACCTAAAGCATAAAAACTAGTGTCTGCCTGACGAGAGGTAGTACAATATCCAATGCAGACACCCACAAATACAGTCCTAAATATATATATATATATAGACACACACACACACATACACACTAGGCATTTATATAGTGTGTGTGTGTGTGTATATATGTGTGTGTGTATATATATATATATATATATATATATATATATATATATATATATATATATATATATATATATATATATATATAGCTACTCTTATCGTAATACTGTTTAATGTTGACTGTAATTTCCAGTAATAGCCTCATTAAACTGGAATGTAAGTGACGCTGGGCTGACCGCTCACACACAGCTGCCACATGTAATAACAACAGCCTTGGTGTCCCCTCCCTGATTCATATAAGCCCTAAAAAGATTTAACCAAGCAGTGTTTTAGGAGAACAATCTTATTTATTGAAAAGTGTTGTAGATCGGACATTGATGTGATGTTTACACTGTTTCTTTCATGCACATTTCAGTCTCTGGTCCCACATTTGGTCCTGCAGAGTGTTTAGGCATGAACTTTTCATACAGAGAAGGGGGAGTGATAGGCTTGTGTCTCAGCGTGATCTGCTTCAGCCATTTCAACTCTGTTTTGTCCCCTTCAGTCCCCAAAATTAAGTTTATTTCATTTTGGAATATAATATAATATATAAGTTTAAGCAGACAGGTTATACAGTTGGAGCACGTGGGGGACATGAAACGGCCTCAGTGGTGGTTAGTCTTCTAGTGACCTGATTTTCACAGCAGTAAAAGGGAGATGGCCTTGCTGGAAATGGTTTAGTCTTTAATAATACAGATGTAGGGCGAGGTACACATATAATACAGCCTGATAAATAGATGTGAGCTTGTGCTTATAGGGGGAGACTTGTAGGACATCTGTCTAAGATGAATTCCGCTGTCTTGTGTCCTCGCTGCTGTTATACAGGATTACTGACTATTGGGACATAATGGGGATCTAGTAACTGTCTGCAGACATGTTTGTGGGTCACACGGTCATTTCTTGCTGCGCTGGGCGGGGGTGAAGTGGCTGCGCAGGGTCTCCCAGCAGCGGTAATAATCTTTATCCAGCCGGTCGCAGGTCTTCAGTCCCCATCGTGTCACCGCCATACTCAGGGAAGACTCGAACATGAAAGCCTGGGGGAGAGATTACAAGTAAGTGAGCCCCGGCTCATCTAGCAGGGAATATATTGGCCCTGAGGGCTGATGTCACTGGCTCCTAGAAAATGGCTGCCCCCACTGTGTGTGTTTCAGGTTTGCAGTGTTTATTATTCCTGGTTTTTCACATGCAAAAATAATAGATTTTGTGTTAAATAAATGTGCCCTAAAGATGTAAAATGCAACATTTAAATCTAACTTATTTTTCATAATGTGATGGGGAGGCGGGTGTCGGGATAGTGAGACGGGTCACCCTCGCCGCTGCTGTACGGGGTCACCCAGTCCCACCCCTCCTGGGCACATCTGACATTGCTGGGAACAGATTCTACTTCCCCTGGACTAGGAGGGAGTTCAGAGCTCACGCCTGGTAAGTCAGACGGCTTAAAGGGGTCTCAAGCCATTTCCCCTCCTAAATCCAGCCCTTGTCAGTGGAGGGTTGGGGGTGGGAGGTGCAACTTTAGGGGTATGAGCGGCAGATCAGCGCAGGAATTCCGGCTGTGCTCGTGCGGGCTATAGTGCGGGCCGATTCCTCAGCTGATCGGCCGCTCAGGCTCACTGAGGAATCAGAATTCAGGAACTTTTTGGAGTTTTAACCGAAACTGACAGAAAAGCCCCCTGGGGTGTTTTTCTGGTATTTTCTGTACACATAAAAAACAATCCCTAATTATAAGGAATGAACTCACCCCCCTCCAGACTGTACATAATAGGGAATATTAGCAGCAACCTTGGATTTCTGGCACCTGTACAGAAGACCTCGGCCTACAGCCTCCTGCTTATAATGATCACATAACTCCTTGTGACTTGTAATATCCATATAATGTACAGTGTGGGTGCACTAACCCTTATTTATAACTAGGGCAGTTACTTTTTGGGAGACCTCCGATTGGCTGCGGGGGGCATGGAGATATATATATATATATATATTTATACTGTATATAGATATTACATTACATTGTATATAGATATAATGTAATATCTATATACAGTAATATAATGTAATATTACAGGCCATGAGCTGTATATAGTTATTATATTACGAGCCCTCACACTTACCATGGTCCCATCGGCCACCCGCTCTGGGGCCAGCTTGGCCTGGCTCGCCTTCTCGAAGCAGCCACCGTCTGGCCCGTGGGGGGTCATAGCGCTGTGCAGACTCCCTCCGCCAGGCTGGAAACCCTCCTCTTTAGCCTCATAATGACCCTTAATCAGTCCCATAAATTCACTCATACAGTTCCCTGATGGAGAAGAGGAGACGCTGTAATGACACCAGGAATCGTCACGTAGCTGCACCATGAACACTACAAACTCCTTGTACAGGGGGGAAGTCTTATACAGGGATATTATAGTGAGTATCGGGGTCCCGTAACACGACAGAGACCCCTTCTCCTGATATTCAGACATCCTAGAAGGTGGTGGTCGCCAAGCTTGAACATTTTCTTTGAATAGTTTGAGACATAATTGAGAGTCAAACAAGAAGAACAGATACTAAGAGGCCACCGCAAAGCTGATTTACCAGTGATCAGAGCATGAAATCTGCCGCTGTGACACCCTCCAGGCGAATGCTATTTGGGATTATGCCCTGTGCTATTAAGTGGAAATAACCCTCTGTTCAGGTGCTGCACGCGTTTCACCAGTATAACACCTGTGAGCACCAGGTCTTATGTATTTCCCTCTAGGATCTGAACTAAATGTTCCCCGGCCCGTACAGACCAGATTCAGTTACTTACGGTGGTAATAAGGGGGACGGAAAGTGTGATCGGCGACCCCCCATCGCGGGGGGAAGATGACAAAATCTGCAATGGCGACTCCAGGCCGCAGGGACTTCGCTGTTAGTACTGTGAAGATAGAGGGGTCCTAGAAACACAATGTTGTATAAGATGAGACTCATATGCCTGATAGTCCACTAAACACAAACATTTCAGGATCTAGCGCCAAACTTACAGCGTGATCGAAGGCCACGCAATTAATGACCATGAAGTTGTCGAGGTTATACTTGTAGGGGGCGTAGTTTCCGTGCCAGGCGACCACGTTAAAGGGTGAAAAATCCTGCAGAGAGAGTCATAAAATATTTACTATATGTATCATGTCGACAGAGGAGAAATATTTATATTACTAATAACGCTGCATCACACTAACTGTGACCTTTGTAGGAGACACAGGATATACTTTAATTTCTTTCATTACCTTTCTAAAGCACTGACTTGATGTAAATTTGCATCAATTAATAATAAAAAAAAAAATGATGTCTAAAATTGCTAACTGGCCCCTCTGCCCTGTTCTTGGTCAAATATTTTATCCCATAGCGGTGCCTGCTGAATATCAGGTAGGAGTTAGGCAGGGCTTCCTCAGAATTCATTTGTTTATATGAATAGTTTATTATCCCCAGTTCCATTGTGTTTACACTTGAAACAAGTAGATACATCTAGTTTTGCTGCAGGGCTCCCCTTACCTTACGTAGTATTGTCAGCCAGAGAAGGCAGCTCCCACCCATCAGAAAAACTTACATGACTGTTTTATTGTTTGTAGATGAGATATTTCATTTTTATTTATTAACTTATCAGAGATCTGTTGCCTGAACACCCTGGATGTGTTAACATGGAGCTGGAGGAACAACAGATTGATAGTCTAAGATGTTGCAAATACTGTATAGGGTGAGGACGCACGTGTTTTAGCATCACTTTTCTGTGATGTATCATTATACATGCAGCACATGTTACACGTGTTATTCTATGGTGTTATATAAAGCCTTCTCTCCATGCTAAACATGACACGTGGAACAGAACTCGTAGGATTTTACCGGCCCGTCCACAAGTAACACAAATGAGGTCACAATGTTCCCTCTGTGAGTTTGGCATTTACTTCTAAGATATGGAAGTGGTACTGTGGATCGATGGTTAATAACTACACATAGGTAGTCAAGACGGTCCATGAAGACGTTTGGTAATTGAATACATTTCTCCATAGACAGTAAAAACAACAGTGATTTCTATTCCAGTCTATGAGAAGACAATTATATATGTCACTAAATGAAGAATTACGTGTTGATAGGAGATGTTGAAGACTAAATTAGATACAGGAGACTCAGAGACAGGAAAAATAAAGAGAATTACCTGCCAAGCGGAGAACAGCTTCCCCTGGTACTTGCTGATAACGGTGTAGCCACCGGCCACTGTCCTGTCTTCATACCAGGCCACGGGAGTAAGGAAATCTCTGGGATTTGCCAGACCATTGGCCCCTACGATAAACACAGACAGAGCCTGAATAAGACCCTCTAAGATTGGTTTTGGGGCCCAGTCTCTCCCCATGATTTATCAATAAAATCCACATAAAAACAGGTTAGAGTGATCTGGGCCCCTCAGTATATAAAAAGCAAGAATGGGTTACGACAATCTGGGCCCTTTTCTGCTACTGGGCCCTAGACAAGAACCTAGGTTGCCTAATAGAAGAACCGGTTCTAATGATGGGTGGATTGAATATAAGGGGAGTACTCTCAGTCCTATCCCCTCTTATATCCGCTCCTGATGTTATTTCACCCCACGGATTCTGCTTATCTCGGTCTGTGTCATGAAATTCCTGGTAACTCACCGATCGGCCCCAGGTCCGGAAGCTCAAAGTGGACTCCAAACACCTCTAGGACGTAACCTCTGGACTCGCCAAAGACCTCCACGCTGAACCTCATCCCTTGCTAGCAAACCAAGATCCAGGGAAGAGTTTAGTCCCACGTATTATGGGGTGAGATAGAGAAGAACTGTAAACATAATCTCAGCATCACTGAGTCACCTGAATAACGCAGATCTCATTCGGTTCCACTAGTATCTTCCCAAACTCGGTTAGGATGAAGAGCTTCCCCAACTGCGGGACTGTGGGAGAAACCAGTTATAACAATGATCAGTCCGGTGAACGTTCCTCTATAACATCAAACAGACCCACTACCTGCAATAGTGGTCCTACACTGCAGAGCGATACTGGAGGAAATCTCGTTCCTATCCCGATTTCCTCCACTATAAATATATCCTTTCATCTTACAGCGCTGCCCTTTCAATTACCAAACAAATATTCTTCAAACCTCTACTATCCACCCAGTCTTCTAACCCACGTCACCTCTCTGCCCACCTGCACCTCCTGCCCCTTCCTCCCTCACTGCCCATGATTTTACCACCTATTTCAAAGACAAAATTGACACCATTTGACAAGATATTTCCTCATGACAAGTTCCACTCTCTACCCATCTTCACCTACACTCCCCAATCCACCCTTAATTCATTCTCTCCAGTAACTGAAGATGAAGTCTCTGCTCTAATCTCATCATCTCACCCTACAACCTGTCCACTCGACCCTATTCCCTCCCAACTTCTCCGCTCCCTCTCCTCCACTGCATGCCCACCTCTAACTCCTCTTCAACCTGTTTCTCTCCACTGGCACATTTCCATCCTCCTCATCTCATCTATTTTAAAGAAACCATCTCTCTTGATGCAGCCTCTCTCCAACTACCGCCCTATTTCTCTCCTCCCCTTTGCCTCCAGACTACTTAAACGATTAGTGTACAAACGTCTGTCTCCCTTTCTCTCCTCTCATTCCATTCTCAACTCTCTACAATCAGACTTCCGCCCCCAACAGTCCACTGAAACTGCTCTCACAAAAGTGACCAATGATCTAACTAATGCAAAGTCTAAGGGTCATTCTCTGGACCTCTCTGCTGCTTTTGATACTGTTGATCACCCTCTTCTCCTACACACCCTTCACTCCATTGGCCTTCGTGACACAGTCCTTTCCTGGTTCACTTCCTACCTATCGAACCTCTCCTTTAGTGTTTCTACCTCTGGCACATCCTCCCCTCCACTCTCACTATCTGTTGGGGTCCCACAAGGCTGTTCTTGGCCCTTTACCTTTGTCATTATGCACCTCTTCTCTTGGGACACAAATTCGCTCTTTCGGCCTTTAGTACCACCTCTACGCTGATGACACCTAAACCTTTGTCTCTTCCCCTGACCTCTCTCCTCCTATACTATCTCGTGTAACCAACTGTCTTTCTGCTATCTCCACATGGATGTCACAACGCTACCTAAAGCTCAACATGTACAAAACTGAGCTTATTATCTTCCCGCTGCCAGAGCCATCACCTACCCTCAAATCTCCCTCACTGTCAATAACACCACAATTCCCTCAATCGCCCAAGCCTGCTGCCTCACTACACTTGACTCCGTCCTCTGCTTTATTCCTCACATCCAGACTCTCTCCCAGTCCTGTCGACTCCACCTTAAAAACATTGCCAGAATACGCCGTTTTCTTACTCAACATGCTACCAAAACTCTTATCCATTCTGTCACCATCTCCCGTCTTGACTATTGCAACCTCCTGCTATCTGGCATTCCTGATGTCCTTATATCCACACTTCAGTCCATTCTAAATGCTGCTGCAACACTGATCTCCCTCTCTCTCCGCTCCACATCTGCTGCACCACTCTGCAAATCCCTACACTGGCTCCCTGTGTCCTTCAGAATCAAATTCAGATTACTCACCGTTACCTACAGAGCTTTCAACAACACTACCCCTGCATACATCTCAAATCTCATATCAAAATACTCTCCCTACCGCCCTCTTAGATCTACCTCTGATCTGCGCCTTGTCTTGTCTCTGGTAACCACCTCTCACTCCCGCCTACAAGACTTCTCCCGTGCTGCTCCCCACTTATGGAATTCCCTACCACGCTCAATCAGGCTTCCCCACAGCCTTCAAATCTTTAGACATTCTCTAAAAACCCATCTCTTATTTAAAGCCTACCTTATCCCTGATAACACTACTCACACTAACAGACCCTCACACCATCCCAATCTCCACTCTGAGCCACATTTGCTCCTCTTGTTTCAGCTGTGTCCTCTTCCACTTAGAGTGTAAGCTCTCTAATGAGCAGGGTCCTATATACCCTTTGTTTTCATGTCTGTATTTATTTTGTCTACCTGGTATGTTGTGTTTTATGTATGTCCTGTGTTCCCTACTGTACGGTGCTGCGGAGCACAGAGGCACCTTACAAATCTATGACAATAATAATAATATAACATTAGCTAATAAGTATATTCACACATAAGGGTAGATTCAGGGGCCATGTGCCATGCGGACATCACCGCGATGACCCACTGCTCACAGTGCCAGCCACTAAATTTTCTGATCCCCTCTAAGGGTGCGGTGTCTCCGTGGACGTTTTGGAGACACCTTGTGTTGAATTGAATCTCCCCATGAAGGAGGGGAGGGGGGGTGGAATGTGGTGTTAATAAGAATAAATAAAATAAATGATTTGTGCTTCTGTGTATGTGTCTGTCTATGTATCGCCTCCTGTCTATGTGGGTTATAAGAAGTCTCCATGCAATTAATAATCATCAACATTTACTTATATAAAATTCCATGATCTGTATATAAGATAAAAGCACTTATATGAAATGCCTGTAATATCCTTATAATCTGCAGGAAGGGGTACATTATCACAAATATTATTTAGCTGTGTTCTGCCATCCAATGAATACAGTACAACGTATCACAGTTATCTGCAGTTACCAGTATCACACACTAGAGGGTGATAGACTCACAAGTATCTGCAGTTACCAGTATCCCACACTAGAGGGTGATAGACTCACAAGTATCTGCAGTTACCAGTATCACACACTAGAGGGTGATAGACTCACAAGTATCTGCAGTTACCAGTATCACACACTAGAGGGTGATAGACTCGCAGGTATCTGCAGTTACCAGTATCACACACTAGAGGGTGATAGACTCACAAGTATCTGCAGTTACCAGTATCCCACACTAGAGGGTGATAGACTCACAAGTATCTGCAGTTACCAGTATCACACACTAGAGGGTGATAGACTCGCAGGTATCTGCAGTTACCAGTATCACACACTAGAGGGTGATAGACTCACAAGTATCTGCAGTTACCAGTATCCCACACTAGAGGGTGATAGACTCACAAGTATCTGCAGTTACCAGTATCACACACTAGAGGGTGATAGACTCGCAGGTATCTGCAGTTACCAGTATCACACACTAGAGGGTGATAGACTCATATAGTTGTGGTCCCTATATTAATCATTTATAATAACCTGGAACAGGGATAGTTACTCTCCTGTTGCAGTAACTGCTGTGACAACCTTCTACTACCATACACATCTATATTAGTGTAATATACCCTACAGCAGTGCTTCTCAAACCCCACCCCTAACAGTGCTTCTCAAACCCCACCCCTAACAGTGTTTCTCAAACCCCACCCCTAACAGTGCTTCTCAAACCCCACCCCTAACAGTGCTTCTCAAACCCCACCCCTAACAGTGCTTCTCAAACCCCACCCCTAACAGTGCTTCTCAAACCCCACCCCTAACAGTGCTTCTCAAACCCCACCCCTAACAGTGCTTCTCAAACCCCACCCCTAACAGTGCTTCTCAAACCCCACCCCTAACAGTGCTTCTCAAACCCCACCCCTAACAGTGCTTCTCAAACCCCACCCCTAACAGTGTTTCTCAAACCCCACCCCTAACAGTGCTTCTCAAACCCCACCCCTAACAGTGCTTCTCAAACCCCACCCCTAACAGTGCTTCTCAAACCCCACCCCTAACAGTGCTTCTCAAACCCCACCCCTAACAGTGCTTCTCAAACCCCACCCCTAACAGTGCTTCTCAAACCCCACCCCTAACAGTGCTTCTCAAACCCCACCCCTAACAGTGCATGTTTTTCAGATAACAAGGGAAATCATTATATCGCCTGTGGATCTGTGTCACGCCTGTGCTAACAGAAGGAGATATGGAAAACATGCACTGTTAGGGTTACTGAGGACCAGGTTTAAGAAACAGTGATCTATAAATTAATAATAATATCACTTTAATCAATATTAGACCAAAAAAAATAGAATCAAGTAATTTACATTTTGCATCAAGAAAAAGTGCTATTATTAGATGAATTTCTTGTGTTTAAAATGATTATAAAGAGACACTCACCGATCATAAAATCCCCATCAGAGTTGTATAAGCATCTAGAAGATGGCAACAATGTGAGTGACAGCGATTCTATGTGACATGATGTAGACAGGAAGAACACAGAGAGGAGAGACGTCTTTATTGGTAACATGACAGAATGAAGTGCAGAGAGTAGAGTGCAGCCACGGGCAGATTAGAGAGTAGAGTGCAGTCACTGGCAGATTAGAGAGTAGAGTGCAGCCACGGGCAGATTAGAGAGAAGAGTGCAGTCACTGGCAGATTAGAGAGTAGAGTGTAGTCACAGTGACAGATTAGAAAGTACAGTGTAGTCATAGTGACAGATTAGAGAGTAGAGTGTAGTCATAGTGACAGATTAGAGAGTACAGTGTAGTCATAGTGACTGATTAGAGGGTAGAGTGTAGTCATAGTGACAGATTAGGGTGCAGTGTAGTCATAGTGACAGATTAGAGAGTACAGTGTAGTTATAGTGACAGATTAGAAAGTACAGTGTAGTCATAGTGACAGATTAGAGAGTAGAGTGTAGTCATACTGACAGATTAGAGAGTACAGTGTAGTCATAGTGACAGATTAGAGAGTAGAGTGTAGTCACAGTGACAGATTAGAAAGTACAGTGTAGTCATAGTGACAGATTAGAGAGTAGAGTGTAGCCATAGTGACTGATTAGAGGGTAGAGTGTAGTCATAGTGACAGATTAGAGAGTACAGTGTAGTCATAGTGACTGATTAGAATGTAGTCATAGTAACAGATTAGAGAGTACAGTGAGTCATAGTGACAGATTAGAGAGTAGAGTGTAGTCATAGTGACAGATTAGAGAGTATAGTGTAGTCATAGTGACAGATTAGAGAGTAGAGTGTAGTCATAGTGACAGATTAGGGTACAGTGTAGTCATAGTGACTGATTAGAATGTAGTCATAGTAACAGATTAGAGAGTACAGTGAGTCATAGTGACAGAATAGAGAGTAGAGTGTAGTCATAGTGACAGATTAGAGAGTAGAGTGTAGTTATAGTGACAGATTAGAGAGTAGAGTGTAGTCATAGTGACAGATTAGGGTACAGTGTAGTCATAGTGACAGATCAGAGAGTACAGTGTAGTCATAGTGACAGATTAGAGAGTACATTGCAGTCATAGTGACAGATTAGAGTACAGTGGAGTCATAGTAACAGATTAGAGAGTACAGTGTAGTCATAGTGACAGATTAGGGTACAGTGTAGTCGTAGTGACTGATTAGAATGTAGTCATAGTAACAGATTAGAGAGTACAGTGAGTCATAGTGACAGATTAGAGAGTACAGTGTAGTCATAGTGACAGATCAGAGAGTACAGTGTAGTCATAGTGACAGATTAGAGAGTACATTGCAGTCATAGTGACAGATTAGAGTACAGTGGAGTCATAGTAACAGATTAGAGAGTACAGTGTAGTCATAGTGACAGATTAGAGAGTACAGTGAGTCATAGTGACAGATTAGAGAGTACAGTGGAGTCATAGTGACAGATTAGAGTACAGTGGAGTCATAGTAACAGATTAGAGAGTACAGTGTAGTCATAGTGACAGATTAGAGAGTACAGTGAGTCATAGTGACAGATTAGAGAGTACAGTGTAGTCATAGTGACAGATCAGAGAGTACAGTGTAGTCATAGTGACAAATTAGAGAGTACATTGCAGTCATAGTGACAGATTAGAGTACAGTGGAGTCATAGTAACAGATTAGAGAGTACAGTGTAGTCATAGTGACAGATTAGAGAGTACAGTGAGTCATAGTGACAGATTAGAGAGTACAGTGGAGTCATAGTAACAGATTAGAGAGTACAGTGTAGTCATAGTGACAGATTAGAATGTAGTCATAGTAACAGATTAGAGAGTACAGTGTAGTCATAGTGACAGATTAGAGAGTACAGTGTAGTCATAGTGACAGATTAGAGAGTACAGTGTAGTCATAGTGACAGATTAGGGTGTAGATACAATAAGTATTACAGAACTGTAGTAGAACTATATAACATGACACATTGACCTGATGACCTCTCACCCAGCAGCAGTGATATCACCTTTACCTGTCAGTCATGGAGATATTACAGGTGTAAATGTGGATGGCGATTCCATTGCGTGACTTGGGGTCCCCAGCTCCACAGAGCGTGTGCAGCCCCTAGGGAGACAAGACACTTCTAAAGTCATGTGTATGTCATGTATAATTTACCCTTCTTCAGGTTACTAGAAAACCCCATTTATACACTTTTTTAACCCCATATTGACTGCCGGTAATCTCTGGCTCTTCTGTTGTATAAAGATGGCATCACATTACATTTTGACAAATACTGATCTTGTAAAATACTCTAGAAATATATATAATTTAGGGAATAAATATATAATATGGGAACATGAGTCACTTACATCCACAAAGTCCTTCTTCTTTTCCGCTATTACAAATGGTTTCCACCTCAGCTGGGAAAGAACATAAACGAGTCATTAAATATCTGACCACTGAGATCAGGGCGGACAACTGATCAGTTATCTGGGTCCTACTTATAAATATCGGCCTAATGCCAACTTCATCCCACACTCGGGGAGATGGAGGATTCAACCCAGGTTCTGGGGCCAAGTCCATCGTCTTTGTGGCAACAAGTGTCTATGCTCCAGGACATGGTCCGTAATAAGGTGATAAATTACCTGATTGGGATCCGGTTCTATTTCGTCCCAGTTGTGCGTCAGGTTATTTTGACCGTAAGCCTCAAAAGGTTTGTGACGTACAGAAGGCAGAATGCGATACAGCCAGCTGGGGACATTAAATGACACAAGGTCACTGATGGTCACAAAAAAAGGGATGATGGTTCTACATGAGCTGGGCTTCTGGTCGGGTTAATGGTCCAACATGACAATGACCATTTGGCCTTTATTCGTCTTCCCAAACAGATAGTGGGAAAGGATGGTGAATTCGTCTTTGTCATCTCATTAGGAGGACACAGAACGCACAGTATGAGTAATAGAGGATTAGTAATAGGATGATTTCCTGGCAGACTAGTAGGTACCTTCTCTTGTTGGCGCTTCTGGGACAGGTGAACGCGGATCCGGAGAGCTGCTCGGCGTAGAGACCATACGGACAAACCTGGGGATTATTCTGTATAACAGGGAATACAAAGTATTGTTGACTTGATGATGGCGCTGTCACTGGGAAATACAATAATATAAACCAGACTTATTTTATTATCCGATCTTTATCTGATATGTATCAAAGAATGGTGGTCAGGAAGCAATGGATAATTTTCTCTTTATAAACCTGATGCAGAACATTTATTCACGGGATTGTATCTTACATACAGCCTCTATACACCTCTATGTCGGTGTGTTTGGACATACCTGTTCTTCAGCCTCTATACACCACTATGTCGGTGTGTTTGGACATACCTGTCCTTCAGCCTCTATACACCTCTATGACCTACCTGTCCTTCAGGTAAGGCGCCTGGACAGCGAGAATCCTCGGAGGAAAACTCATTACCAAACCCGGACATGTACTGTAAGACAAAGAGAAAGGGTTAGAGATACAGCACCCAGTGCCAGAGGTAAGTTCCCTTCTTGTAATTAGGGTTTGCGGGTCAGACATTTGGGTGTGGGAGGGGGGTTAGTTTTGGCAAGTTCATAAGTGAAGAAGCCTTGGACGTACGTCAATCCCAGCTGAGCACTTTGATACACGTCCTACATCTGGGAATAACGTGATGTTATGGGATATATTGAATTTAATACACAAGTGACGATCTATGTAACATAGAAATTAGATTTGGTGACACATGACTCGTGCTCCGTGTTGGAATGTTCACCTATCAGGAAGGTATAACACGCCTAGATCTGTAGACTGCCTTATACACAGCAACTTGTTTAATTTCAAACCGTATAAGAAACAAAGACATCTCGGAGTTCTATATAAAAGCGTCAGACTGAGGTCTTATGTGGGCACAGAACTTGTTGGTGACATCTAATATCCTTATACATGTAACGCCACTTAGGACAAGTACTGTTAGTGGATTGTGCCCAATAGACTAGGAGTACCGCCCATTAGTACTAGGAGTACCGCCCATTAGTACTAGGAGCACCACCCATTAGTACTAGGAGTACCGTGCATTAGCACTAAGAGTACCACCCATTAGTACTAGGAGTACCGCCCATTAGTACTAGGAGTACCGTGCATTAGTACTAGGAGTACCGTCCATTAGTAGTAGGAGTACCACCCATTAGTACTAGGAGTACCGCCCATTAGTACTAGGAGTACCGTGCATTAGTACTAGGAGTACCGCTCATTAGTACTAGGAGTACCGCCCATTAGTACTAGGAGCACCACCCATTAGTACTAGGAGTACCGTCCATTAGTACTAGGAGTACCACCCATTAGTACTAGGAGTACCGTCCATTAGTACTAGGAGTACCACTCATTAGTACTAGGAGTACTTTTATGTCTATGGCTGTATTCTGAGCTGTATCTTATGTGTCACTATAAATCCAGCGTATAGAGACAGAGACCCTAGGTGTGATCTCCCCTCACCCACCACACCAAGCGCACGTGAGCTACGCTCAGCTCACATAATACTGACGTTTATATCTCTGATCGTGGTTCAGGGCACCCGCACGTTGCTGCTAACTGTAATGACACCTGATCCGGTTGGACATAATAGGGGGTTATTGATTGGCGCTGTGTACACTGACAGTCCCCAGCGGGATTGGAGACACTCACTGCCAGACAAAGCTGCTGAGTCACAATGTGTCAGATTCTGGCTGCATCTGGTACTCATTACATCTGGGAGGGGGAGATGGTAACAATCTGGGGGAGGGGGGAGGTAAGATCTGAGGAGGGGGAATAGGAGAAGACTGATCAATGTTTATCTATGTAGCACTTTACAGCTGGGGACAAACACAGTAATAAAACAATACTGGGTAAAGCTGCACCAACATACATCTCACTTGTCTCAAAATATATATCCCAATTCGACACCTCCGTTCTGCACAAGATCTGTGTCTCTCATCCACCCATTCCCGGGTTACAGGACTTGTTTTGAGCTGCACCCACTTTGTGGAATTCTCTCCCTCGCAAAACAAGACTTTGCTGTGGCTGCACGGTGGCTCAGTGGTTAGCAATTCTGCCTCACAGCGCTGGGGTCATGAGTTTGATTCCCGACCATGGCCTTATCTGTGTGGAGTTTGTATGTTCTCCCCGTGTTTGTGTAGGTTTCCTCCGGGTGTATTTATTTCCTCCCACAATCCAAAAACATACTGGTAGGTTAATTGGCTGCTATCATATTAACCCTAGTCTCTCTCTGTCTGTCTGTGTGTGTGTATGTTAGGAAACATCATCATAACTCACATCAGTCACTGCCCCATTGGAGCTTACAGTCTAAATTCCCTAAGACACAGACAGACCAGCATCAATTTGTTAGCAGCCAATTAACCTACCAGTATGTTTTTGGAGTGTGGGAGGAAACCGGAGCACCCGGAGGAAACCCACGCAAACACCAGCAGTGTAGGCAGATATCTGTACAGTGTACAGAGTCACCATCTGTTCAGCAGATGGTTATGAGAGATGAAGGTCACAGATCTGAAGGTAAGTCGTATAGGAGTGTACACAGGAATCTGCATGATCAGCGGGACCTTCAGTCGTTGGTGAAATTGTTACAGAAACAGCATCTGATGTAAGAATACATAGGTGTGTGCCCAGATTAAATGTTCCTAACATGGGATGGGACCTCTAGAGGGAAGACGGCAACGACAGGTTCAGTTATTAAAGTCTGGCGCCTCTAATATAATGTATCCCGGTACATCCAGCTATATCTGCAGAGCACTGGGTTCTGGAGCTACGTGATACTGAGGAAACCTGAAGAGAGCTCAGTGTCTGTATCTTACCCCATCTGAAGCCAACATTGACTATTCCTGGAATCAGGAGTATTGGGGATGTGAGGAGGTCTCTCTGGTATCATCTGTACTCTCCCAAACTCCGAACCAGAACTCCAGAGGGCCTCTCATTATCCCCCTCTCCCAAACCCTGTTCCAGGAACGTTTATCAAGTTGTATAAACCTCATCCTACATAGAGGAAGTACCCCCTGCCCGGTACAACTTCTGTACACTGGGTGCAATTCTTGTACTCTGAGCTTCATACATTAATATATATTGAGCAGCAGTAATATTCCTAATGCAATAATATTAGATGCACCTAATCAGCAGCAACAATTTCTTTGCAACTGTATTTACATATCAGCAATAAATCCCCCTATATTAAGACCACATTTCTGCTGTAGTAAATTGTGTGTGTGTATATATATATATATGACAAATATTCTCTGTACAGCTCTGCCTAATACGACGGCGCTATATAGTCTATAGTATTAGTCTATAGTAATAGTCTATAGTAATAGTCTATAGTAATAGTCTATAGTATTAGTCTATAGTAATAGTCTATAGTAATAGTCTATAGTAATATAATGCTCTCTAATCCCAGCTGTGACCGCTGTAATTATTGGAATCCTTTGTATCTGGTGAGATTTGATGTTTCTTCCTCACCGAGAGCTGTGAAATATTTATCTCGTCCTCCCACTAACACCCCGGTATCTGGGACAGGTGACATTTGGAGGCCGCAGGACATAGAGATGAGCCTCAGACGGCACCGGGAGATCCCGACAGAACCGCAGCTGAAATCATCAATAATTTATAAATGTCAGGGCGCCCTCCAGTGCTCCCCCCCCTGCTGTTTGCTGACTGTTGGGTAATTAATATGCCAGTTAATCCTGTTTGTATTTACAGGGAGGATGTAGAATTAACCCTAGCAGTAGACAACTGGGAAATACTGTACAGGGGATTACTGACTCCGCGGCTCGGTTCTGTGTGCTGGATGAGTCCAGATAACAGGTCGCATTAGTTCCTGCCTTACATTGGTAGCACTTGCCTCAGAACACAGCCATGAATAAAGAATGGTCCCAATACATCTTCCAAGAGCAACTTCTCCCAACCATCCAAGAACAGTTTGGTGACAAACAATGTCCAGCACCGTGCCATAAGGTAAAACTAAGTGGCTCAGAGATCAAACGATTTAAATTTTGGGTCCATGGCCAGGAAACTCCCCAGACCTTAATCCCAATCCTTAAGAGGCGGGTGGACAAACAAAAACCCACAAATTCTGACACACTTCAAGCATTGATTAGACAAGAATGGGCGGCCATCAGTCAGTATGTGGCCCAGAAGTTGACTGACAGCTGCCAGGGCGAATTGCAGAGGTCTTCAAAAAGAAGGGACAACACTACAAATATTGACTCTTTGCATAAACTTAATGTAATTGTCAATAAAAGCCTTTGACACTTATGAAATGCTTGTAATATTACTTCAGTTATACCATAGCAACATCTGACAAAAAGGTCTAAAAACATTAAAGCAGAAAACTTTGTGAAAACCAATACTTGTGTCATAGTCAGAACTTTTGGATCATGACTGTAAGTGGAGAACAGAGGTTTATCTTTAGTGCCGGCAGATAGATCTAATGTAGAATTATTATAAAATTACACTTTCTGTTTACGTGATTTATGTGATGTTTGTATCCACAGTATTTATAACCGTGACCTCTAAAGCTTATATTGTACCTGCAGCGTCGGACTGGCCCACCGGGATACCAGAAAAATCACCGGTGGGCCCCGCTGCCTTATGGCCATACCCCCTTTTAAAAGTGGTCGGAGCTGCCCCTGGGGACCCATTGTCCGCGCTAGGGAGCCCGCTGTCCTCCCAGCTGTTTCAAATGTGATCCCAGCTGCGATCATGTGACCCGCCCCCTTGCCCTGTCAGCTGATTGCCTGAAGCAGCGGGAGCATCAAGGAGCAGAGAGGCTGCTAAAATCAACATATGGGTAAGTAGCTTTCAGCCACTTGTTTATATTTTTATTTTTAGTTTATATGTATATATATAAATATATACATGAATAGGGCGTCACTATTGCAGGCATAATATGAATTGGGGGACACTAAAGCGTGGCATTTGTGAATTTTTGGTACTACTGTGTGGGATATCACTTTGGGGCACTACTGTGTGACATAGGGGGGCTGACTATACTAAACTATAGGTGGGCTGCCGTTCTATACTAAACTATAGGGAGGGGGCTGCACAGAGAACACTATGGGGAGGGGGTGATGGGACCTTTAATTTAATGCTGAGGTGTTTTGGGCCTATAATTGAGTGTGGGGAGGAGGGCTATCTATTAAATGTGAATATTATTTAATTCTGGGAATGGTTGTGGGAAATGGATGTATTAAATGTAAATGCTATTAATTTATTGCTGGGGCAGTTTGGAGGGATGGTATCAGGTTTATTTAATAAATGGGAATACTATTCATTTAATGTTGGGGCTGGAGGAAGGCCTAAGTATTAATTGTGGGTCCTATTTATTTAATGCCGGGGCTGGTTGGAATTTTCTAAATGTACCCATTGTTTTTTCAAAATAGGGCCCTCAACATTCCAGGATCCAGACAAGCCGCAACTAAAGAAACCAGCAGCCACAGGTGGTAAAAGTGACAACAACAGGTAGGACAGTCTGTCAAATGTTCTGAGTCTAGTGCAGGCTTGGCTAACCTGTGGAACTTCAGGTGTTGTGAAACTACAAGTCCCAGCATATCCGTCGGGCAATAAGCTGCTATATATTGGCAAAGCATGCTGGGGCCTGTAGTTTCACGACACCTGGACTGCCACATGTTAGCCAAGCCTGGTCTAGTGGGACAATCCCGATTTTTGGTGACTGTTCTGCAAAATCTAAGGGGCAGATCAAGACTGTGTATTCTTTATACACACAGTATTCTTTATATACTACACTAAGGTGCTAGCTGTCCTTTGTGGACTGACCACTCCCCCTCTAGTGTCAGGTCCCGCCTCTATGATGGCTGGCCACACCCCTTCTGGTGGGCCCCTAGCGTTGCAGTCCCCCGGTGGGCCCTTCATGTCTCAGTCCGACAATGTGTACCTGTTATGCTGAGCCCTGTGTGTGTGGGGGAGATCAGATGAATGTAATGGCGGAAGGGTGTAACGCTAAGACCTGAGCAGAAGCGGCTGGGGGGTAAGCTGGGCATTTGCCCCCCACAGGTCGGACGTTTATTGAATGCTTTGGCCTAGCAGGTATTTGGCGCATCCTATACGGCTGCGTCAATATTACAGCATAGGTCCTACAAAGTCCCATGGGACCAACGCTGTCCTACTGAGTGACGCAGCCTCATAGGCCGCGATCAATACAACCTGGTCAGAAAGATGCCGCACCAGGGCCAGCGCTGGGAGCCTTTATGTCAGTAGCAGGCTCCTGTAGGCAGGGTTCTTCTATACGGAGCCTGTCTCCAGGGCCAACGCTGGGGTCTCAGCACCCCCCCAGGGGCAAATGCAGGATTTGTAGATGGGGGTTTCCACACCAGTGGGTGTGACCAGCATGCATGGGGGGCGTGGCTATAATTTTAGACAGTGCTTGGCTGCTCTCCAACTCTTCCTATCCCTATAATATACATGGGCAATGCTGCATGCACTACTGTTAGGTGCACGCAGCTCTCCCTTTTCAAGCAGAGCCGTGTGAAGCGGGGGCAGGGTCCAGCCACCTCAATTATACAGTGCCCCAGGCTTTGAGGGGGGTTTCCAGGCACTAGAAAACCCCCTTGGTTTGCCTATGCCCCCTGAGTTTAGAGCCGGGACTGAATACAACGAGGCCCAACGCCCCCCCTGCTGCCCCTCCCCGCACTGGAGACATCAGAGGACAGAAGAGAATGAAGAGATGACTTTCATCTAGGGAAATTCATGTACAATATTTTATATATTACTATTATTACATCGGCAGATGGTTATCACATGGCCGTCACTGTAGTTCTCCAGCGCTGCGTCAGTACGTCCGCTGCCGGAGATTTCATAACAGCGGATCAGATGGAACGTACGCTAAGAGCAGGTCATGGGGAGACTGTGAATGTTGTATAAATCTTATATTACACGTATGTTTGACCTAGATTAGATGAATAACTAACCCCCTAAACTCCTGTCTAATCTATCCGGTGTATCCTATTATTTCTGGAATGATGTAATCGGTGACATCACTGGAGAACTGATCGGCGCCCTTACAAGGCATAAAAGACTTTGGGGGGATTCAATTTCCTGCAATGTTCCGCAAAGTGGCTCCCGCGCGGTCGCAGGGTGGCTCCGCAGCTATGTATCTCCATAGAGGAGCGCAGGAAGATCAGCAATGATCAGGTATCACAGTACATCGCCACGATGGCCGATGCCAACTCGAGGGAAATTGAAATTGAATTCTGCCATTCCTGTTAGTAGAGTTCAGCGCCAGTGATTACGCGGAGCCGATTCAATGAGCCGCGAGGTTCCGCAGCTACCACATGGCTCAGTAATGGAGATTTTGCACATTTTTGTTTGCATCCTATAATCATCACCTAAATCTGCATTGCAAAGACTCCTCTCCAGAAAATATCAAATTTTAAAGGCCTGAAAATAACAAATTAATGGTAGAATTGCTCCTAAGAAGCAGAAAAGGAATTTTATTGTGCGATTGGTCAATATTGAAAAAAACGGGGAGATTTCCAAGGACAATCGTGGGAACGTAGGGACTGTTGTAGCTCCGCATTTCCGGAAACATTTGCTCTGCTTCAAACACGTTGCTGCTAATAATGAGGTGTGAGAAGACTGTAACTACACAAATAAATGTATAAGTGGGGTCTGCGGCCATCTGATATAAAGATGGAGGAAGGGGCTGAGCAGTCACTGAGGATATAGAAATGTACAGACACAAAGTGCAGGAAAATGATGGAATTGTTACTTCCAGAGACATTTAATGTGCTTTAATCCCGTCACATAGAACAAGGAACATCCCCCTTCTGCAGAACCCTCTGCAGCGGCCCAGGATGGGGTTAATCACCCGGCTGGAATCTGTTTGGAGCATCTGTGTCTGCACAGCTGGGCAGATGTGAGATTGGAGGCTGTGATTGGCTGAAGGGATAACGCCCCCTCCCCAACGCCCACCGACACTGGGCCCATCCAAAGTACATCCAGAGAAAGCAAACGTCAAAGGTCATGTATGGTCCCAACACGTATAGATCATATTATCCTGCACTCGTCTACACGGAGGCACTTAGTCTTATTGATCTGGATCTCTGGTCCCCAATACGGGGAAGGTGTTGCCATATAAAATAATATATATATATATATATATATATATATATATATACACACACACACACACACACAAGAGGACGGGCAACATAACAAAGCAATGTATTCTCTCCCAATAAAAGTAATTGCAACATTCCGTTGTATTTAAAGTAGAACTATCTGTCTCCCCCAGCAACGGAAACAAAAAAAAAACCTTGATATGTCATAGGGTGACTGCACTGTCATTTAGTTTCTTAAATTTCACAGGAGCTCTGATTACCCTGAAAATAATTCAACCTGTGCTCACTGGACACTGTCATATTTCTTTGAAAGTCTTTCCCACATCACTGATCACGGAGTTGGATCAATTGATCATGTGACCTATTAACAGGACAGTCAGAGATCACACAATGGCTGGGGCTGGGATCATTATCACTCTCCCACGTATGATGAGGGGGCAAGTTTATGAAGTTACAGGTTTGAAAATGTGGAGATGTTGCCTATAGCAACCAATCAGATTCTAGTTATCATTCATTTACTACATTCTACAAAGTGACAGCTGGAATCTGATTGGTTGCTATAAGCAACATCTCCACTTTTTCAAACCTGCAGCTTGATAAATTTACCCCCAGGTATTTTACAAGGAATTTTAGAAGAGGTGTTTTTATTTTGAGGGCCTAGTTTCACTTTAAATTTGCCCTAAAATTATATATTCATGATTGTTCTATAGTAAAAATACAAACAGCCCCGTGTGACTGAGATATTAATAACAATGAGGATTAACAGCAAAAATAAAGAAGTTTGGCGAAAAATAAAAATTATTTACGAAGTAGAAAAATAAATGTTCAGTAATTGAGTGTAACTTGTAATAACTGGATGTAATCTGGATTATATCACAGGATGTCCTGTCATGAGACTAGCACAAGAAAGCACTCATAGGTGGTTGGATTAGCAGCACAAACACCGCTCTTCAGTTACTTTGCAAGAATGTTTCAATTTTAAACTATAGAACATTCCGCCTACAGATTTGTACTTAAGAGCTGCCATGAGAATTGCTTTAATAACAATCTTCTTCTTAAAGTCCCTGTAAATACATTACCTGCTGTCTGTTTTAGATAATCATTTATTTACCCTGATTTATGTAATAATTTACGAGCAGTTACCAAGACTTCAGGCGCCAGCTCAGAGAAACATCTAAAATGTTTAAAACAAGTGATACAACTATAACTTTTCTATATGCAACTCCAAAACGGACTGGCACATTCTGCAGGAAGGTTATACTCCATACCGCTCTATAATACTACACTGTACAGGGCTCACCTTAAGTTCTGCCATCTCCGCCGAGTGTCCTGGACGAGCTGCCACTGACCTGGGACGAGCTGTAACTGCTCGAGCTCCTCTGCTAAACACACAACACTTTGCAGAGATATAACCAGTTGCACCATATGGGTTTAATCAAACACAGAGCACTGGCCTCTTGCATAATGCTGAGGAGGGGGGGCTGCCTGCTCGGGTCAGTGCTACCAATACTATATAATATATAAAGCTATTATCTGCATGTTCAGTCATTTAATCTGTATTTTAAGGTTGATGATCATATTAACATTTCTCCGGTATTTGTGAATAATCTAAACCAAACACACACACCCTGGGAGTGATTTCATAGCAGCTGGTTTGGGATGAGAGTCATCCTCGTTTAGTACAGTGTATACTAACATGGAGAGCGCTCCCTAAACCAAACACAGAGCATTGCACTGGCTGCATTAGTTCTCAGAATACATTACATGTGCAGAGACCCCAAGACCATCCTTTCTATCCGCTACAATGGGTGAAATGATGCCAACATGAGTTATGTAAAAGGCTGTCAGTATAGTCAGGATGTCAGTCACTCTCTGCCTGCAGAAAGTGTCACTATCCCAGGGGGTCTGTAGTACGGACTGTGGAACAGAGACGGCCTAATGCCCCCTTAGTGTCCCGAGTTAAGACCTGAAAATGGTGGTTGCAGAGCAGACATCTCACTTTCAGAATCGCTGCAGATCACAGGGTCCAATGTGTGCGAAATACGATCTACACTAATGGAAAACAGATCACAGTTGCGCTAAATCTTGCACTATTCTCACCACTTACATATAATTATTACTAACCCTCTTACTGCAAGATGGCCATAGGGGCGCTATTTCCCTGGAGTATGTGGGGCTCAGCAGATAAAGGGGTTCCAGCAAACACTGATAACGTGTATCCATAGATTTTGCTGGACAGGCGTATGGATAGAAGGTGAAATTAGACTCTATTTTGTAATAAGATAGATAGATATATATATTTGTGTAATATGTGCCGAGACTTGTGGTAAAACAACGCCCCTGCTATAGATGGAAATACCGCCACACAATACACATTAAGGACATGGGATCACTATGTAAATAATTCATGGACCCTCTTGCATTAAGACACTGACAATAGACACTTCTTGTACAGGACATTGACACTAATTGCTATATCCCACCAGCAGGTGGCCCCGCATCACATTTACTCCATGTTAAGTCCATAAGGTGGAGACAGCCCAGAATGATGTTTTTATTCCCTGCAGCTGAGCTGGGAACAGACACAACATTAATGTCACTAAATCACCAATACTAGAAAATCAAAAACGTTTTTATACTAAGACAGAGTAACAGACATTTGACGCCGGACGTGTCTGTATAATTTAGTAGAGTGAAAGCTTTTGTTGTTATCGGCCATGTTAGGCTCCGTGTGGCTCCTGGTAACGTCAGTCAGTACATTATTCAGGTTGTTGGACATTTATTATCTGTAGAAGTCTCTGGAGCTCATTAAGTCCTTGCAGGAACTGTTCCCCTTTAGGGTAATCGCTGACTAACTGATCAGGTCTTTCTTCAGCATGTGAAAAATACATAGATATAAGCAAAGTCCGTCTTGGTCCCCTGCGGTCTTCTGCTCCACCCTCCTCCACATCAATCATAGTGGAGGGTCTTAAATGTACCTCCCCCGAACCGCTTCCGATCTGGGAATCCCGAGATCTGCGGGAGAGAAGAGACCAGGACGTGAGGTCACTTTGTGCTGGCACTGAGAGGGTTACTAACGAGATGATGGATGGATCACAGCACTGGTGGATGCTGGGACATGTACACACAGCATAACATTAAGTACAGCCATCAGCATACGTCACTATGTGAGCCTGCAACGTGGGGGGGCCCTGCTCCATTATACAAGCGCAGATCTGCACGAGATTGTGGCTGTGTTTCCCCAGTTTTGAAGTAAGCAATGATAGAACAATCTGCAGTCAATCAGATCATCTGAATGCTCACAGCAGAACAGAATATTTCAGGACCGTACAGGGCTGATCTTGTGGGAGGCAGTGACTATTGTGGACGTGAAGTCTGCATGTGACCGTGTCAGGATGGGAGGAGGGGAGGGCAGGGAAAGCAGACTGAGGGGTAGATTTAACAAAGCTTCCAAAAAGGGAAAGTGGAGGTGTTGCCCATAAGAACCAGATCCCAGTTATCATATTCTAGAATGTACGACATAAATGAAAGCTAGGATCTGATTGGCTTTTCCTTTCTGGAATGCTTGATACATTTACCCAGGAGTTATACAGTGGAATGTGCAGGGTCCTCCGTCAGCGCGGGCAGGGATAGCAGCTTCCGATCTCACTGATGCAATAAGCCTATGGGCTTAAACACAGTTCTGTACCGAACAAAATTCATGTACCCAGCGTGTGTCACCAGGCTTGTGCCAATATCACATTAAACCGCTCCTCGTACTTACATCGCACATGGAGCAGAACTATATTAAACTATTGTGACACCATGAACCAAGGACCCTGAGGCTCCGGGATTTAATCCACAGAACTGAGCAGCAGATTATTCGGATGTTTCACACAACAAATACTGGGAGCTAAACCTCTCTGGTGTGACACTAATGTCAGATACATCTCCGCTCCCATGACACACGTGTGTTAGATAAATCACCTACCGTGGTCCCGTCCCGCGAGTAGTATCTCTTCTCTATTACCTGAAAGAGAACAATAAGGTGCTGTCACCTCATACACACAATACAGGACATATGGGGATGATGGAGACGGAGCAGAGACAGCTCACAGGCTAGAGAGAGACAATTACACATTAGATTTCCCAGCTGCCTCTTGTCGCCCTATAATTATTATAAACTGTATTATAGCAGCTAGTGGGCTGACAAGAGAAGGTCACAATAACCGGACAGCGCAGTGAGACCGCACGTTACCTTGTCATAGAACCGGCTGAGTTTGACAGCGTTGGATGATCCGGCAGCGAGACACCGTGTGCTGGTACAGTCCTGGGTATAAGGAGAGTGGCAGAACATTAACAGTTATACTTGGCACAGTCACCCCCTCCCCATGGACTGAGCGTGCAGCACTGGCTGGAGGCCGTGCAAAACGGTGTCACTGTGCAGTTCCTGGGGCTCTAGTAACAGAATAAATACAAAAAGGTCAGTAGAAGGGCAGGAAGTGGGGGGGTAGAGGCTGTGGGGTTGGGGGGGGACAGAAGCTGTGTGTGTGTGGGGGGGACGGGACAACAGAGGCTGTGGGGGTGAGGGGGACAGAGGCTGTGTGTGTGTGGGGGGGGGGGCAGAGGCTTCGGGAGGGGGGGGACGGGACACGGAGGCTGTGGGGGTGAGGGGGACAGAGGCTGTGTGTGTGTGTGGGGGGGGGGGGGCAGAGGCTGTGGGGTTGGGGGGGACAGAAGCTGTGTGTGTGTGGGGGGGACGGGACAGAGGCTGTGTGTGTGTGGGGGGGGGGGGGGGACACAGAGGCTGTGGGGTGGCACTTATTGGTCCCTTCTCTGCCAGCGCTGGCCACTGAAAGTCATCGGACTGCATTAACCATAAAGACCAGGCAACAAGTAACGATTCCTCACCAGTTTCCACCCTCCGCCCCGGCAGGAAGGGGCGATGTGCTCACCCGCACACACAGCACTCTAATACCTACAGTTAGACCTCTACATAGACCACTAAATCCCTGCGTTTATATGGTGTCCTGCACTGGTATCACTGCGCACAGTCATACGTACACTACAGCCCCCCACACCCAACCTACAAATCAGACCTATATCTGTCCTGTCTGGACCACCGACAAGACAGGAACAACTGCTCACCTGGCCGGATCAGACTGAGTCACAGTGATATTAAGGATAATATTTTGGAGTCGGTGTACACTGTACACAAACATCCAATCTGAAGTTAGCCAGACACCGAGAATACAGATTATTTGGCCAAAGCAGCTTTAATAGTAAAGTGAGGACGACTATTGAGAAAATAAAAAAAATAATAACAGTTTTATTATAAATAATAATCATGTTTTCAGTTCAATCTGTAAAGGAGAGAAGAGAATAATCAGAGTTGTCTATAATTTCCTGTACTCTCAGCATAACTGTTCCTATAACTCTGACAGAGGAAGCAGGTTCTCCGAGCACCACAAATATTATTATTATGTATTATTTTTGCGGATTTGCGAGATCCACAGAGGAGGGTCAGGAACCAGCGGCCTAGAGGGTGTCGCACACTCACCAGATTTATTTCCTCTGCATTGAAGTCCTCTGCCAGGAACGACGTGCGGGTCAGGACCTCGCTCCGTTTCCCCTCCAGGATCTGATCTAATTTAGTGCCAATGACCAGCAGAGGGATCTGGTTATCTGCAAAGTTCTCCCGGTCATAGTCCCTGCGGGATCAGAGAGACGGAGTATTAATATGCAGCAAAGTGACTTCATACTGCAGGGTACTTTCTATATCAGTAACGGTGTGTCCTGGGTTAATGATACCTCCCCGCTGCACTCTGTGTGCTGCATTAGTCACAGAACACCGGGAGACTTGTTAGATCTCCCCAATCTGGGTGGAGAGAGCAGCAGACTCACCCATTGGTCACCAGCACACCCGTTGGCGGCAGGTCTCTGTTCAGGGCCTCCAACGACCAGCGATAGAGGTTTTGAGAAGACTTCTTGTTTGTCAGATCATGAACAAGGATGATACCTAGAAGACAGAAATTCGGGGACATCTCACACCCTGGGGCCTCGAATCCAGAAGCAAAACTTTTATTTTGGGAGCTGAAATCTACAGGTCCCGGTTTTTTAATAGGTCCAATACTTAGAATATTTCACTGAGCGACTCCTTCAGTGAACCTTAATTTCCCCAGCTGACAGGAGAACCTGGGCCCATGTGAAGGTCAATCACGTATGTGATTCTTCAGTAACACAATGTGTGAGGTCTCATGTACCGTGTTACCAGTCTTACCATTGACGGCATTGTAGAACACGGCTCTGGTGCTTTTCACGCTGCTCGCGCTGCCCACCGACCCGCCAACGTCCCACAGTTCAATATAATAAGTCTTCTCCTCTGGGGTCCCTTCCCGGTATTCATGGAGCTGAAAATATAAACAAGAGGGGCCACTCGCCGTCAGTAACATATGTATCTGAACAAACCTGCCTAACCTCCGTGTGTCACCCGCCCACCGACTCTGGGGCACCATATGCAAGAGACGAATCGGAGAGGACTCAGAGTACCCAGAAGGGGATCAGTGTGGGCTGCTCCCTAATTAAGACAGTAAGCAGCTGGAGCGGACTTGATGTCAGTAAGGGAGAGATGAGAGCACTAAACCTGTGTTTTCACTATAGAAAGTCCATTCCGTCTGCTTCCAGGTCCGGGATGTTATATGTATTATAACACACACTGCTCCCAACTCACCCGGACGTCCACAGAACAGCCCACCGTCCACGAGGGGTTACCCAGGACTTGGTTCTGACATAGTAGATGGACGAGAGAAGATTTCCCAACACCTGGAAAAAGAAAGGTCATTGAGCGAGATGTATTGCTGGCCATATATATATTGTATATATCTCAAGCCTACTTCATTTACATTATCCGCTCATGGCCCAAAGTTTTGGGACTGACACAAGTATTGGTTTTCACAAACTTTTCTGCTTCTGTGTTTTTAGACCTTTTTGACAGATGTTGCTATGGTATAACTGAAGTAATATTACAAGCATTTCATAAGTGTCAAAGGCTTTTATTTACAATTACATTAAGTTTATACAAAGAGTCAATATTTGCAGTGTTGTTCCTTCTTTTTGAAGACTTCGCAATTCGCCCTGGCAGCTGTCAATCAACTTCTGGGCCACATACTGACTGATGGCCGCCTATTCTAGTCTAATCTATGCTTGGAGTTTGTCAGTGTGTGGGTTTTTGCTTGTCCACCCGCCTTGACC
Organism: Mixophyes australis; assembly: GCA_036250195.1. Lineage (NCBI taxonomy): Eukaryota > Metazoa > Chordata > Amphibia > Anura > Limnodynastidae > Mixophyes > Mixophyes australis. The sequence goes on along the minus strand of JAVHZZ010000002.1, from coordinate 417,362,292 downwards.
ACAAGTTTTCAATGGGATTAAGGTCTTGGGAGATTTCTGGCCAAATTTTCGATATTTTGATCCCTGGGCCACTTAATTATCACTTTTGCCTTATGGCAAAGTGCTCCATAATGCTGGAAAAGACATTGTTCGTCACCAAACTGTTCTTGGATGGTTGGGAGAAGTTGCTCTTGGAGGATGTTTTGGAACCATTCTTTATTCATAGCTGTGTTCTTAGACAAAATTGTGAGTGAGCCCACTCCCTTGGCTGAGAAGCAACCCCACACATGAATGGTCTCGGGATGCTTTACTGTTGACATGATACAGGACTGATGGTAGCGCTCACCTTTCCTTCTCCGGACAAGTGTTTTTCCAGATGCCCCAAACAATCTGAAAGGGGATTCAGCAGAGAAAATGACTTTACCCTAGTCCTCAGCAGTCCAATCTCTGTACCTTTTGCAGAATATCAGTCTGTCCCTGATGTTTTTCCTGGAGTGAAGTGACTTCTTTGCTGGACTTCTTGACACCAGGCCATCCTCCAAAAGTCTTTGTCTCACTGTGCGTGCAGATACACTCACACCTGCCTGCTGCCATTCCTGAGCAAGCTCTGCACTGGTGGTGCCCCGATCACGCAGCTGAATCAACTTTAGGAGACATTCCAGGCACTTACTGGGCGTTCTTGGGTGCCCTGAAGCCTTCTCCACTACTATTGAACCCTCTCTCCATGAAGTTCTTGATAATCCAATAAATGGTTGATTTAGGTGCAATCTTACTAGCAGCAATATCCTTGCCTGTAAAGCCCTTTTTGTGTAAAGCAATGATGACTGCACATGTTTCCTTCCAGCTAACCATGGTTACCAGAGGAATAACAATGATTTCAAGAACCACCCTCCTTTTAAAGCTTCCAAACTGTTATTCTAACTCAATTAGCATGACAGAGTGATCTGCAGCCTTGTCCTCATCAACACTCTGACCTGTGTTAACGAGAAAATCACTGACCTGATGTCAGCTGATCTATTTGTGGCAGGGATTAAATGTAGTGGAAATGTTGTTTTTGGGATAAAGTTCATTGTCATGGCAAAGAGGGACTTTGCAATTAATTGCAATTCATCTGATCACTCTTCATGACATTCTGGAGTATATGCAAATTGCCATCATAAAAACTGAGGCAGCAGATTTTGTGAAAAATAATATTCGTGTCATTCTCAAAACTTTTGGTCATGACTGTATTTGTATATATGATATCAATTCTTCCTGTAGGGTTCAGGATGTGGAGGTTCTTCTTGTTGCAGGTGACATACAACTGTCCGCGTTTGAAACTAAAACTCTTCCAAGTTGATCCCGGACAATTTGAAGGACTTACCCAGAGCCTTATGATGGAGACTGCAAAACAAGCTTTATATTGCCCTTCTGCCCCAGGGGAGGTTGTTATCCTCCCTGAGCTCGTCTCACAGTTAGGGCCTTGGTTGGAATCAAACCCATGGCCCCTCCAGTCCTCAAAATTTGCCACATAGGAAGTTTTTAACTCTATCTAAAAATTGTTTACAAGGATACATCATGTATACAGAACAGGATAATCATGTAGTAGCGTACACCAAATAAAATGAAAACCTGTGCGAGGTACAGGATACCTGCTAGTGTTATATACTATATTATGTCCAGGTAGGGACCAAGTGTAAACATATCACTGTATTAGTGCACTATGGTCCTAGTAGGGACTGAGTGTAAACATGTCACTGTCATTAGTTCACCATAGGACTGAGTGTAAACATATCACTGTATTAGTTCACTATGGTCCTAGTGGGGACTGCGTGTAAACATATCACTGTATTAGTGCACTATGGTCCTAGTGGGGACTGCGTGTAAACATATCACTGTATTAGTGCACTATGGTCCTAGTGGGGACTGCGTGTAAACATATCACTGTATTAGTGCACTATGGTCCTAGTGGGGACTGAGTGTAAACATATCACTGTATTAGTGCACTATTGTCCTAGTGGGGACTGAGTGTAAACATATCACTGTATTAGTGCACTATTGTCCTAGTAGGGACTGAGTGTAAACATGTCACTGTATTAGTGCACTATTGTCCTAGTAGGGACTGAGTGTAAACATATCACTGTATTAGTGCATATGGTCCTAGTAGGGACTGAGTGTAAACATGTTACTGTATTAGTGCATATGGTCCTAGTAGGGACTGAGTGTAAACATGTCACTGTATTAGTGCATATGGTCCTAGTAGGGACTGAGTGTAAACATGTCACTGTATTAGTGCACTATTGTCCTAGTAGGGACTGAGTGTAAACATATCACTGTATTAGTGCACTATGGTCCTAGTAGGGACTGAGTGTAAACATGTCACTGTATTAGTGCACTATGGTCCTAGTGGGGACTGAGTGTAAACATATCACTGTATTAGTGCACTATGGTCCTAGTGGGGACTGAGTGTAAACATGTCACTGTATTAGTGCACTATTGTCCTAGTAGGGACTAAGTGTAAACATATCACTGTATTAGTGCACTATGGTCCTAGTAGGGACTGAGTGTAAACATATCACTGTATTAGTGCACTATGGTCCTAGTAGGGACTGAGTGTAAACATATCACTGTATTAGTGCACTATGGTCCTAGTAGGGACTGAGTGTAAACATATCACTGTATTAGTGCACTATGGTCCTAGTAGGGACTGAGTGTAAACATATCACTGTATTAGTGCATATGGTCCTAGTAGGGACTGAGTGTAAACATATCACTGTATTAGTGCACTATGGTCCTAGTAGGGACTGAGTGTAAACATATCACTGTATTAGTGCACTATGGTCCTAGTAGGGACTGGGCGCAGACATGTCACTGTATTAGGGACACGGAGTGTGGGTGATGGCTCTATTGGGCCCCGAGGCCCCTTGTTCATCTCACCTGAGTCCCCCAGTACCAGCACCTTCACCCTATCCAGGGCCGCCATGTCACTGCTGGAAGCTCCGCCTCTCTGGGCTCACAATCAGGTCACCATAACAACCAGCGGCAAGGAGAGCTCTGATTGGTGCATTGTTAGTCCCGCCCCAGGCCTGGAATATCCGCTGTATAGCTGTAGGCGTGGCCTATAGCGGAAGTTTCTCTGCGTTCCAGTGACACGACGGCGCCATTTTACTCTCCGCTCCATTCTGCTGTACCTGGGCCAGGCCTGTAGGGGGAGCAGTTATCCCGCTGTATGTAACGTGTATAAATCATATTATATCCCGTGTGGGTGTATGTGGCAGCGGATCCCTGGGAGCCGTGATCACCTCAGTCATCCGCTGACACACTACTGGCAGCGTTCCCTTATCCAAGATGGCGGCCTGACGGCTCGACGTCACCAAAAAGTGCCAGGTTATGACGCAGAACAGAGCAACCGGTGGTGCTAGGCAGTGTGAGCAGTGAGTGTAGCCTCAGTCTCCCGGAGTTGGGTTAACTGCACTCAGGTGAGTGTGAGGAGGGGGCCGAGGGTTATTCTATGTGCATATCTCTCTGTACCCCTCCCCCATGTGGGTATATCCCCCTTGTACCCCTCCCCCATATGGGTATATCCCCCCTGTACTCCTCCCCTGTCTGTATACACCCCCAATATACCATTACCTCTCCTGTGTATATATCTATACTTCACCAGCCGCCCCCCCCTCACCTTCCACCTGTGTATATACACTCACATGCCTCGGTTCCACCTTCTCCAGTATATTTTCCCTCTCACTAGGCTCTGGAGGTTATCGTATCTGATGTAGGGATCCGATATAATGGATGAAGTGATAATGCTGCCATGTCAGTATCTCCAATAACCTTTTAAATCAACTTTTACAATTTTCTGTGATTTAGATATTGGCTTTTGAGTCGGGTGGTGCAGTCTGAGCCTTGAGCTTATAGTGTGAGCTGTACTTTGTATCGTTCTGTCTGCAATGCTTCTCTCTCACGTCTTTCCTCCATGTTACAGGAGTTATGACGGACCCCGAGGTGGTGACTGAAGTTCCTGCGGTGTTGAAGCGCCTGGCAAAGTATGTGGTGCGTGGATTCTACGGGCTGGAGCATGCGCTGGCACTGGACATCCTCATCCGCAACCCGTGTGTGAAGGAGGAAGACATGCTAGAACTCCTGAAGTTTGACCGCAAGCAGCTCCGGGCCGTACTCAACACGTTGAAGGGAGACAAGTTCATCAAATGCCGGATGCGGGTGGAGACCGCCACTGATGGGAAGACCACCAGGCACAACTATTACTTCATCAACTATAAATTGCTGGTCAATGTTGTGAAGTATAAGTTGGACCACATGAGGAGGAGGATTGAGACGGATGAGAGGGACTCCACTAACCGGGCATCCTTCAAGTGTCCCAACTGTTGCAGCACGTTCACCGATCTGGAGGCCAATCAGCTGTTTGATCCCATGACAGGTACGGTAGATACATCTCTGCTGGTAACATATAAAGGGATCGGGGGAAACACAGGGAGGGAGCTCAATCACATGCCAAATATTCCCCTGTTCTCACACACTTCTCCCGGCAGTAGGGAAATGGGGATTACTGAAATATAATGGTTACTCTTCATGAATTATCTGTAGTAGTACTAGTGTAAACAAGGGTACTCCCATATATCTCTGGAGTTGTCTTTGTCAAAACTTATTAGGTTAGTTAATAAAGCTAAGAGTGTCTATTAATATAAAAATATAATTCTGTGTCCTGTTAGGTGTAACTACTATCTGCTTGATACATTACATGGTCAAAAGCCTGTGGACATCCGATCAGCACATCCATTGGTGGTAGTTGAACATCTCATTCCAGAACCATTGGACATTAATATTCCCTCTTCCCTCTCCCCATCTCCCTTTGCTGCTATAACAGCCTCCGCTCTTCATAGAAGAGTGTCCATTACATTTTGGAAAATGGCTGTGGGGTTTTGCATTCATTAAGTCCCAAGAGCATTAGTGAGGTCGGGCACTGATGTTGGGCGATAAGGCCTGGTTCGCATTTAGTGTTCATCTCCATGGTATTTGATGGGGTTGTGGTCAGGGCTCTGTGCAGACCAGTCACGTTCTTCCACACCAAACTCGGATCATAATTTTTTGATGGTCCTCGCTTTGTGCATGGGGCATTACTAAGCTGAAACAGGAAAGGGCCTTCCCCAAATTGTTACCACAAAGTTGCAATCACAATTCTCTAGAATGTCATTGTGTACTGTGGTATTAATATTTCCCTTCGCTGGGGCTAAGGGGCCCAGGACAAACCATGAAAAACAGCCCCGGGCCATTGTTCCTACCCACTGTTCGGGTAGGTGCGTTTCCCTGGCATCCGACTTCAAGACTGCACTCAGGTGAGTGTGAGGAGGGGGCCGAGGGTTATTCTATGTGCATATCTCTCTGTACCCCTCCCCCATGTGGGTATATCCCCCTTGTACCTCTCCCCATGTGGGTATACCCCCCTTGTACCCCTCCCCCATATGGGTATATCCCCCCTGTACTCCTCCCCTGTGTGTGTATACACCCCCAATATATTCATCCCTCCGACCCTGACATTACACTGCAGGTCTGTTATAAACTTATTGCCTCCCCCCTCCACTACAAACAGCTGAAGCTCTTCCTACATCATCCTGATGGGATCTGATAGACTGCAGTCATTTGAGCTGCTGTGACACTCACTGCTCTGCCCTTGTATATGAATCCACACAGTTGTGTCTTCTCTTCATCCTGAAGGAACGATCAGACCGGCGCTTTCCCAGCTAGAAAAGTGATAGTGGTCATATTGCTCAAATGCCCCCTCAGTGGATTATTACGGGAGCTTTTGAGCGTTGGGAGCGCATAGAAAACAAAGTGCTTGTGTGTCCTGTCCCTAACAGCGGTACTCCCAGCAGTATAGGTAGTGTTGTATATCACACTTATGTGAGCAATGAGGTGCTATAGGGCAACACAGCCATTATTACATTTAGTTGAACTATAGGTATTGTCCTAATACAGATGTATGACTTTAGTCAATGTGCAGCCATTGTGTCATCGGTTTGAATTGTTACGATGTAACAGGCTTTGTGGTCTGGAAGTTTTGTCCTGGTTGTTTTATCAGGTAATGTTGTCATTTCTAAGAGTTAGTGTTGCCAATAGCAAAGAATTGCATTTTATCTGCTGTTTTTGTAGTGCAGTTTTGAAAATGAAAACCATTGTTGGGTTAATACAGGTTACACCAGCTTTTGCTTGTGCGCCAGTTTAAATAATTGTCCCAGCTAATAATAAACATGGCCGGTTGTATGTACTTTGTTACAGTACATAATGGTGTAGATGTGGGCAGGTCACAGGCTTCTGCAGTGATGTAATTTCCTATATATAAAGTTTCCTGCTATGTGGTCGATTGGCCAGCAGGGGGAGCTCGCCTCTATGAAGTGACTGGATTCCAGTATTATGCAGCGATTGCCCCCTCTCCTGGGGTCCGTTCATCCATCAGATGAGCCTCATTAGGTGTTTACGGCTAAAGTTACTCCCAGCAGGAGCAGGTTGGACAAATAAGCAGCAATATCCTCACCCTGGCCTAGGAGGGCTCTGCTGGCCTCTAAGGCTAGTGCCTGTGTGCCACGCGTGTGCTCTGCCTGTGTGCCACGCGTGTTCTCTGCCTGTGTGCCACGCATGTTCTCTCCCTCACTTAACCCCACAGTTAATGTGCAGTGACTTGAGGGCATGCTGGTATCTGTAGTCCCACAACAGTCGGAGAGCCACAGGTTGCCTGCCCCTGGTCTGAGGGTATGAAAGCTCCGTTTTCCTTTGTTGAGTTGGGTTTGGTTTATTTTGTTTGTATTATAACGTGTTGGAAGTTTCAGGATAAGCAATCACACATAGTATAATGCATCTGTAGCAGGGAAAATACGTTACATAAATCTTTATTAACCTGGGCTAATTTTTTTTCAATTTATACACAAAACATCTAAACCTAACTCACAGTACATTAAATGTAATCTGCGTCGGATGTTTCGATAGGGCGGCATCGCCGTGTGTGTCAGTGGTAGCGGCTAATAGCTTGCTCAGGGTTACATGAGTGCGCTGTCAGAGCAGGACCTTCTGTTCATTCTTCATCATCAGCTTTCTGTGTTTGAGCTGTGAACTGGCCGTCGTCTCAGGGTGACCTTCAGATCTTGCTGGAGGATAGATGCATTAGCTGGATGCTGAGCACAGTACACTGTACAGATCCCGGCCGTACACAGATAACGTCAGATTCATTTCCAGCTCCGACATATCGCACAATGTCGTTTTTATTGAAAACTGATATTCTGAATGTGGTAATAAGCTGATAATTTAAATTATTAATTTTTCTGCTACATCCTGGTTGTAAAACAAGCATTTGCTAATATGTACGTTAACCAGCCTGCTTGTGATTGCAGCTGACATGTTTCATTCCAGTTTGTAAAGACAATAGTCTGAGCTCTCCCTTCCCTTTCTCATTCTCTACAACATAATTCTTTACATTGTTGCACCAGTGTTGCAGTGCTCTGCAGAACAGTTAACCCTTCCTGCTTCTGGAGTGCTGATAGGTTTTCATCTATAAAAAAAATGAAAAAAAGTGTTTTGCAAATAATCCCGTCAATTGAAGGATGTGAGTTTAAATGACATTATTTGAGTAGACTTCATAGTAATATAATATTTAATATGTGTCCATATATCTCAGTGGCTGGCAATATATCTGTCTCCAAATAGACGAGATAAGAAACATTGTGTTCTATAACTGCAACGTGTGAGACATTTCTGTGTCTATGTAACAAAGTACAGTTCTGTCCAATCCCAGATCTGACTTCCCACAACTGAGTAATTAACATTGGATCTCCTTCCAGTGTTCAGCATAGAATCCCATGGCTGTCTGCCGTAGATGAAGCATGCAGCCACCGTCTGTTTTTTTTTTGGCCCAATTGCAGATTTCACCACACACAGAGCGACTTGTGCAGATATGGTCGTTCCTAGATGGATGTGACTAACGCACTTCGCCTCATGGGATGGCAACATGAGGTGGTCAGGCTGTATAATCTGCCCAGCCAATAGTTACATGATGTAACTACCAGACTGACTGAGTCATAGTGTGCGGAGCCAGCTAGAGAGATAATAAATATATATTACATAGAAATATGGGCAGCATGGTGGCTCAGTGGTTAGCACTTCTGCCTCACAGCACTGGGGTCATGAGTTCAATTCCAGACCATGATGTTATCTGTGAGGAGTTTGTATGTTCACCCCGTGTTTGCGTGGGTTTCCTCCGGGTGCTCCGGTTCTGTGTTCCTCCCACACTCCAAAAACATACTGGTAGGTTAATTGGCTGCTATCAAATTGACCCTAGTCTCTGTCTGTGTGTGTATGTTAGGGGATTTAGATGGTAAACTCCAATGGGGCAGGGACTGATGCTGCGGAATTAATGGCGCTATATAAATAGATGATGATAGAAATAAGCGCAGGAGTACAGGCAGCGCACATACATTTCCCACAAGATCCCACAAACCTCTGTCTACATCAGGTTTATCAGCTGTGCTGTGAGGCTGAAACAGGCCACTTTGTAATTTGTTTTCTGTTTTACTGATGGTCTGTGATTTATTCCTGGTTCCTGGTGTATTATTATCACATTGCAGTCCTGGTGTATTCCGCCAGTGTTGGAGTTTATGAGAGCTGGGCTAGGCTGTGACCTTGGAGCCGCTGGGTTAACCCTTTCCCTGCTTCAGAGGCATTATACTCTGTCTGCTGCTGGTTCGGCCTCGGGTGTCCGTTGAGTGATTGATACTTGCTGGGCCTCGGAGCAGACTCCAGTGCAATCAGAAGAGGCCCCGCCGTCCTGGCTTGCAATTATTTCCATTAAAATGCATTCTGTGTGCTGCTTCTTGCTGACCGCAAGCTGTGTTAGAGCCCGGTGATTCCCTGGGGCCCGGCTGATGAGCATCCTGTATATCTCTCCTGCTGTATTCTGACAGACTCTGTTTTCTCACTTGTACTTGACTTTTCCAGTTATTGTCTATCTCCAATGTCCGCTGTGTGTACATGTGTGTGCCAATCTGTTGTCCACCATGCGGTATGTGTGCCCAGGCGTGGGTTGTTGCCTGCAGTGCCCCCTGGCACCGCACATTCCATAAGATGCCGCTAGAAGCTTATATTCTCCTATCGGGTGCTACACGATAGTGTTTCCATAGTGTATATCGCTCCCATCGTGACATGTCACATTATACCGCACTTTTAAAGTCGGGCTTTGTACTGTGTTGGGTAATGTCACATTTTATTGGTGTTTTTTGCCGGATGCAATGTATATGCCAGATACCCTCATGGGGCATGGGGCAAACCCTGCGACCGTTGTCCCCACCCGGAGCATGCGCTGCTGCTGAAAGATCTGTAACTACAGAGGGAGATACGGGTAATGAAATTGAGTATTTAAGGGTGTTCATATTGGCACAATATCCCACCCCATGATGCGACTGTGCAGCGCTCGGCTCCCAATGTGGGTATAAATAACCGGCGATCTGGCACACAGAGCTGGCACACAGAGCTGGCAGTCGGCTGTCTGAGGGATTACTGAGCCCATTTACTGCACAGCCTCTGGGTGTTGGAGTGCAAGCTCTTTTGGTCTATGATAATTATTAGACTGTATACATAGGGATTGGAATACGGGATATTATGTGCGTTCTCTGTATTGAAATACACTGGGACCAGTTCACAACGGTCATCCGATCCCTCTCCCTGGGAAATGTCTCTTTAGGTTTTATCCTGACATTTCTATGCATAATAATTTCTGTGTTCTTCCCTCGCGCAGAGCGAGAGCCTGACACGGTCACGTTACTACATCCCACTCGTCCTTCTTGGCTGCCGGTAGGGGCACATTCTAGGGTTGTATTGTGGTCATTCTTTAGTGTTCCAGAGATGTAGGGGGCAAACTCAGAGAGGGCAGTTTCATGAAGACCTAAGGAGTGAAGGGTGGTAAGGAGAAAAGAGTAGTCAGTAGCGTCAAAAGCAGCAGAGAGGTCTAGGAGTATGAGACTGGAGAACTGACTTAACTGTGAGTAAGTCACTCTAATGAGAATGGTTTCAGTGGGTGAAACAATAGAGAGGGCAGAATAGTAGGAGGAAGGGAGAATTTAAAGTAGATTTCATCCATTGGTGCTCAGAAGAGCACGCTTGGAGGTAGCGGGGAGTGCCAGGATTGGGGTTTAGATTGGTGGAGACAGTGGGGTGGTTTGGGTTGCAGTATCAAGCGCATCAGAGTGTGTGGAGTTGTAAAGTGAGACCATATCATAAGGGCAGGACAGAGAAGAAATGGGTGCGAGTAGGAGTTCAAGGGAGGTCGAGAAGAGGATTGAGTCAATGCGGTTGGTGGACGCTGTGTATGCGTTACATTGGGTAGTGGTGTAGGGGGTAAGGAGAGGATAAAGGATAGCAGATTGTGGTCAGCGGGGGGAGACCTAATTGGAGAATTGGAGATTACACAAAGATGGGAGAACACTACGTCCAGTGAGTGACTATCACGATGTGTGGGAGTTGTCCATTGATAAAGGCCATAGAAGGAATTGATACTAACAGTTTAGAGGCAGCAGTAGCAATATGGGAGTAGGTAAGGATTTTGCAATCCCTGATCATAAAGGTGGGAAGTTAGACTAGAGGAAATCTGAAATCCAGGAAACAGAGTTGTCAAGAAATTGGGAGTCCGGGCCAGGGGGCAGGGGTGATAGAGTGGAGAGAAGAGACAGATGGAGTGAACAAAGTCTGAGAAGGGGAGGGAGCGTTCAGGGGGGATAACACTGAAGGTGCAGCCTGGAGACACCTCCTTGGTGGTCAACAGGACTTGGAGTGTGGGAGAAATTGAGACCCCTGCAGGACAGTGTAGCAGGGGAAGCAATAGCAGAGGGGGTGATGTATGTTTCTATAAGGACTAGGAGACCAAAGTAGTGAGAGAGGTAATGGATGGGAGTGAGCTTATAGCAGATAAATCTGGCTTTCCAGAGTGTGCAGCAAAAGGAGAGTATAAGGACAAGGTTGGAGGGATTTGATGTAGGGGGGGGGGTGTTGTTGGATGATACGTGGTGACAGGGGGAGTGAGAGCAGACAGAGGGGATAAACTTAGGCATGTGGTTTGGAGTAATGACGTGGACAGCCAAGCGGAGGAGTGGACGCTGCTAGTGTATCCCATTACTGGTGTACCTGGGCTGGTATTCCTGACCTCTTCCCTTAGATCAGGGTTGCTGTGGATGGATTCCCCCTGGCCTGCTGGGTAGCGGCAGAGCGGTGGTACTGGATGCTGAGTCCAAACCTCAGAAACAGCCAGGAATGGATTAGATTTTGGGTCTAATCTGTAGGTCACAGGGATAAAGAAGTTTCCAAGGAGGTCTTTAAAGCAAGTGATATTTATTTGCTCACCCTGGTTCAAGGTGCCAGTGGGCAGGTCAGATGGAACAAGAACAACAATTATCAATACAAGACAGTGCTTTTTATACAGATTTGAACACAGGCTCAAGGGTTAGCCAGCCCCCTGAGGTCTGAGCTATTTTTAGAAACGGGATGCAATTAATTTACCCAAACATGGATTTACATGCAATGCAAAGCTAATAATATTTACACTTTTCTGTGATATCCTAAAAATTGCTCTAATTTCCTACATCTTGTTTTGAACGCAGGAAATTTAGTATCGCGTCTAATTAAACCCTTCTGTGCCTTCAGGTGCTGGACCCTCACACATCAAAATGTCTAACATGAGATTAGCATGGGTCCTTCCCCAACAAAGGCTTATTGTATCAGATATATACCTCATATATAATGCATTTCCTCTAGCGGAGTTAAAAAAAAAGCAAATTTCTTCCTCCTTTACCAGCATCCACACAATATCAAAAATAAGTACATTTGCAAATATGTGCCCTGCGCTATTTCCTTTAAATAAATTTATACCATAAGTTATTTATAAGTGATCCAGTCACAGGGTCTGTGACAGGATGGACCGCAAATGCGCCCTCTAACCGCAGTAGGAGGAGGTTAAGCTGCTGCCACCACTGAACTCCTTAGTGGCACCTACAACCACGTCCTTCTGGGTAACTCTCACTGCTAGTATACACCCATGCTAGTACACCTGGGCTTGTGCCCCTGACCTCTTGTCTTCAGATCAGGGTTGTTGTGGTCAGAGCTGCAGGTAGCAGACAGAACGTTGGTACTGGATGCTGGGTCCCAACCTCAGAACAGCCGGATAACGGATTAGATTGGTCTAATCTGTGGTCACAAAAATTATAACAGGTAAGTAGTCGTCAGGAAGGACAGGTTCCTTAAGCAGTTGATGTGTATTAGCTCAAGAAGTCCTGAATAGGACAGTTACATCCACTAGTTTAAGGTACTAGTGATATCCAGAAAGGTACAGATGGAATAAAGATACATTACATGGTCAAACAGAGCTCCTTTTATACAGATTCTGACACGACTGTTAACAGTGGATAACACCGCCCCCTGATCCTAGATGGCTCCGCAAAGACTGATAAATCACATTCAATAATTGCCATCAGGATGTAATATATCCTTTAACCGTGGAGCTAACGCAATTTAAGCTTTAACAAAATTGACATGAATCTATTATATCCTAATACTTGTATCATGAGTTACATTGCTCAGACAGGTTCCTGTCTCTCTAACAGGACGTGACAACAGGTAACGACCTCCTCCTGGGCCTACAGGCTAAAGCAGGTTTTTGTCACTTCTACGATGAAAAAGATCAAGTCAGCCTTAATGAGGATTTCCTCAAACAAATGCCTATTGCATCAGCATTCAGTACATTTCTAATACACAAATATAACACAGTATCGCAATCAGTACATTTGCAATGATATAAATTAGAGCAATGAGCTTATAATTTAAATATATTTATACAATAAGTTATTTATAAGTGATCCAGCCATAAAGTCTGGGGAAGGTATAGGATGAAGAGTGAAGCATCAGTGAAAGGGGGAGGATGAGGATGACAGTGGGGGACAGAGGCAGGTGGAGAACATGTGTGACGATGGTATTTGTATAAGCAACAGTGGACAATGACATGGACAAGCTAATGAAAAGTAATGATGGTGCAATAACTTTAATGGCTACAAAATTATAAAAACATAGAGGGGTCGGTGAATATGTGACAGGATTAGAGAGATCCATATCTAACATTGTCCAGAGAGAGACATGAGCAGGTTCTGGTGGAGATATCGTAGGACGGTTCATTGTTTTGGGTTTCTCACAAGTTGTTCCTCTGTGGTTTTTTTTAAATGTGAAGTTTGTATACGTTTATATAAAGAAAAAAAAATGCAGAAAAATCTCAATTTCTTCTACCACGTTCTCTGAGATCTTCATTACATTACTGAGAACAGACACAGGGGCTGATTGGTCAGCTGATCAAAGCAATTCAAGTTTGCTTGAGGACTGATTAAAACTGTCGGAGAGTCATACAATGTGCATCACTGATCACTGCTTTAATACAGTCTAAGTACATATGTGTGTGGTATAATGTATATTGGGGCTACATATTGTTGTGTAATAGTAGTATATACAACACATTTTCTCCCATCCCTGTTCTCCTAGACACATACGCTTAGGGCCACCTGTTTCTGTGAGTGTTGGGGAGAAGCTGCATTGTACGTATGGAAGGCTGTTGTCTGGTGCAGTGTGAGCTGCTTTGTCTCCTTGTGAAATGAGTCTAACCTTGGAAATCTTTATTCTGGCAGCAGTCCCTGCCCGATGCCCCTCTATAGCGCGGCATTATTGGCATCTGATTGCAGGGGAGTGATGATGACAATGGAAGAGAAGTGGGCGTATGGCAGAATGCGATGGATGGGGCTGTTGACGCTCGATGAATAGCAGGCCTTGAACGTCTCTTCCTGCAAACACTGCCTCGTTCAAACGTCCTACAAACTTCTTTCTTTCCTCTTTATTACATAACATTAACTGCTGCACTACTGTAGCAGGCTTAGAACATTGTCTAATTCAGATATCACTTCACTCACTTGGAGTGTTCTGTACACAGCGCAGGAATTCCCTGCAGATACACACACCGAGAAAATAGGGTAAAAGTTTGTGCTCCTGAGTCTTATGTTGCACATTGATCATTACTGTTACCCCTGGGGTAAGAGACCTTAACAATGCGATGTTTGCTGGGAGCATTCTCCATATGAAATCTCTTCCAGTCAATAGAGTGTGTGGGCGTCATACATTGGTGAGGTGAGAGGTGTCTATCGCACCTCTCCCTTCCACCGTGCATGTGTTACACAGAGGTCATGTTATTCTGGTCTTTGCTGATACTAGAGGAGTATGGTACATGAGGGGAGATGGTGGGACCTTGCTCCCCCATCACAGCTAGGCTCTGCTCTCCTCTGGGGATGGCATGGTGTCCTGGTCTCCACTGACTGTCTTCCCCTCTCTCTCTCACAGGCACTTTCCGTTGCACATTCTGCCAGACTGAGGTGGAAGAGGACGAGTCTGCGATGCCCAAGAAGGACGCTCGAACTCTGGTCGCCCGGTTTAACGAACAGATCGAGCCTATATATGCCTTGCTCCGGGACACTGAAGACATCAACCTGGCTTATGAAATCCTGGAACCAGAACCAACTGAGATACCATCCCTGAGACAGAGGTATCTGACCCTCCTGATGAGCTTTCTAGCACTCACTGGGATAACATTCTGGCCTGTGAACAATATACAGGTATCGTGTATAACGTGGAGGAGACACGATTTCTCACTGGTGAAGTCTGTCGTCGGAAATTACTAAATACACGTTATCTAGGACACTCGCTTGGCTTGTTCACATGCTAAGCTACAGATATTAACCCCTCTCACTGGTGAGGCCTCTCCTCCGTTTATAGCAGACATTAACTCACTGTCCAGGCTCTATGCCTGGCTTCCCAGGATCACTCATTGTGTATATGATGTTGTCTCATTAGCACAGAGAGTACATTCTGTTCGGTTTGCGTTGCAGTGAAGTACAGATTTCCTCCCCCTCTCCCACCCTCAGATCTGTCTCTCCAAAAACTGTCAGCTTGTAAAACTTTGCACTTAGAAGAGAAAAACCTTCATGTTACTGGTTTTGTAAACCATGTTTCCAAGCTTAATAGAGCTGTTCTCCTGCCTCAAAAAATCATAAAAAACAGGAGGGGGCTGCAATTTACCAATTCCTCAGAGACCGCGGCTTGCCGGGGGTTGGAACGTTTATTATTGTCAAAGAAAATGTTAAGATGCAGTTGTTTCATTGTCGAATATGAAGTGTTATTTTTCTGGAACGGTTATTAAAAGCCAGAAGTTTAGTTTATTCATGTTGTCTGTATAAGTTCTCAATCTGAAGCCACCTATAGATGTTATAAATTACAGTTAACCGGTATGTGTATGTAACCAGCAGCATAAAGCAATGTGACGAGCTACTTTACCCCACTGTGTTTTGCAGCAAAGAACGAGCGGCGGCTGCAGCAGCCGCCTCTGGTCCTCACCGGGAAGCCTGGACCAAGGGACCCTCATATGAGGACATGTACACCCAGGATGTGGTCATCAGCATGGAGGAACAGGAAGATCTGCAGAGGTCAGCCACCGAGGGGAAACCAGTTAAAGAAAGACCCATCTGGCTGCGAGAGAGCACGGTGCAGGGCGTAGCTTACAGCGAATCCACGGATATCAAAGATGGTGAGAGGCTTTATTAGCGCAGTGTCTGTACAGAGCGCGATTGTGCATCCCCTGCCATGACTGGTGGCCTTTAAGGGGTAGTTTGTCCGAGTTATAACTGACTCGAGGCTGGCGGAGTAGCGGTTTTTCACTTCGGTCAGTGATGTATAAATGCGTGGCACCACCAGTCTACGCTCACTATAGAAATGTAAAGGGTCCACGGGTAATAGGTCACAACATAACGGGCACGTCTTGTCTAGGTTTGTCACACTCTAACCGGTAACCTGCTTCTGTCTCCACCAGGGCTGGACACAGAGCCATTTCACGAACACGACGAGAGCCGCCCAATGGTTGATGAGAATGAAGAGGTCATGCAGGCCCTGCTCATCCATGAGAAAAAGAGTGCCGCTGCAGCCGTGGGAGTCTCCGCCACGCCGGCCTCCAACGCGGCTGCGGGCAGCGATTCGGACAGCGACACCAGCGAATCCGACCAAGACAGTCCTGCGCCTCGACATCCTTTCGGAACTGCCCGTCTCTTTGATGAAGACGACGATGATGAGTTTGAAGAGGTATCGGCAGACCCTACGGTCACTGTCAGTGGGCGCACCTACCTCTACAGTGAAGTGAGTCAGCGTCCAGAGCTGGTGGCGCAGATGACTCCGCAGGAGAAAGAGGCTTACATAGAGATGGGGCAGAAGATGTTTGAAGACATGTATGACTGACAACGTGTTTTATAAGAGTGCACCTCTCCAGCACAACGCAACGAGGTGTCTGATCGAATGGTTTCGATCGTAATGGGAGCTTGCTGGGTGCACCCAAGTAACACCGTAGGGAGGACACTTCTGGCATCTAATCATGAGTAAGAAAACCCTCCAGTGATCGCCGACAATACGATGGGTCCCCTCAGTCTTATCAATAACTTGTCATTTCTACATTTCATTTTCTCAGGAGAATTGGAGAGTTTCCCCCCATCTGCCTGTGTATAGGTGGATATGTTTAGAGATGTAATAGTTTTTATTTGTTTTTATCTTATGAAGAGCACAGGAATTTATTTTAGAACATTTCCCTCCAAAATGGATTGAATTCACATAGGACAAATTGCCTTTAGTCATTCACAAGTGTAAGAGAGACGCGCTGACAGGCGGGGCCCCCGCAGTGCCTAGTGTGAGAGAGACGCGCTGACAGGCGGGGCCCCCGCAGTGCCTAGTGTGAGAGAGACGCTCTGACAGGCGGGGCCCCCGCAGTGCCTAGTGTGAGAGAGACGCGCTGACAGGCGGGGCCCCCGCAGTGCCTAGTGTGAGAGAGACGCGCTGACAGGCGGAGCCCCCGCAGTGCCTAGTGTGAGAGAGACGCGCTGACAGGCGGGGCCCCCGCAGTGCCGAGTGTGAGCGAGACGCGCTGACAGGCGGGGCCCCCGCAGTGCCGAGTGTGAGCGAGACGCGCTGACAGGCGGAGCCCCCGCAGTGCCTAGTGTGAGAGAGACGCGCTGACAGGCGGGGCCCCCGCAGTGCCTAGTGTGAGAGAGACGCGCTGACAGGCGGGGCCCCCGCAGTGCCTAGTGTGAGAGAGACGCGCTGACAGGCGGAGCCCCCGCAGTGCCTAGTGTGAGAGAGACGCGCTGACAGGCGGGGCCCCCGCAGTGCAGAGTGTGAGAGAGACGCGCTGACAGGCGGAGCGCCCGCAGTGCCGAGTGTGAGAGAGACGGGAGCCCCGCGGTGCCGAGTGTGAGAGAGACGCGCTGACAGGCGGAGCCCCCGCAGTGCCGAGTGTGAGAGACGGGAGCCCCGCGGTGCCGAGTGTAAGAGATGCACTGACCGCATACACAATACTCCAGCTATTCATCACTCTGACTTGGGCCTTGTACCGCTAATAGCAGTATTATTACCCAAACTTACCTGTTCATGAGGAATATCCTTTGGCGGCTCAAATGTTTTATTATTACTAGTAAACTCTGGGGGATTTGTGCACCACGCTACAATGCAGCTACAGGGAACCACTGAGTATTCCTGACCTCACTGAGTGTTATAGACACGTATTCAGCGTTGAGGCTTCTGAATGATGTTTGTTTTTAGCTTCACATCAGTTGTGACATAGAAAATGCTTCACTCTCCCCTCAGGCTAAACTTCAGCTATTCCTCTTTTATTTGCTGCTGTTACTCTGTGTTTACCAGCCTGTGCTTTTTATATGATGCCATCTGAATTGTTCTTAAGTATGTTTTACGTTTCTCTTTTTTAAATAAAGTTTTTTGTATGAAGTGATGTTTTATTGTCCGAATGTTACCACAAGTGTTTACACATTACTATTCCTACATCTGTGGTATGGTGTCTCTGAGAGGGCAGCATCTTCATCATTTCTTTATATCGCGCCAGATTACTGTCATTAGATTTATGTTGTGTAGAATTATCCTTTGATTTGTGTGTAACATGATTATCCCTGTCCCGTGTCTGTGTGTCTAACACGTCTGTGATCTACAGCTCCCTGAGTGTAACGCTACTACCTGTTGTGTATATGTAGGTCCCCCTCGTACCACCAAACCAGCTCTGACCCATCAAGGCATGGACTCCACAAAACCTGTGAAGGTGTCCTGTGGTATCTGGCACCAAGACGTTAGCAGCAGATCCTTTAAGTCCTGTAAGTTGTGAGGTGGGGCCTCCATGGCTCGGACTTGTTTTTCTAGCACATCCCATAGATGCTCAATCAGATTGAGAAATTCGAAGGCCAAGTCAACACCTTGAACTTTTTGTCATGTTCCTCAAATCGTTTCTGAACTATTTTTGCAGGGTGCATTATTATTCTGAAGAGGCCGTTGTCATGAAGGGGTGTACTTGGTTTGCAACAATGTTTAGGTAGGTGATACGTGTCAAACATCCACATGATTGCCAGGACCCAGGGTTCCCCAGCAGAACATTGCCCAGAGCATCATGCTGCCTTCTTCCCATAGTACATCCTGGTGCCATCTCTTCCCCAGGTAAACGACACATACGCACCCGACCGTCCACATGATGTAAAAGAAAACGTGATTCATCAGATAAGGCCACCTTCTTCCATTGCTAGATAGTCACTTATGGCACTCGTGCCCATTGTGTAGGCACTTTCGGCCGTGGACAGGGGTCAGCATGGGAGCTCTGACTGGCAAGCTGTGATGCATTGTGTGTTCTAACACCTTTCTATCCTAGCCAGAATAAACTTTTTCAGCAATTTGTGCTACAGTAGCTCTTCTGTGGGATTGGAGCAGACGGACTAGTCTTCGCTCCCCACGTGCATCAATAAGCCTTGGGCGCCCATGAACCTGTCACCAGTTGTCCTTTCTTGTACCACGTTTGGTAGGTACTAACCACTGCATGCTGGGAACACCCCACAAGACCGGACGTTTTGGATATGCTCTGACCCAGTTGTCTAGCCATCATAATTTGTCAAAGCTGCTCAGATCCTTACTGTGGCTGGATCACTTATAAATGACTCGTATAAATGTATTTAACGGAAACAGCGCAGGGCGCTTATTTATCATCGCAAATGTACTGATTTTATTATATCATGTGGCACTTTGTATAGGAAATGCATTTATTTCTGAGGTATTGATTTGTAACTTCTAAGACAGGGTGTCATGATAGGATGTGTATAACTTTTCTACAGAAAGTCCCTCATGTTAATTAGACCTTTTCATCTCAGTGGCCAAGACGTCTTTTCGGCCTGTATACAGCAAGAGGGGAGCACTGCCTCTCTCTGTGTGGCTTGTATCCAGCAACTCCGATCCTGTCCAGATAATGCACACAGAATTTTTGGGGATATAGCAGATCAGTGTAAATTTTGCCTTTGTTTAGGAAGTCTTTTGTGTATCTTGGTGTAAGGAAATGCTTTGTTTGGAGTTTTGCAACTTCTCTTGGGGAATTCTTCTTTTTGGTAGAAATATGTATTCTGCAACTGTTGGAAGAAAGCACCCATGCTAATCACATGTTAATTAGACCTTCTGATGTGAGTGTCCAATACCCCTTAATGGAAAGGAAGGGGTAATTGGACAGATGTCCACTGTGTCCAAAATAAGAAGCAGGTAATCACAGCAAGGTTTTAGGATATTGCAGATAAGTGTAAATATTGTTAGCTTTGCATTGCATATTGCATCCTAATATTAAAACTAACTCAGACTTCTTGGGGCCAGCAAAGAGTTCACGGGGCTGGCTTACCCCCTGCTAGGCTGTGTCCATAACTGTATAAAACAGCAATGGTTTGTATTGAAATGTATCATTATTGTTCCATCTGATTTTCTGATAACCGGTACCAGTGTGATCTGGCCTTATCAGGACACTTGAGTGAATAAACATCACTTGCTTCAAGATCCTGCTTTGACAACTACTTAGCGGCTGTATTGCCTGTGACCTAGAGATTAGACCCAACTCTAATCAGTTTCTGGCTTTTCTGAGGTTTGGACCCAGCTTTCCGTGACCACCGCTCTGCCTGCTACCCAGCAGCTTTGGCCAGTGTGATAGGCCATCGGGGATCCATCCACAGCAACCCTGACCTGAAGGACAAGGTCAGGGGTTACCAGCCCAGGTACGCCAGTAACGCGGTACACCAGCAGCGACGGTTACCCAGAAGAAACGCTATTCTGGATGCCGGTAAGGAGTCCAGTGGTGGGCGGCATTTGTAAGCCCCTCCTACTATGGTGAGGACACAATTGGGATAAAGAAAGGGAACGGTGGCAAAGTTTACCACTCCCGCCTCCAGGACTTTGCCCGGGCTACTCCCGACGAGGAACGATCTCCCATGACCTATCAGATCAGCTTCTACTCTTCAAGGCTTCAAACGTGGCTTTAAAACTCATTTCTTTATTTAAGCCTATCAACCCTCCTCCAAACTCCTTTACCTCTGCCCTACTCTGTACCACCCATTTGTGTATTTCCCCTCTCTTTAGGATGTAAGCTCTGATGACCAGGGTCCTCTGTCCTCATGTTCTCCTACTGTTCCACCCTCTGTACCTCTATGCTGCTTCCCGAGCTCTGTTTTCCTACACCTAAGCCTAGTGGACATTACAATCACTCACTCACTTCCCATAATAGCTTGATTTGCATCACTGAATTATCTGTGTAGTGTTTAATAAGTATGCCTGGGCTTTGTACTACTTTGTTTTTCATTAGCTGTGTGTGTATAACACTACTACAACTGTTTGGACAGCCACTATGTGTTGTCAAGATTTCCTTGTAATTCAATTTCAGATTTGACACAACAACCCTGAATCCCCCCCCCCCCCCCTCTCTGTAAAACATTGCTCCCTATATCTTCTCTGTACGAAAGTGCAATAAAATGAATTC
Organism: Mixophyes australis; assembly: GCA_036250195.1. Lineage (NCBI taxonomy): Eukaryota > Metazoa > Chordata > Amphibia > Anura > Limnodynastidae > Mixophyes > Mixophyes australis. The sequence goes on along the minus strand of JAVHZZ010000002.1, from coordinate 417,341,393 downwards.
CATTATATGCAAACCCCTTTCTAATAACACTCACTATATTGCCAGTTTTGTATTTCAGGCGTTCTAAAGAGATCCTGTGGAATGTGGTATTATTATATAGTGTCATATGATTCTGCAGTATTGTACAATAGGGATGAAGGTCACAATATAATGACTATTAGGTATATGATATATACATACACCTTTTGTGCTGTACATATAGTACACTGTATATTCCCGGCTTCCTGCTCGGTGCGCCAGTTGTTGTTTCGGTCTCTTTATATCTGCGGATGACGGAGTACAAGGTTCTCCGTTAGCGCTTAATGTTGTGTTTGTATCTACTTTATTATTAATCTCACAGCCTTCGTTCTTAATGAAGATTGGAGCTTTGTCTCTTATTCTTACTAAGGAGACCTTACGGTCCCCTCACAGGGCGGAAACTCCATACAATGTCTTCAGTTTCTCTTTATGAGGAATCGCATGGGTTAACTTTGTTTCACTGATCTTAATCATTAATTATCCCTTAAATTAACTTCACTGTCCTCGGGTCACCTGCTCCCTTGTACTTTGCATTTTCCTACTTGGTTCTTCTGCTTTTCAAATATCTACACAGGGAGCACTGTATGAAAGGAGTCACCACATGGGTGTATAATAATGGGAGAGCAATGTTCTGCAGATCTCTAGAGAGGTCAGTAATGTAATAATCTTCAGAATATATCACTATGTACCTGTCGGGGTAGGTGGAACAGAGCAATGTTCTGCAGATCTCTAGAGATGTCAGTAATGTAATAATCTTCAGAATATATCACTATGTACCTGTCGGGGTAGGTGGAACAGAGCAATGTTCTGCAGATTTCTAGAGAGGTCAGTGATGTAATAATCTGCAGAATATGTAATATATATCTGACCGGGTAGATAGAAAAGAGCAATGTTCTGCAGGTCTCTAGAGAGGTCAGTAATGTAATAATCTGCAGAATATATCACTATGTATCTGTCAGGGGATAGATGGAATGGAGCAATGTTCTGCAGGTCTCTAGAGTTGTTTAGAGGCTCAGTATAAAGGAACTGAGTTTCTGGCCAGTGTAGGATTATAGGTACATATTTCTGTTAACAAAAAGAACTGTCTGCACCCTAAATTTAATTCCTAAAATTTTATTTCAATAATTCGAATTTACTGTCCTTTAGTTGGGTAAAGAGGTAAGACGTTAATGGAACAGCCGACCTCTCCAGGCTCTCACTTATACCTGCTTTATCACAGTACACGGGGTGCAGCTGGGAAGCTATCTGTGTGAGTGTTTGGCTGCGTTGCTGCCTCAGCCCCCGTGAGAACGCTTACATTGTGTTTTCTGGTTGGCATTTGTCACTTCTGCTGATGTGTCCGCACTGGTTCATTCTACACACAGCAGCTGGTAGTGATTTGGTGCAGTACGCTGGGCAAGGCTCTTGTAAGATGATCTGCTGACGAGCCACAGCCAAGCAAGGAGAGAGAAGGACAGCTGCCGCAGAACCTTCCACGTACACATTGCTCTGCTGCAGGGAGCTCTGAGTGCTCCCAGTATGATGATTGTTATTTTTATATAGCGCCACCAATTCTGCAGCGTTGCACAGCGATCGTTTTTCATTCATCAGTTCCTGTGCCATTGGAGCTTACAGTCTAAATTCCTTAACAGACACACATCCCTCTGCAGCAGCATCTTGGTGACTTACTATCACTCTCCAGCCTTGTACTCACTCAATCATGCGTTTATTTACTGGAGAACCCAATCCAGACTATTGCCCAAAACTAAAACCTAAGTTTAGTGACGTTCACTGTAATATGATAAAACACGTTGAAGGCTCCAGGGGGCGAGCATGGCCCTCCACCATTATTGGGGAATTCTAGCAATAGTGCAATAATTATATTAGAGAGCTCCTGGATGCTATGCTCAGTAATTGTCATTGTATTCTTATAATAAGAATTATTGCACAGTACCAATTCCAGTGTTCTATGTGCTGGATGTAGATCTCAGTATCTCTTCTCTAATTCTAGTACCACTCCTGTTCTTCATACTGCATGCAATCTTCCATCTGTTCTTATTTCTGTATAGTCAGCGCACAGTAGCTCTGTGTGATGGATGTAATTCTTTATTCTGTGTTAGGTGACATATGTTAAAGGAGATTATAATTGTATCATCACCAGCCCCTTGGGGTAAAAATGGGTTTATCGGTGAATCCTTACACTGATCAACGCGAAATATTCTGTAATGTTAAATAAAACAACAACTGTAAAGATTTCTGTTGTAAATCAAAGTCAGACAATAATTGATCACATAAGTTTTCACCCCCCCTCCCCCACCTCACTCGTATTAATATCTTGTAGAAGCACCATCAGCTGCAATAACATCAATTTCATTTGCCTTGAATGTTCTTTGATCCTCATGATGAAGCTCTTGTTTGGAAATGCATCAAACAGCTGTGGGACCTATCACTGGTGTATTTATTTTGATATCCGTGCAGAATGACTGCACCGTGGTTTGTTTAAGTGTATCTTAGCTTGAGGGTGAACACATATTTAATGACTTAATGTCTGGTTTTTACTTGTAATTAAGAAAAGTATTTAAGATTTTTCTTAGTTGACATTGCAGCGTTATTAGGGGTAATAATTCCTGAATAAATCCATTGTGATTCCATGATGTAAAGGTAATTTCTATAGCCCCTGTTTGTGTGGTTTTCTGGTGTAATTTGGAACCGTACATTCAGCTTAGAGTGTAAGTGATTGTGATACAAGATAGACGTTTCCTCTCTCCAGGAATCAGGCGCTGGGAGGATCCTGCACACAGACATTTCCTAATCTATTCCCATGAATAATTAACGAGAAGGGAGCAGAGGACGCATTGTGCCAACGGGCTCTCCCAGTGCAGGCTGGGACATCGTTATTAAACGCAGCGTAATGATGAGTTGTCTGTAAACGCAGTACACATCCTGGGGATGTAATAACTATATAATATAATGATCCTTCGCCCCTTTCTGCGTCACATGCAAGAATAGAGCAGGAAGCGTCATCTCTTGTTATACATAGATAATATCTGAATGATTGACGTTTAGAATAAAATGTCACCAGAATACCGGCAAATACTGGAGTACTAGTGGGATGGTCGCTGAGAGGGGGCGAGTCTGCATCATTACAGTATGTCCCTGTTTTATGTATGTCCTGTTTTTTCCACGGTATAGTGCAGAGCACTGTGGTGCCTTACAAATCAATGATAATATTTATTAGTAGTATTATTATTATTATCATTTATTTGTTAGGCGCCACAAGGTTTCCGCAGCGCCGCACATAGTACAAACAGTAGACTATACAGGGTATAACAGTACAGAACAATAAACAAAAGTACCAATACTTCAGAAACTCCAGGCAGGCAGATGCAATAGACACGGAGCAGAAGAACGGGTAAGGAGACAGGAGGGAAGAGGGCCCTGCTCAAGCGAGCTTACATCCTAAGGGAGGGTTAAACAGACCAGGCACAAGAGGAGCCAGTTGAGGGAATGGGAGAGAGGGGAGAATGAGTGGAGGAGATGGGGGTTTAGTGGATGGTTTGTAGGCTTTGAGAAAGAGGTGAGTTTTGAGTGCACGTTTGAAGGAGCACAGAGTAGGAGAGAGGCGGATGGAGCGAGGGAGGTCATTCCAGTGAAGGGGGGCTGCACGGGAAAAGTCCTGGATTCTGGAATGGGAAGAGGTGATCAGAGTGGAGGAGAGGCGGCGGTCATTGGCTGAGCGCAGGGAGCGGGTGGGAGTGTGAATGGAGAGGAGGTTAGAGATATAAGGGGCAGTAGAGGGGGAGAGAGCCTTGTAAGTGGTGGTGAGGAGTTTGAAAAGAATTCTGTAGGGGAAGGGGAGCCAGTGTAGGGCAAGGCAGAGAGGGGAGGCAGGGGAGGAGCGGCGTGAGAGGTAGATGAGTCTTGCGGCCGCATTGAGTATAGAGAGGAGGGGGGAGAGACGGGAGTGGGGGAGGCCGGTAAGGAGGAGGTTGCAGTAATCCAGGCGGGAGATGATGAGTGCGTGTATGATGGTTTTGGTGGCCTCCTGAGAGAGAAAGGGACGGATGCGAGCGATGTTGCATAGTTGGAAGCGACAGGCTTTGGCAAGAGAATGAATGTGGGGGGCAAAAGAGAGAGAGGAGTCAAGGGTGACACCCAAGCAGTGGAGTTGGGTGACAGAGGAGATGGTGGTGTTGTTAACGACAATGGAGAGGTCATGGTGGGATGGGAGGCTGGGAGGAGGAAAGACAATGAGTTCAGTTTTGGAAATGTTGATTTTGAGAAAGCGCTTCGACATCCAGGAGGAGATGGCGGCGAGGCAGTCAGATACCTGAGCGAGGAGGGTGGAGGAAAGATCAGATGAAGAGATGTAAAGTTGAATGTCATCAGCATAAAGGTGATACTGAAGGCCAAAGGAGGAGATGAGAGCACCAAGGGAGGAAGTATAGAGCGAAAAGAGTAGAGGGCCGAGAACGGAGCCCTGTGGGATTCCTACAGCGAGAGGGTAGGGGGGAGGAGGAAGAACCAGACATGGATACAGAGAAGGAGCCGTTAGCGAGGTATGAGGTGAACCAGGCGTGGACAGAACCAGAGAGGCCGAGAGAGAGAAGAGTTTGCAGCAGGAGGGGGTGATCCACGGTGTCAAAGGCTGCGGAAAGATCAAGGAGGATGAGTAGGGAGAAATGACCCTTGGATTTGGCCGATAGGAGATCATTAGTAACCTTGGCCAGGGCAGTTTCGGTAGAGTGGAGGAGGCGGTAGCCGGATTGGAGAGGGTCAAGGAGGGAATTGTCCGAGAGGTGCCTGGTTAGGCGGCTGCAGACAATTCGCTCAAGTAATTTAGAGGCATAGGGGAGAAGAGAGATAGGGCGATAGTTGGCAAGAGATGTGGGGTCGAGATTGGGTTTCTTGAGGATAGGAGAGATGAGAGCATGTTTAAATGAGAGGGGTACTACACCAGAGGAGAGTGATAGGTTGAAAAGGTGTGCGAGGTAAGAGCAGGCAGTGGGAGAAAGAGAGCGAAGGAGGTGAGAGGGGATGGGATCGAGAGGGCAGGTAGAGGGTGGAGAGGAAAGAATGAGAGAGCGAACTTCTTCACCTGTTGTAGGGCCGAAGGAGCACCAGAGTTGGGTGTTGGTGGGAGATGAAGCGAAGAGGGAGGCGGGAGAAGGGGAGGAGGAGATGTTCAGTCTGATGGCCTCAATTTTAGAAGAGAAAAAGGTGGCAAAGTCAGAAGCGGACAGTGAAGACGGGACAGAAGGGGGTGGGGGGGAGAGTAGGGAGTTGAAGGTGGCAAAGAGGCGGCGGGGATTGGAGGACTGAGAAGAAATGAGGGACTTAAAGAAGGATTGTTTGGCGAGGGAGAGGGCGGAGCAGAAAGAAGAGAGGATGAATTTAAAGTGAAGGAAGTCGGCCAGGGAACGAGATTTCCTCCAGAGGCGTTCAGCAGTGCGAGAGCACTTTTGGAGAAAGCGGGTGAGTTTTGAGTGCCAGGGCTGGGGAATAATGCGGCGTCTGCTGACAGTAGAGGCCAGGGGCGACAGCGTCCAGGGCAGTAGAGAGGGAGAGATTGTAGAGGGAGGACGCCTGGTCAGGACAGACAAGGGAGGGAAGGGGTGATAGGAGAGTTTCAAGAGAGAAGGACAAGGAGGTATGGTCAATAGCATCAAGGTTGCGCCTGGTGTGGGTGGCTTTGGGCGAGGCAGGAGCAGGGGAGGAGGACAGAGTGAAGGAGAGGAGATGGTGGTCAGAGAGTGGGAAGGGAGAGTTGGAGAAGTCAGAGAGATCACAGAGGTGAGAGAAGACAAGGTCAAGGGAGTGACCAAGACAGTGGGTGGGGGAAGAGGTCCACTGAGTGAGGCCTAGGGAGGAGGAGAGGGCGAGAAGTTTGATGGTGGCGGGGTCAGAACAGTTGTCAATAGGAATATTAAAGTCACCAAGTATGATGGAGGGAAGGTCAGAGGAAAGGTAGTGGGGGAGCCATGAAGCGAAGTTGTCAGGGAGGAGGGGCCTGGGGGACGGTAGATGATGGAGACACGGAGGTGGACGGGGGAGAAGATTATTATTATTATTATTAACTGTTATCTACTATGTGTAACATCTGTATACTAAACGTATTTCTTTTATGTATCACTCATTCTGTGGAACATTGTGGAGTTGTATAAATAAATGATAATATAATTTGACTTATTACAGGTCCCAACATTGTCTTGACTGCAGGAAAACCCCTCACACATAGCAATATAATCATCTCTTCTAGTGCGTTGTACAAGAGGAGACAACTGTGCTTAGTTTAGTATTCGTTACAAATCTGTAGATCAATCAATGGCAGCAACAAATATTCATTAGTTAGAGTTGATTCCCTATAAATTGCTGCTGCCGGAAAGAACATATTTGCTGCCTCTCTAAGAACAGTTGCCGGGTGTATTATGAGCTGTGGATATGAAGCACTTTCTGCCTATCTCAGGTTTGCTGATCCGTGCTGGGCAGCAGAGCTCACACATAATCAGTGTAGAACCGATTTGTTCTAGAGCAGGTTGTCCCAATTTTTAAAATTGTCAGGAATTAAATTCGGAGCTGATAAACGGAATAAATATCCTTCTGTACATGAAGACAGTTACAATTTTGAGTTTCTGCAAATAGTAATATTTAATATTCATAGTCAGTATGCAAAGGTCACGCTGAAAAAACCTTGGACAAAGTTTTGCAGGTCAAAAACAAATAACACTAAACTGAACATTAAGTAGCGTTTATAAGAGGTTACGTCTAAGGAGCCTGCACCTGCTGCCTTAAGAGTAACGTTTTATATACGTGATATTTACTTTTATGCAACTTTGTTGTTTGGTCCGGTACTAAAGATTGGTTTATTATTTCCCCAGAAATCTAAATATTGGCCCAGTATCACAAATCAACACAAATTCCTCGATAGCGTGGCAAAAAAATTATTACAACCATTTCTCCAAATTATTTATGAACAAAAAAGTGATTTAATACAATCCTACCAAGAAGGATGGGCTGAAATATGACAAAACTCATCCCAGAGCTATAATTGCTGCCAAAGGTAGTTCTACCAAATATTAATTTTGAGGGTTTGGGGAAGCTGAGTAAATACTAATACAAGCACTTCTTTCAGTTTTGTGTTCATAGGAAATTTGGACAAATGGTTGGATTTTTTTTTGTTCAGCACAGTATCGAGTACTTTGTGTTGATTAGTGGAATAAATTTCAAATGAATACATAATAGTTCCATTTTTTACAACAAATGTAAAAAATGCCAATGAAGGGGGGAGGGGGTGTACCTCATACATCCAGTTTATATTTTGGAGAGGAATACACTAAACTATAATACCCTGATCCACAGGTTCCCCCTAAAACCTCCAAAGTGAGCTATCTATTGCTATTGGTGGTTACATGAGGATGGGAAGATAATTTAGGAGGGGCATTGTCAGGGGCGGGCTGGGCCGGGGGGCAGGGGGGCATCGCCCCCCCGGGCCGCTCAGTCCGACCCCTGTTTGGGCCGGCCCCAACTGCCCCGGAAGCCAAATTTGTATAACAATATCCGCGGCCGCATCGCAAAACACGCGATGCGGCCGCATCCAGCACGCAGACGACCGCGTCCAGCACGCAAACGGCCGCATCGCGTGTCACGAGATGCGGCCGCCTGTGTGCCCCCCGGGCCGAGCTCTCCCAGCCCGCGCCCTGGGCATTGTGTCCGAGTCCCAGCTTGTCACCATCATTATCTATTTATATAGCGTCACTGATTCCGCAGCGTTGTACAGAGAACTCACTCACATCAGTCCCTGCCCCATTGGAGCTTACAATCTAATTCCCCTAACATACACACACAGAACGAGAGAGACTAAGGGCAATTTGATAGCAGCCAATTAACCCACCAGTATGTTTTTGGAGTGTGGGAGGAAACCGGAGCACCCAGAGGAAACCCACACAAACACGGGGAGAACATACAAACTCCACACAGATAAGGCCATGGTCGGAAATTGAACTCAGGACCCCAGTGCTGTGAGACAGAAGTGCTAACCACTGAGCCACCGAGGGAAGTATCGGTCCATTGGAGCCTTTGTAGGACCCCCCATCCCATTTTTAGAGCGCTGCACCAAAGGGGGGGGGGGGGGGGGGGGGGGGTAAAACGGTATTTTATTATAGCTTAGTGCTCTCCACTAAAAATAATTAATCTGAGCATAGTATGTACTGAGACAGATATCAGAGGAAGCAGAGGGGGACTGAGCTTAATACGATGCAACAAACGAGCTGGACCATGTGCAGATCTGTCCGGTGTCCCAGCCTCCTGTGAGTCTGTATTATGGAGCTCTCAGAGACGGATGCTGTACGAGGTGGGATCTCTGCCATAATCACAGCTTGTTCCGGGGGCTGACGCTCAAGTGCCAGAGCGTCTCCTGATTAGTGACAGCTGCCCAAAGACTCCCGGATTCTCATGCAGGATGACGAGCCGCATTTGCATGTAATGAATGTGGATAATAACATGCAGAACAGTCCCTGGGATAATAATGTCATCTGCAATGCGGGTGATTGGGTGACACACATTTCTATTCCTGGTAAAATGATCAAATATTATAATATTCTGTTTCATGTCACACAGTTCACGGTGTCTGAATTATGTGTAGCTGTGGAGAGATTAAATACACATGAAGCAAAACGAACGTACATCATTTACATCCAAGGTCTATAAAGATGTTAGTCGGTTTAAAATGATTTAATGTTATTTTTAGGCAACATACAGCACGGAAATAGTGTAATAAGTTGTAATATACGGGAGCAAATACTGCATAACCCTATAGGACCAAAATAAAAGAAAATGGCTCAGCACAAATCAGAACAAAATAAAACTTAAAAAAGCAATATGTATAATATTTCCAATGTGCAATTAGGAGCAGGAGAAATCAATATGCAAACTCCTTACAATGTAATACCAGTTAATGGGGATAATGGAGGGGAGGGTGACTATATGGTATTTCAGGCAAATTCTATATCACAAAGAGTCCAGATCTTGTAGAGCATTTATCTATCATTATGTTATTGTGGCACAAGGAATCCTTCATCCTGAGATAAATATTATTTCTTCCCCCGAGCAAGGAAAGATGGGGAAGAATTTTTCCCATTCTAGGCTATTAAAGATCATGCTATTGTTATCTGAGGCAGTTTACTAAATGCTGAATGATAGTGAGCTTTGGATTTGGCCAAAATTCTGACAAATGGGTAAGGGTCTGCAGGGCCATCTTAACAACATTATGGGCCCCCGGGCAGAGCAGTGCACCGGGGCCCCTAGATAAAGATATAGATATATAGATGTATACAGATACAGATATAGATATAGATATATAGAGATAGAGATAGATAGATGTATACAGATACAGATATAGATATAGATATATAGATGTATACAGATACAGATATAGATATAGATATATAGAGATAGAGATAGATAGATGTACTTGCTCAGTGACCCTTGAAGGTTTTTTTTGCAGGTTTTTTTCTTTTGCAGGATTATTTATTCTCATTAAGAGCCATGCCTATGGGGCCCCCTTGCCCATGGGGCCCCCGGGCAGCTGCCCATCGTGCCCAATGGAAAAGATGGCCCTGAGGGTCTGTCTGAAATCCTGTAACCATACGATTCAAAGTCTTATAGCTAAACCAGGTTTAGTCATGCTCCGCCTCACCAGAGTCAGCCCCTTCCCTCTAGTCCCAAGGCTGAGTGTCAGATAGCATACCCCCTACTATACATGTGTCTCCATGTGTCCCAGTGCAAGCGGCTACTATGGTGACTATGGAATTTGGGGAATGACGGTAATCTTCTTGCTTGTTACGCCAAATATGTACAATGACTGCAGTTGAATCAGGTTGCGAGACTACTAAAGCATTGTGATGGGCTGGCAAACTTTTGTGAATGCAGCACTGCAGGCAGAAAGGTTACTAATGATTTCCTGGTGTACACAAGCAGAGAGGACACCTGTATGGAGGATTGTCCCAGTACGGTGCCCCAGTAATGCTTTTATGTGGTGCAAGGTCCGTAAGATTCCATACACAGGAGTTTATTCTTCTGGATCAATAATACCCCTGACCTGCCCCCTAATTTCATTTGTTTGTGCTGATCTGTGTCTCTCTCTGCAAAGTCTTAGTTCTGGACATGGGGTAATGGTGGGTGCCAGGGCCTGATTAAGGGTTCTGGCTGCTCTAGGCTAATACACCCGTAGTGCCCCCCAGGTCCCAGCGCCCCAGGCTGCAGCCTGATCAGCCTATTGGTTGATCAGGCCCTGGTGGGTGCTGATAATACTGAGATCCACTCGCAGATAGACCTTCATTGACAAACTATCTATAATGCCTGTTGTCATTTGCATCATATGTAATTATGTATGTGATCTTCTGGAACAGAAATCGGTTCCTTTGCATTGAAGAGGAAACTCGTACTTAATGTTACCTATGACCGTGAGCTTTCATGTGCCCTGTAGTGAAAGCAACAACAATAGTTATAACTTGGAGCTCGAGGAGGCAGCAATTACACTAATGGTCCCTATAAGCTCTCTGGGAGAGTTGGATCTGGAGTCTGGTCTTTGTTTCAATGAAAAATGACTTTGCTTTCAACTCCAATCAATTTATATTGATTTTCAGCATATTATAATAAATAAACAACAGGATCAAAGCGACAAAGAGGCAGATAAGTGCACGGGGAAGACTATTTATGGCGATAACAGAAGACAAACTTTGAAAAATTCTTTATTCTTTGATATATTTTTTTTATACTTTTTAATACTTTTTTATCTATTTTGTTTGCAATTTATTTATTTATTTATTATTAGGGGAACTGAAAGCCCAAGTCCGAGAATCAATCTGTTGCCCCGGTGAGATGTTATTGATAAATTGAGGCAATTAGTTATTTTTTATTGGCGATGGAAAAATCATACTTATCGCTGCGTATTGATAAATATCCCCAGGTGTCAGATGCAGCAGGTACCGACAGACTGTGTTAAAGTATTAAAGTCTCTATGTGTAGAAGTGATTTGTTTATAGTGATAGGTTTTCACTAATGTGTGCAGGAGATGGAGAGATCTGTATTGGGGAAGATTAGTGGGTAGTAAAGATCACGCGTATGTTTTAGTGCATATCCCTTATAGATATAAGTTATCACCTCAATTTCCAGGTGGAGCTGTGTCAGGACTTGAACAGAAACAGCGTCTGAGCTGGAGGTAGCAGAAAACATGGTGCATGGAAATACTCAAGGACACGGTCAGAATACGACTGACCTACGTACACTAGAATGTGCCTGTGCCGGGTGACTCGCAATGATGGTATCACCGGCGCATTTCACAGGCTCCTCCCACCAACATTGAGCTCTGCTGTTTGAGCACCTGAGGAGGGGGAACCAATCACACCTGACCCAGAATGACACTTGTAATACCACAGAAGTAGAAAGTAAGACATTCCACCTCACCATCACTTTCATTTACTGTGGTTTTATTATGGGACCAACATATTGCCCCCCTCTACCTGTTGCCGCTTTGACTACCTGGTGCTGCTAGTGTCTTAGTCACTGTCTGGCCAGATCCCTGAATGTTGGGTCCCTCTTTGGGAATATTAGCTATTCACCTAATGGAAAGCCGAGCAACGTGTTAACACTCTAGGCCCTGGCATTAAATCAATAGCAACCGCATTTAATCACTAGGCCTCCTTCCTCCTGACGTTAATTTAATAGAACTCACATTTAATAAGTTGGACTTTTCCCCCTCCTAACAAGTCCTGATATTAAATTACAAATATTCACAATTACTAAATAGCCCACCTCCCTCCATAACTCAGCCCTCAAATAGTCCCATCACCCTACCTTTAATTAATAGACCCCCTCACCAGCATCACCCCACTATTAAAGAAATAGCTCCTACCATCACAAACCAATAAATGAATAACTCCCACTTCCCATTAAATTAATAGCCCATGTCCCCACCCACCTACACAAACCCCCATTACACTACCAGACTTACCTTCCCCTGGACTCCCGGCTGTAGGAAACAGGCTTGTGTCTGCCTCAAAGTGACTTGCAGCCATATACAGGAAACACTGATGCTTAGGCCAGGGTCAGGTCAGGCAAGCCCAGGGTCATGACATCATGGGGACCATCTGCGTACTAGGAAACCTTTTAATGCGGTCTATGCCCAATCCTCCTGTCTCCAATGCTGAGTTACACAGACTTGAACAATAATAGTGAATACAGCGACATACAAACACAAACTGAATCACTCTAACACCAGTAGGTATAAACCCTATAACTCACATACATGTGCCGGTCCACACACCCACAGAGCATTGTGTCTGCATGTTCACTGCATGCTACATAGAGCACATAGGGATAATGTGGGTAATTGATTCCTATAAGGGCCCACTCTACACACAAACATCCACAGGACATTGACCAATTATTATTTGTTGTGTCCCCCAAAATGAAAGAATATGGCCTATAATAATATATAATATACCAGACACCATGTCATAGATGTGGAATATCGAGATCTCTTCCTTACAGTCATTTATTGAAAAAATGTAATTAATGTGTAAGAGCTGTAGATACTGGGCAGTCTACGGAACGCTCAGCTGGATGTTCTTATGCTCTTGATACAACGATATGTCCTCAGAGGTGATTGAGACGGTCAGTGTTGTCCAGTAATGAGAGAATCGTCTTACTGGAAAGAGGTGACCGAGGAGTCAGCCCGGCTAATTCATTACTGGCAGCTCTAGCCAGCTTCATCTTCCCAGTCTGTAGTGAAAATAGTTTAGTCATATCCGGAGGAGCATATGAGATATCTGGAATCAGACACAATCTCCTCCTCCCGTGATTTGATGCTCTGTTCTCTCTTCATAGGCCACAATCAGATTAGACACTCATTAGCCTCTATTCTGATCCAATTATAGGAGGGAGAAACGGTCAACACGGGAAGCGATTGACATGTGTACATCCTACCAGTCTCACAGATCAGTGACCAGAGCCACGGGTTAAATTTCCAGACTCTTCATGTGCTTCTCACATTTGTCATGTAAGTAGGTTGTTGCTTCAGATAAGAAATTGATACGACAAGACCCAACTGGGCGTGTCCGAACATAACTACCTGCTACCTGGTGTGTCTATAAATTACTACAATCCCCTGCAAAATATATCTCACTGTCACTATTAAACACAAAGTGCTGCCACCACTAATATTTAGTTCAAGAGCTGATACTCTTAGGAGGTCTTCAGTTACTCCCAGACTTATACCAAAATGCAATCACAACCTAATTCAATCACAGTTACTGTAAACCTAAGAATTCCCTGCACAGATGTAGCGTTATAAAAATCAAATCTGACATGTAAATTAGTTTAAGAACACAAAGACAGAAGGTTATTAATTTGGATTTACTATGACTAAAGTCACAATGCCTATGGAATAAAAATGGTGATAACAAATTGACATAAAGAAAAAAATGCAAAACAGTTTCTTTAAATCAGAAATGAAACATATAAGCGGAAAAATTACACTCACATCCTTTTATGAAAACCTGGGGGAGACTAGAAGGTGGACAATTTCAAAGTGGCAGACTGACCCCCACATACTGACAATTAACTCCATTCCTTTTTAGCCTTGTTCTTACTTGCAACACATCTTTATTTATGACATCAGAGTAAGAGTTGTGATTATATGGTAAACTGTTTTACAACCGATTTATTGCAGCTTTTTCCAAGAACACTTCTAGGAGTGGGTTCTAAATATAAATCATAAGTCTCTTCTGGAACATAGCAGATATTTGGCATTGCTTCCACTAAGCATGGTATACTGTTCTGCTCCTATACATAGTAAACATGATTACATAATATTGATTCCTTGTGGAGCTGCATTATCCCTATAAGTTTCTTATGGAGCTATATATGTCATAGACATGTTATGTTGTTACTTTAAGCAGTTACAAACTCTAAAGAGGTCTTTACAAACATTAATATTATTATTATTTGAAGTATTGCTTTGATCCATTCTAATTCCTATAAGGAATGACCTTTTAATGACCTTGGGATATCACAGGTATAAGTCTTCAAAGGAATTTTAGCCAATTGTTTAGGATCTGCGAAGTTCTTGGCTGCGCCGTAACAAGGGTTGATCGCCCCTCTGTGATAACAGGGCATCTCTGAGCAAATAATCAGGTTAAGGTGACAGAAAGCAGCCTCCAAATGTCTGTTCCCTTCATCAAAATTCATTAACCCCTTGTTCGCTTACATACAGGAATTTTTATAATTGATTTTTAATGATTATTACCTATAAAGTGACATATGTATAAATTATTTGTTTTGTTCATGTTTATTCCGACAGCTCATTAGTTAACAAGCCACTGTTTTTGTCACTGTCGCCTAGGATGTTTTAGTGCTAGATTTACTGGCAATTAACAGGGAAGGTGAAATGCTAATTAGCTAATTGTCCCAGATACAGGTTGCACAATGGAATGAATACAGTGCGCTGTGAGCAGCAGATCCCAGAGGAGCAGAGGTTCCGGCTTTGTGCGAATCATAAGGTCAAACTGCAGCGACTGTCACATGGGAGCTGTGATTACAGCCGGATTATGGATGTGGCTTCATAGGGCTCAGAATCTGTTACTTTCCCAATAGAATTAAACCCATTCAGGAAACATAAATATGCAATGTGAGGATGTATAAATAATATACTGTAGGTGAGAAAAGCCGCCTCTGGGGATGACAATCTATAACACATTGAATAGGAGATTTACTAACTACTGCAAAACATGGGGACAGCTAGTAGATTTAGTTTTTCAGAAATGCATCTGTGAGTCTGCCTAGCGGTATATAAAGACCTGCACATCCAGCTCCCACTGTGGGGATCTGTATGACGGACAATGTACCCTTCATTTATGGGGGAAATGGGGAAAGAGCCTTTGCAGCCACCTGCTGACCTTAAATCACACATTTAAATATCTTCTCCCGTAATCTTGTTTTATGGATGCTGGGGCAATTCCAGACACAATCTTGCACCTAGCCTACATTCAGCAAGTAATTCCCCAGTTCACCCAGCTTCTCTCATCTGAAGGCACAGTCCTCACCCCACCTTCACACACAGCAGCATTTATACTGTGCCTCTGATGTATTGCGGCTTCGTAAAGGCCAAATACTGGCTGACAAATAAGCCCCCTGCTGTTCCTTGGAGGAGCCAACTCCGTGTGTACTAGACCCATTCTCTGGTGTATAATACAGAGCCCATTCCCTGGAGGTTAGTGTGTAATACATAGTCAGTTTCCTGATGGACATTGTGCAATATGGAGCCTTGTCCCTGGTGATTAGTGTATAACACAGAGATAATACCCTAGTGGCCGGTATATAACACAGAGATAATACCCTAGTGGCCGGTATATAACACAGAGACAACTCCCTAGTGGCCGGTATATAACACAGTGACAACTCCCTAGTGGCCGGTATATAACACAGAGACAACTCCCTAGTGGTCGGTATATAACACAGAGACAACTCCCTAGTGGCCGGTATATAACACAGAGACAACTCCCTAGTGGCCGGTATATAACACAGAGATAATACCCTAGTGGCCGGTATATAACACAGAGACAACTCCCTAGTGGCCGGTATATAACACAGAGACAACTCCCTAGTGGCCGGTATATAACACAGAGACAACTCCCTAGTGGTCGGTATATAACACAGAGACAACTCCCTAGTGGCCGGTATATAACACAGAGACAACTCCCTAGTGGCCGGTATATAACACAGAGACAACTCCCTAGTGGCCGGTATATAACACAGAGACAACTCCCTAGTGGCCGGTATATAACACAGAGACAACTCCCTAGTGGCCGGTATATAACACAGAGACAACTCCCTAGTGGTCGGTATATAACACAGAGACAACTCCCTAGTGGTCGGTATATAACACAGAGACAACTCCCTAGTGGCCGGTATATAACACAGAGACAACTCCCTAGTGGCCGGTATATAACACAGAGACAACTCCCTAGTGGCCGGTATATAACACAGAGACAACTCCCTAGTGGCCGCTATATAACACAGAGACAACTCCCTAGTGGCCGGTATATAACACAGAGATAATACCCTAGTGGCCGGTATATAACACAGAGACAACTCCCTAGTGGCCGGTATATAACACAGAGACAACTCCCTAGTGGCCGGTATATAACACAGAGATAATACCCTAGTGGCCGGTATATAACACAGTGACAACTCCCTAGTGGTCGGTATATAACACAGAGGCAACTCCCTAGTGGCCGGTATATAACACAGAGATAATACCCTAGTGGCCGGTATATAACACAGTGACAACTCCCTAGTGATCGGTATATAACACAGAGATAATACCCTAGTGGCCGGTATATAACACAGAGACAACTCCCTAGTGGCCGGTATATAACACAGAGACAACTCCCTAGTGGCCGGTATATAACACAGAGATAATACCCTAGTGGCCGGTATATAACACAGAGACAACTCCCTTGTGGTCAGTATATAACACAGAGACAACTCCCTAGTGGCCGGTAAATAACACAGAGACAACTCCCTAGTGGCCGGTATATAACACAGAGACAACTCCCTAGTGGCCGGTATATAACACAGTGACAACTCCCTAGTGGCCGGTATATAACACAGAGACAACTCCCTAGCGGCCGGTATATAACACAGAGACAACTCCCTTGTGGTCGGTATATAACACAGAGACATCTCCCTAGTGGCCGGTATATAACACAGAGATAATACCCTAGTGGCCGGTATATAACACAGAGACAACTCCCTAGTGGCCGGTATATAACACAGAGACAACTCCCTAGTGGCCGGTATATAACACAGAGACAACTCCCTAGTGGTCGGTATATAACACAGAGACAACTCCCTAGTGGCCGGTATATAACACAGAGACAACTCCCTAGTGGCCGGTATATAACACAGAGACAACTCCCTAGTGGCCGGTATATAACACAGAGACAACTCCCTAGTGGCCGGTATATAACACAGAGACAACTCCCTAGTGGCCGGTATATAACACAGAGACAACTCCCTAGTGGTCGGTATATAACACAGAGACAACTCCCTAGTGGTCGGTATATAACACAGAGACAACTCCCTAGTGGCCGGTATATAACACAGAGACAACTCCCTAGTGGCCGGTATATAACACAGAGACAACTCCCTAGTGGCCGGTATATAACACAGAGACAACTCCCTAGTGGCCGCTATATAACACAGAGACAACTCCCTAGTGGCCGGTATATAACACAGAGATAATACCCTAGTGGCCGGTATATAACACAGAGACAACTCCCTAGTGGCCGGTATATAACACAGAGACAACTCCCTAGTGGCCGGTATATAACACAGAGATAATACCCTAGTGGCCGGTATATAACACAGTGACAACTCCCTAGTGGTCGGTATATAACACAGAGGCAACTCCCTAGTGGCCGGTATATAACACAGAGATAATACCCTAGTGGCCGGTATATAACACAGTGACAACTCCCTAGTGATCGGTATATAACACAGAGATAATACCCTAGTGGCCGGTATATAACACAGAGACAACTCCCTAGTGGCCGGTATATAACACAGAGACAACTCCCTAGTGGCCGGTATATAACACAGAGATAATACCCTAGTGGCCGGTATATAACACAGAGACAACTCCCTTGTGGTCAGTATATAACACAGAGACAACTCCCTAGTGGCCGGTAAATAACACAGAGACAACTCCCTAGTGGCCGGTATATAACACAGAGACAACTCCCTAGTGGCCGGTATATAACACAGTGACAACTCCCTAGTGGCCGGTATATAACACAGAGACAACTCCCTAGCGGCCGGTATATAACACAGAGACAACTCCCTTGTGGTCGGTATATAACACAGAGACATCTCCCTAGTGGCCGGTATATAACACAGAGACATCTCCCTAGTGGCCGGTATATAACACAGAGACAACTCCCTAGTGGCCGGTATATAACACAGAGACATCTCCCTAGTGGCCAGTATATAACACAGTGACAACTCCCTAGTGGCCGGTATATAACACAGAGACATCTCCCTAGTGGCCGGTATATAACACAGAGACAACTCCCTAGTGGCCGGTATATAACACAGAGACAACTCCCTAGTGGTCGGTATATAACACAGAGACATCTCCCTAGTGGTCGGTATATAACACAGAGACAATTCCCTAGTGGCCGGTATATAACACAGAGACAATTCCCTAGTGGCCGGTATATAACACAGAGACAACTCCCTAGTGGTCGGTATATAACACAGAGACATCTCCCTAGTGGCCGGTATATAACACAGAGACAATTCCCTAGTGGCCGGTATATAACACAGTGACATCTCCCTAGTGGCCGGTATATAACACAGAGACAACTCCCTAGTGGCCGGTATATAAGACAGCGACATCTCCCTAGTGGCCGGTATACAACACAGAGACAACTCCCCAGTGGCCGGTATATAAGACAGCGACATCTCCCTAGTGGCCGCTATATAACACAGAGACAACTCCCTAGTGGCCGGTATATAACACAGAGACAACTCCCTAGTGGCCGGTATATAACACAGAGACAACTCCTTAGCGGCCGGTATATAACACAGAGACAACTCCCTAGTGGCCGTTATATAACACAGAGACAACTCCCTAGTGGCCGGTATATAACACAGAGACAACACAGGTTTCAGCCACTGCTGAATATATCCCTTGCACCCCAGTAGCTTTGTTGTGAGTTGTAGTGTTATTTGTTTTACTGTATTTGTCATGAACACCCATCTTGCCTCAGATACAGCGATCTGAAATAGCTGGCCGTGACTGGAGTCACCTTAATCACTTACCAATGAGTACACCTTTTCTGCCACCACAAAGGAATTATTATGGCAAAATAGTCATGGAGAATATGCTACATTAAATGTATTTAATCCGAAAATTGTTTCCAAGGCTCCATTATAAAACAGTTAACAACAAAACATACAAAATAAGTTGCACAGATAAGTTTCAGAAATAAAATAGGAAATAAAACCAGAGTGACTAACTTACTAGTTTAAGACTTGGTGTGAGAGGAGTACACTTTGGGCAATATGGCACATTCCAACCTAGACAGGTCACCCCATAGAATGAACAACATTATTGGGTAGTCAGCTGATTTTTAAACTTCTTCACACTGTCCCCACCCCCACCTTTGAAAATTAACTCAACCAATGTCAGGGCAGACAGGTTCCCAGAATGACACAAAATGAGATATCTATTTCCTGAGATATAGGTCTGGCAGCTCAAAGGACAGAATGTCTCATCTCTTTACATTGCCTGGCTGGTCAGACTGTTTACACAAACTCTGTAAAGCCTCAGAGATGTAATCTGTCCGGCCTGGTTACTTTCAAAAGACTCTTAACACTTGCACAGGCCAAACTGATATCATTCAGCAAAGCCCACTGACATTATTTTACAAGATTACATACAAAATACACAGGCACATACATGAATATTCAGGGGAAAAGTAACAATCAGGGATTAGATGCAATACATAATCGCCACAGTATTGTAGTGTTATGCCATATACTGTCTTACTGTTTACCCTCTGAACGGCGCTGCGGAGCTGCAGCTCTATAAATAAAGACTGATAATAATTATAATGTTTAAATGACATTGTTTACATGAAAAAAATATATATTGTAACCAGTAAATGATCAGGAGGGTTTTCATTCCTTTATGACCTGACCATTTTTTACTCAAAATTACTAAGCGATTAAACCAGCTATTCTGAAGTATATAAATATTGTTGCACAAGGTCAAATGCAGCTTTAGGGGGCGAAACAAAGGTTACATTTTAGTTATAAAGGTTTTTTTTTTTCATAGATGATATGTAGACTGCCCACGAATCACAAATCCTTAGGGTGAGAGTAAGCGTGGCCAGGTCAGCAGACGGTGGACAATGCCCGGGTGATGGCGCCCTCTTGTAGGGTTGGGATGGCGTGCATTCAGTGGTCTGCAGCACGGATAATGGGTGACATACTGTAAATATACATGTCTGGAAAAAGACCTGGGGAAAATGGTGACACTTTTATTTATGTATTTTTGTTGGGTTGATTTTCATTCTTTCATCATAATATCAATAACATTATTTTATTCTTTTACTTGTATTTTGGGCAGGGGAGAGTTAATCCATATCCCCCGGGATCTCTTCAGTGATACATCACATGTAATCTACTGATATATGACTAAGTGATCTATTAATACTGGATCAAAGTGACGTCAGCGGGATTCCGTGGTAACCCCAATGTGGCGGTAGCGGCTTTCTCTTCCCTTTATAAACTCCGGCTTAGGCCTCAGTAAATGTCATATATACCATACTTGCCTACTTTTGCGAAGTTATTTCCGGGAGAGGGGCGTGACTGGAGGGTGGGAGGGGGCGGGGCGTGACTAAATGCGTCATTTGCGTCACTACAAAACGACGCGATTCACCACGAATCGCGTCATTTTTGGAAACCAGTAGTGGGATGCGGGAGACTTGCCAGCTCTCCCGGGAGTCCGTGAGGCCGAGCCGAGTTTCGGGAGTCTCCCGGACGTTTCGGGAGAGTTGGCAAGTATGATTTATATGCGCTTGGTGGTTGGGGAATGATTAAGGTCAAAGTACATTTTAGCATCACTGATGTTTTTCCAAATCTTTTTCCCTTTTCTGCCACTTTGGAGAGTGCTCCCCATTATGTTACAAGCTGACCAGGCTGACGTTACCTTCCCAGTAATCTGCGTCTACACCAGGGTGTTTCTGTGGCTGGAGAATATGTGTGTATGGTCCCATGTTCCCAATGTGTCACGAGCCGTGTCCAAAGCCGCAGCGGCTCACATCATAATCACAGCCCCCATCCCAGCCGTCATCATGAAGACAGGGACGTCATTTCCTGTCTTGTCGTCTGGACCGTCTCCTGGGCAGAGGTCGGGATCCTCTTCTGTTCTAATTAGTGCCAGCCGGGTGCGTGCGCATAAGCTAGGACTTAATTAATTAATTAATCAGCCCCTGAGGCTGATTATTCACAGGCTTAGTGCCTGTTTCTTCATTGTCCATCCTGTGTATTTAAGGCAGGGAGGGCTTAGCCGGTTATATCACTTGTGTGCCCTGCACCTCCGAGATACTTGGCTATCTGTCACCTGATTTCCTTGTTGTGACCTTTTGCCTGTTCCTGGATTTGCCATGTTTGCTTCCTGCCTTGACCCTCAGCTTGTACCTTGACCTTCCTGCTCGCTTCGGACCCATGACCTAGGCCTGTCCCTGGTTTCTGCCTCCAGTATTCCGGTTCCTCTGCCCTGCGATGCTGTTATCCTGATAAGCTTGTACTACCTTACAGTTAAGTTCTGGGGGCATCTGAATACCTCCAAACACATCTTGTTCTAAGGGAAAGGCAGCTTCTAAAGGTGAATACCTCTACTAGGCTGGTTCTATAAACTAATCAGATAGCCGTGACCCTAACACAAAGTACACGTTACATGTGACATGAGACTTGCTGGGGTGTGGTCCACAGACTGCAGTCTATCTACATTCCAGCCAGGATGCAGCGCTAAGCACCTCTCCCATTTGGTTCCCAATGGAGATAGGATTTATCCATATAGGAACTTGTCCTTTTTAAATTCATCCAAATCCCCACTAGATATCTCTATATATATACTGTAAAATTAAAAAGCAAAATGTGTTTATTTTTGTCGTGCTCCAGCAGTAGAACATGGGGGGGGGGGGGGGGGGGGGGAGGAGGAAACAAACACTCAAACGTTTCTAACATTTAATTACCAAAAACCCCATAAGGACACCCCCAACCCTTCCTGGGTGGGATGGACCTTGTGTCAGACCACAGGCATTTCTAGATTGGTTTTATCTTGCGGATGGGGGTCGAGTACCTTAAGTCAATGTAGGCAGCGCCCAGGCGACTTAATAAGACCAAGATACGGTACTGGAGGGATAGTGCGACAATATGTGATGATGACACCCTCAGCGCTATATAGCGGATTCTGATTGGCCATTTGCTTATTGTCCCCTCTGGCTGACAGTAAGTCGTCTTTTTGTCCTTTCCATACGGACAACCACAGAATAGAAGATTCTCATTAACTATTGAAGCGAAGGATGTGGGGGTGATTGTATTTTATTACATTTTATATGGATTTATATGGACATTTATTAATAACCGTCCAGACACTATTCTCTCCTCTGTATATGACACCCCATTACCTTACAGGGGCGGATCCAGAACTTAATTGTACCAGGGGCGATTTAGGAGGGGGGGCGATTTAGCCCCGCCCTCTTTTTGACACCTAAGGCTGCCGACGGCTGCACACTATGTGCAGGTCCGTTCGGCAGACAGAGTTAGGGAGAGAGTCCTGCCCGGCTGCTCTGATTGTGTCAATAGCCCTGATCGCCCCCCCTGGATCCGCCACTGTTACCTTATTATATTGTGTATGAATAGAGTAATAGAGTCTAACACATTTACTACTAACAAGACGTATCTCGGCGCTATAGTAAGCACTCCTGCCATACGCCGGACACAGAAATACGGCTTTATGGGTTGGACGTATCTTGAGATACCTGCGGCTCAACACACACACGCGAGAACCCTTTTTATTACGCTGGAAATTTTAAACCTATGCTTGGAATATTTATTCAGCATTAATTCTATAGCGTAAATAGCTTTAATTATGTAGATAACAATGTAGCATTGTACAGATGAGGGGGTCACAGCTTATAGATGTATTATTATTATTATTATTATTATTATTAATAACCCTTTCTCCTCTGGAGTGCACATGGTAGAGAGAATCATTTCACCAGCAGATTAAGGCACATGTGCCCTCTGCAGGCAGCCTGGGCACGGTGGCATCAGCACAGGTACCAGCTTGGAACGAAGTCTGTCTGCAGAGCGGCTGATATTCAGATCAGCTCCTTATCTTGTAATTGTTCAGTAATTAGTTCCTCTCTGCCGGCTCGGAGCCTGGTACAGCCAGCCGTCCCCCCTGCACGCATTATTGAGCTGTTAGGAGATGGGACTGGAACAGGCTGACAGCAGGAGGCTCCCAGAGCTGGCTGTGCCCGCAGTGCCAGGAATAATTATACCCACACACATTGGCAGCAGCATCTGTGATCCAGAACCCCTCTCTACACGGGCCCCCCTTGTATCACACACTGGGTGTGCAGAGCTTCCTGTATTACATATCATTTCATGTGTCAGATACTGTCAGATACCAGCGTCAGAGTTACTGGCTGCATGTAGATGTAATGTGTGACTGTACAATGCACATTGCAATAGATTGTGTAACACATGCACAGGTTGTAGAACTAACAGGAAGATTACTTACAATGGGCAGTATGTTCACTGACTCTGCCAATAGGATGTCACAGCTGTCCAGGGGGGGGGGGTATATATACAGGTAACCCTCCTGCCATCCGACCATCACTCATTGGCTGATAGGATAGCAATGGCAGAAATACAGGGGACATGTCACCCTATGCTCCATCTGGGAATCCATTAGTGAACAACGTGGGTGGTCATTGGAAAGGGAAAGACGTTAAGCTCATATGTTTTTAGCGCCCCCCCCCCCCAGCCTTCTATGCCAGGCTAATACTTGGTATGTAAAGATAAACTAATACATTTTAAATCCAGCTTCCATTACCCCCCAACCACCACCAGTGCTCCACTCGGATGTTTAATAGAACCACCAACATCTTTGTCATTCTTTTCATTTTCAGTAATCTCTGAACTGTATAGCAGAATGGCGGCAGGAACGAGCGCTACAGTGGGTGTAGGCATGTAGGGGGAGGGGCTGTCACACCCGCGCCTGTCGCCGTCCTTGTCTCACCGACTCACTTATCCTCAAGCGCCGTCACTGTCTTCAGCCTTTACCACGGGAATACTTCAGGATTAAAACCTTACTACATGTTTATACCATGTTTTCTTTCTACTTTGGAGATCTACTATTCTCTTATAGTTTAAAACATATTTCAGAGTATACCTCTCCCTGTCACAATATTGCACTCCCAAAAATTTGTTGTCCCCCAAAAAGCCTAACACCCTAGGCTACAGCCTCGTCAGCCTATTGGATAGTCAGGCTCTGCAAGACCCTAAGCATGATGGGATGTTAACTGTCCAGGGACCACAGCTACTTCCAACATACTTTGTATCCCCCATTCTGTCAAGTGTTTTTTGATATCCATCAGAACTTAAAGCAAATATTCAAGTTGGAGGGCTAATTAGTGCAGTGTGATTTGTTATTTGGAATGTACCAAGACTGAGTGGGTGGATTTTAAAGGTGAATCTTTGGGACATAAGAGATCCTTAGTGAAAAATTAACAGTTATGTTGCATTAAATGTGTCACATCCTATCCAAGAAAACATTGAGCGTTCTGCAGAGAAGATTCTTTCATCTCTGATGGTTATAGACATCCACAGAACACATGTTATATCTCAGAGCTGTGAGTTTATGATCATACGTAGAACATACAACGAGAGGTGATGACGGCGTCCATATAACTCTTGTAACACACCTGGCCCTCGGCGAGCCTCACCTGGTGAGCTTACATGATACAAAGAGAGATGCTGACGTGTTGTGTGGCTACAGGTGCAGCGTTTAATGACATCCGTTAACCCAGCGCTGTCCTCTCTTATCTCTATACAATATGATCTGAGCACAGAAAATATCACAGACAAGAGCAACAAGATAAATATTAGCCAAGATTCCCCCCCCCCCCCATATAATGTGACACCATCTGGCTCCACACAGGACACCGGCTGACTCTTATCAGTAGGTAAACACAGGACAATCCTACCAGCAGATACACTGTAGTCATCACACCAGAGCCTGTGTCTGCAGCTTCTGATGAGAATAGGATGGTAACATGTAACAGTATCATGGAATAATCCAGGGCCATCTTTTCCATTGGGCACGATGGCCAGGTGCCCGGGGGCCCCACGGGCAAGGGGGCCCCATAGGCAGGGTTCTTAATTAGAATAAATAATCCTGCAAAAGAAAAAACCTGCAAAAAAAACCTTAAAGGGTCACTGAGCAAGTACATCTATCTATATCTATATATCTATATCCATACCTCTATACATCTATATCTATATCTATCTATATATATATATATATATATATATATATATGTAGGGGCCCCGGTGCACTGCTTTGCCCGGGGGCCCATAATGTTGTTAAGATGGCCCTGGAATAATCACATTGTGTCACCTTGTTGCAGGTTTAACAGTGTAAAGTACAATGATATGTCTGCGATGCTCACTATCATCATCATCATCATTTATTTATATAGCGCCAGCCTGGGAACAAACATTAATAAGACAATACTGGGTAATACATACAGATAGAGAGGTAAGAGAACCCTGCTCACAAGCTTACACTCTATAGGACAATGGGAGTTAGAAACACAAGGGCATGTGCTACATCATATTGCACACTGACCAGCTAATATCATGCGGTGTCAGGTAGAGTCCAAGCTGGGGGCATCCGGATGCACCCATAGTACTTGGTGCAAATACACATGGACTAGAATTATTCTGCTGTTTAGAGGGATCAGGGGGGAGGTCAAGACTTTTCTTGGGATGACATTTCCTCATCTTGTTCTGATTGTTTGCTCTTACTAGTCTGCTATTTGCTCATCAAACATCCACTGCTTAATACTGACTTGTTAACTGATTGTAATGCTTATACTAATAAGGGGACATCTGGTAGGAGGTCGTCATCGACCTGTAGAGTCCACATATCCTGCAGATGTCACCAATCAGAATCAGTCTCTTTAGATATAAATGCTTTGATTTGATTGGTCACAGAGGTGTGAACTCTGAGCATGTTCTGAAACTTCGCTCTGGTCAGTGATTCAGGGAATAAAACCTATTGTGACATCATTTTAGGGGAAGGTGAACGAAGCTAAACTGAAAAAAATCTTTACAAGGTTCCAGCAATAACATTTCACACAAGGTGGCTCCAGTATGATAAATATTAACATAAAACATTTTGATTTTTGGGGTTAGTTCCACATTAAGCTGGTGAATGGTCAATGCAGAATTTTCAAAAATAGTAGTCTGAGTACAAGTTGTATCGCAATGTACAGTGTTTTTTACATGTTTTTATTATTTTAGGCTTAAATGAAAAGGACACTTACAAATAAACAGCAAGATAATGCCTTTGTGACGTATCACATAGAGCCTCATGTAGGAAGGTTAAACATAGCTTATACAATGCATTATCAAGTGTCCAGTGTTCTGAATTATTTGCCTGTCTTATAGATATGTGTGTAGGTTCTTTCCACATGCGTGTTTGTGCATGTGTATCCCATGTTCCATTACAATCCCATGTTCCCATGTAGCGCAGCATCCTAATGCTCAGTATTAGCATTCCCAATATGTAATCCCAGAATCCTATATATATATATATATATATATATATATATACATACAAGTTAACCCGTGCATGATACTCATGCATTCTAGTCAAATCAAGCTACTTAAGGTGTTAAAAATGTTCTTGTCATGCATTTGGGCCTAGCCCAGGCCTCCTCAGGGGAAGAGCGTTACTTCCCGACGCAAGCGCCCTTTTTTAACGCGGTTTTGTCCACATGTCACCACCTCTTCATTTTTCTCCATCACCTCATACTTCATCTTCATCGCCACATCCTTCATCAAGCTACTTAAGGTGTTAAAAACTCCCCACTGTCACCCCCGGCAACCACCAACCACTCCCAACTGTCACTTCTCCTTCAAGAAATATATAGGTCAGTGTATAACTCTGCCCAGCAGGTGGCGCTGCAGCTTGGTTGTTTTTTTTTTCCACACACGCCACTAGGCATTTATATAGTAGATATATATATATATATCTACTATATAAATGCCTAGTATATACATATATATATATATATATATATATATATATATATATATATTACTGTGTCATGTGCCTGTGGGACGGGAGAGTTGTAGGTCGTCCTTCAACAGCCGACAAATATTTTGTTGTTGTTGTAAAATAACCCCATTGTACAACAATAATAATCTTTGTATGTTACCAATACACAGTAACACACAGTGAGATATTGCCATAAACCTAAATATGTGTCAGTGATGATTCATTCATGTATCTTTACAGGTAATTATTAGCTGTAGACAGTTCTGATATGTAACACATTATATCTTTCTCTTGGGGAAATCTATATTCAATATATTGGGTCCTATAGGTAGCTGCCCATTATAATTCAATACGAACGGGATATTCCAAACAATGTGGATTAGGAGATTACCCGCCATTGAGTGGGACTCGGAGCAATAAGAACTAACTGAATTTGTATAATTTTACAGGAGCTGATTTAGCTCCGTGGTCCAATGCTCAGTGTGTAACAGGAATCATATCCGGGCCCCTTTGCTAGAAATGAGGGCAGCTGGTCCAAATGTGGACACTCACAACAGGTCCGGTTTACAGTCAGCCTCCACAGTATATTCAGAGGCTACTGAGACAATTCATCCCAGTTGGCCACTAATCACTACAATTCCACATTATCTCCTCACTTGTCTCATCTCCTAGTTATAGATGAAAAGTTCTTTCCAGCAGCAAAATAGAAAACAATAAAGAATCCTTTTGATAATAAAGAACCCAACGCGTTTCTCTGCTTCTGTGCAGTTTCATGCTGCTAATTATCTACATCTACGAATCATTGCTGTTACAATGAGAATACTCAGGGCTATGTTATACTTCATTGTGTGTTACTGTGTCTTGGTAACATACAAAGAGTGTCAGTGTTGTGTAATTGGGATCTTTTAGAAACAATTGTCAGCCTAAAAAATTCAAGACGATATTGATTTTTGGTATATATTTCATTATTGCTCAGCTACAAAGAGAAGACACTAAGGGTTGGATCCATCATGGCACACATACTGAGCACAATGTGCGTTTGTTTTAAAACGCACGTAAATCAGGTATACGTATGCCCAAATTCAACAAGGAACGGATGTGAGATACGTTTGGATGAATACAGGTCTAGGTCCGCTCTGCTCTAGTAGACAAAACCCTGCAGGATACGTCCAATACATATTTGGAATATAAACTCACAAAATAATGCACAGGAAAGAAATACTATTCAACTAAAGTCACCTGTTAATAAGACAGTTATTAATGACAAAACATTAAAAATATAAAAGTGTTTTTTTTCCTATGAAATACATTATTAATATGTTATTAATGTCTACTGTACATGAAATACATTTTGCTCCTGATTACAAACACATGTTCTAGCTGTATACACAGCTGTCATTATTAGTAGTCGCCACTTAGACTAGACCTGTAGCTGGAGCAAGTGATATGACTGAAAAACACGTACCTGAGAGCTGCCCTGGAGCTTGGATCAGACCAGCTGGGTGCCCTGGAGCTTGGCACGCCCTTACTATACATTGATTATGGGCACACGCCCACTCCTGTCCCTGTTCCGCCCATGAAATAGTAGGCTGTAGTAAGTCTTCTTTGCTCACGAAGCTGAATTGAAGGTTGCTGTGTTCTGTGGCGTATGGTCTGGTTCTGGGCGTTCGCAGAGTGATACTGCGTGTTGTACGCACACAATCCCTGTTTACATCCCTTGAATCAAACCCTGTTTCTCTGAGATAACACAAAGTCTAAGTTGCAGAATGAGTATGACGTCACCCACTTGTAGTTTGCATCGCTGCTCTAGTATAAGGGCCTAGAGGGCATCAGGACCAAAAACGCGTTTCTTCTTTAATCATCTTGTATTCCACCGCAGCCTACGTTGCGCTAATGTCTTTCCCAAGCAGACCAAACCGCTGATTAGTAAAGCAATCTCCCAGAGCCGTGGCTGCAGGCCGCCCAGGGTTAATTCGTTCTCTGCGAGCGCCCCCAGAACTCTCTATTTCTTACATAATCATTTTCTTTTACAACGGTTTCATGGGAAAAAAAATTGCAGATAAGGTCAGAACATCTTTTAAGTAAAATTAATCACAATCCATGAACGCAGCCGGATCTGGAGAAATTATTTCTTCAATGTAACAACTACATCAAGGGAATGAATCAGTCTGAGATCTGTACAGCAGCCACTGAAGTGGGACATTTACATAGACTGCACACACCGAGGACGGATAATAAAGCTATAATAAGCTCTGTATAAAGCAGTGATGGGCTACAGGAGAACATAGGGCCACATACGGCCCTCCGAGCCTTCACCCGGGGGCCCCAGCTCCTTCCTGCTGAGGTTCTGATAGATATATGTAACACTTGTGTATAATGCTGCTGATATGTTATTACTGATAGGTGTCTCTTTCTTTCATTAAATGTATTATGTTATTTTATTAATAAGATTAAGTACAGAGAAGGGTTTGAACACTGCAGCTGGGGTGTATCCGACCACTTCACTACGTATATAGAGTGCAAAGTTTATCTTTAGCTTTAGGTGGATTTGATTTGAAAATCACTATAAGAACATTTTCATTACATTATAGTTATGTCTAACCTATCTACTTGTAGGCTGGAGACTTCAGCAGACATAGAAAAAAGTTTTGCTTAAACACAAATACGCTACACCATAAACTATGCCCAAGTGAGGAAGAAATCACCAATCAGGATCAGTAGTGTAAATGAAAACAACCAATCACAAGTGGCCCACTAGTGCCGGAGACAATCATCACCATTATCTGCTATTTGCATCTTGTTCCCAGTCTGCATCTGTTCGCAATTGCATGTACAGTAGCCAGTAGTAGGATGCTCCCGTTACCCCTCTCTAGATGAGCATGCACAGGCTGATTGTACGCAAGACGCACTGCACAAACTGGCGAAGTTCTCACTCTTCCTCAGCCCCTCAGTGAGGTAGGTGCTAGGACCCTGCATCCTGCCCCTCAATGAGGTAGGTGCTTGGACCTTGCATCCTGCCCCTCAATGAGGTAGGTGCTTGGACCTTGCATCCTGCCCCTCAATGAGGTAGGTGCTAGGACCCAGCATCCTGCCACTGCCCTTGATTGAGGTAGGTGCTAGCACCCAGCATCCTGCTCTTAATGAGGTAGGTGCTAGGACCCAGCATCCTGCCCCTCAATGAGGTAGGTGCTAGGGCCCAGCATCCTGCCCCTGCCTCTCAATGAGGTAGGTGCTAGGACCCAGCATTCAATGAGGTAGGTGCTAGGACCCAGTAAGCATCACCCAAGCACCAGACATGTCATCCTGTTCACTTATTCTAATTATCTTTTCAGGCTGCGGTTTTAGAGCCATTTACTTGATCACTGAATGTTTCTGTTTGCTTAATTGTAATCAATTAAAATTGTATGTTCATTACTGTGAGCACCTAATGTATCTTTGTGTGGCTGAGTCTGATTAATTAAACAGTAGTATGATGATGTCTGTGCTAGTAGGACTCACATCTGCTTCACTCATAAGGAAAAGATTCCCACTTTGCTGGCATAACACGCTGGAAGTCATGTATGGAACGTACTGGGTACTAACTGCAGAATGCTGTAACTAGACAGAGGTGGATCCGCCCCAGGACACATGAATACCATTAAAATGTATCACCTGAAATACTTCTCAGTTTAGCCTCATTTGTGGCTTAAATGGATCACGAGTGCTTATTACATGTGTACACTCAGGGGGCAATCCATTTCTCTGCTGCAATACAGAGGCAAAAATGGGATCCTTAACAATTATAGGGCAAAAATCAAAGACTGCCAGCTCTGAGTTGGTGTAAAATTCAACTCCTTTTTGGGGATTGAAAATGGCAGAGCACCACTCTGTGAAACAAGGGAACCCCCTATAAATGCTCCCTCTGAATCTTTGGATACTAGCACTTACCAAACAATCCCAGTCTCACTGTTCTCTCACCGCTCCTGTACACTGACTAAGCAGAAGGACCCAACAGTTCTTGTTCCAACCCCTGCCAAGTGAGGGACTGACCGGTGGAAAACACCTCACCATCTGTTAGATTTTTATCTGCTTTGCATTCTACTTGTTGCTGAGACTTTCTATGCAGGTCAAGTGTTTCTCCTTTTGAGTGCATATTGGAAGGCTGCATTTTATAAGCTCTCACCTGTGATGCTCTTATTGCCAGTGATAGCTTTACACCCTAGTTTCATGGTTCCATTATCCTGTGTGAGTCTGACCTAGAATTAAACTGTTCCAGGCTCTGCATTCAACTGTCTCCTGGTCAAATACAAAAGTGGAAGCTGCTCAAATCAATTTATAGGCCATAACAGGTGCTTGAAAGGGTGGGGTTATCCTGCAAGGAACATACGCACAACATTTTTTCCCCCAGCACACTGCTATAGCCAGCAACAGATCTGCCATTTCTACTGTAGATAAAAATGCAAAAGTCTTTGTTGCACACATTTGCAAATGTATGTTTAAGCCATCCGCCACGCCAAGGCGCTTTTGCTAATAGGATGGTCCTACTCTAAACAATGAGAGTCCCATATATTTGGGCCATACATATGTGTTTTTAAATTGAGAGCCAACTTACCAAAGAGGTACCCCAGAAGCCTCCAAACAGCAATTCAGTGCCAGTACCCCCTCTCAGCTACTGACACCAACATGCCTCTCAGACAAATACAAAAGTGGAAGCTGCTCAAATCAATTTATAGGCCATAACAGGTGCTTGAAAGGGTGGGGTTATCCTGCAAGGAACATACACACAACATTTTTTCCCCCAGCACAGCAACAGATCTGCAACAGATCTGCCATTTCTACTGTAGATAAAAATGCAAAAGTCTTTGTTGCACACATTTGCAAATGTATGTTTAAGCCATCCGCCACGCCATCTCCTGGTTCCTAATATCTGTTATTGTCTGCTGGTTCTGAATATATTGCTTTCCATCTCCCTGAAATTCCTATAGCTCTACACAGTATCCTCAGGCATGGACTGCAGTAATTATCATTGCTCAGTGTGCAGGGTATTCGCAGTTTAGACTGTTATATTTCTGCAGTGCCTCAAATACTGTTATATTCCTGCATTACCATAAAGACTGTGTTATTATTCCTGCACTACCTCAGAACTTGTGTTTGCACGTGGCTTCTTTTGATTACTGCAATATGCAGTGTGCTTGAGCTCAGACCATCATTGTATGTGTTAAATTGCAATAAACTCCATGTGGTTTTTAATACAATATCATATCACTTGGTAATTCCTGTGAATTCCTAACACCAGCTACACCAGTGCCAACTACTATACTATCAATTTAGCTACAAAAACACAAGATGGAAACAATCTTCTGACTGTTCGCGGCTACAGAAATACAGCGTCCAGGTCACCTATAGTAACTTTTACATGAGGTATTTATAATATATATGGATGGTAATTGTTCTAGAGTAACAGCTCATTTAGTTCATCTATGAATGAAACAAGGCAAATAAGTATAGAACATTCTCTAACCTAAAAACCCCCAACAGTCCCTAATTGGGTGGGATTTGCAGATTCCGAAGGGAGTGTAGGCTCATGAGAATATGGCCAAGGTTTCTGTGGATCTGGGTGTGGTTTCTGTGGATCTGAGTGTGGTATCGGTGGATCTGGGTGTGGTTTCTGTGGATCTGGGTGTGGTATCTGTGGATATGGGTGTGGTTTCTGTGGATCTGGGTGTGGTATCTGTGGATATGGGTGTGGTTTCTGTGGATCTGCGTGTGGTTTCTGTGGATCTGGGTGTGGTATATGTGGATCTGGGTGTGGTTTCTGTGGATCTGGGTGTGGTATCTGTGGATCTGGGTGTGGTTTCTGTGGATCTGGGTGTGGTATCTGTGGATCTGGGTGTGGTTTCTGTGTATCTGGGTGTGGTATCTGTGGATCTGGGTGTGGTTTCTGTGGATCTGGGTGTGGTATCTGTGGATCTGGGTGTGGTTTCTGTGGATCTGGGTGTGGTTTCTGTGGATCTGGGTGTGGTATCTGTGGATCTGGGTGTGGTTTAGATGGGAGGGGCTTATTTATGTTCTGATTTTGACATTTATTGATTATGATATTAATCAGAAAACAGGAGCCTATTGTCATTCTCCAGAACGCTCCCCTTCATCAGCAGCCAGGTATACTTGCCTCAGCTTTTCCAACATCTTCTCCAGCGAGTGAGACATTCAGACAATTTTGTTCCCGTTCTGACGTCAGATATTAATGAATTCCTCATTGTGATAACAGACAGTTTGAGTTGTTCATTGACATTTAAATGAAACGGTTTGAAGGATCAGATATTACTTTCCTCTTCCTACATCCTTTGCTGAATTTGCAGATCTGGGATATTCTCTTGGCAGCAATTAAGTGGTAACTTATTTGTCATATATTCCGCCAGCCCGTTGTATACAATCTGTGATCGTATAAGAGGCAGTTCGGCCATTATAATCCTGGGAGGCCGTTAAATGTCTGCAGACGCACCACCAACCCCTCCCCCCCCCCACACAAATACAATGTATTATTAAACTTTCACTTGCCAGGAATTTATCATATTGTTAGTTTAAAACATTGTGAGATTTCCCATCATGCAGTGCAGACGATGTGTCTACTAGAAATGAGATATTGGTTCACATCTACAGGACACTTATAATATGTTTGTCCTTGTACGGCGCTACCGATACTTTGTGGCGCCCTATAAATAAAAATTATTAATAATAATAATAAATGTAAACACTTTTAAATGTGTTTTTAAATGAATGGACAATAATGCAAGTTTATTTCACAATAACAGAGCTCCACAAATGTCTCTCCAAAGGGTTCAAGAATTTACAAACACTAAATATATGTATACATAAAGATCTGATAGTGATTAGAGGGGTGGTCCACTTTTTGACAAGCTACCTCTGTATCTTGGGGGCCTGTACCCCCATTGTTACCTCTAGCAGGAAGCCGGACCGCACGTTACAGTTAATCAGACTGAATGGACGATGCCTTCTACACTGTGAGCTGCAAGGACGTGACCAGTCTCCTAACATACAGTAATAGTGGTGTTCCTAACTACCCCTAATATAGGGGGTCTCCAATGAGTGGCCCTCCCCAAATTTGCTATATGGGGGCAGGACATAAAGAAGAGCTTTGTCTCTTGTGGGTAACCCTCTATGTATTCTATGTATTTTTTTTCTATGCAGACCAGATTTCCTGTGTGCTAGTCTATAGAAGGACACATATAGCCAACAAGATTAAAACATATTGCTCAGGACCAGATTTTAAACCCCCCTTTCCCCCCCCCAGCTACTTTTACTGTACTGTCCCCAGTCATTTTAGAATGCCCTTGGCCCAAGGGCAAACTCCACCATGTATCGTACAATAAGTATCAAATAAATAAATGCTGACAAAGAGTAAAGTGACTTTATGGATGCCAAAATAAGGAACAGCATGGCACCCCGGCAATTCTACACTGCTAGGCCTGGATATTCTACACCGCTAGGCCTGGAGATTCTACAGCGCTAGGCCTGGAGATTCTACAGCGTTAGGCCTGGAGATTCTACAGCGTTAGGCCTGGAGATTCTACAGCGCTAGGCCTGGAGATTCTACAGCGTTAGGCCTGGAGATTCTACAGCGCTAGGCCTGGAGATTCTACACCGCTAGGCCTGGAGATTCTACAGCGCTAGGCCTGGAGATTCTACAGCGCTAGGCCTGGAGATTCTACAGCGTTAGGCCTGGAGATTCTACAGCGTTAGGCCTGGAGATTCTACAGCGCTAGGCCTGGAGATTCTACAGCGTTAGGCCTGGAGATTCTACAGCGCTAGGCCTGGAGATTCTACACCGTTAGGCCTGGAGATTCTACACTGCTAGGCCTGGAGATTCTACAGCGCTAGGCCTGGAGATTCTACAGCGCTAGACCTAGATATTCTACAGCGCTAGGCCTGGAGATTCTACACCGCTAGGCCTGGAGATTCTACACTGCTAGGCCTGGAGAATCTACACCGCTAGGCCTGGAGATTCTACAGCGCTAGGCCTGGAGATTCTACAGCGTTAGGCCTGGAGATTCTACAGCGTTAGGCCTGGAGATTCTACAGCGTTAGGCCTGGAGATTCTACAGCGTTAGGCCTGGAGATTCTACAGCGCTAGGCCAGGAGATTCTACAGCACTAGGCCTGGAGATTCTACAGCGTTAGGCCTGGAGATTCTACAGCGTTAGGCCTGGAGATTCTACACCGTTAGGCCTGGAGATTCTACACTGCTAGGCCTGGAGATTCTACAGCGCTAGGCCTGGAGATTCTACAGCGCTAGACCTAGATATTCTACAGCGCTAGGCCTGGAGATTCTACAGCGCTAGGCCTGGAGATTCTACACTGCTAGGCCTGGAGAATCTACACCGCTAGGCCTGGAGATTCTACAGCGCTAGGCCTGGAGATTCTACACCGCTAGGCCTGGAGAATCTACACCGCTAGGCCTGGAGATTCTACAGCGTTAGGCCTGGAGATTCTACAGCGTTAGGCCTGGAGATTCTACAGCGTTAGGCCTGGAGATTCTACAGCGCTAGGCCTGGAGATTCTACACCGTTAGGCCTGGAGATTCTACAGCGCTAGGCCTGGAAATTCTACAGCGCTAGACCTAGATATTCTACAGCGCTAGGCCTGGAGATTCTACACCGCTAGGCCTGGAGAATCTACACCACTAGGCCTGGAGATTCTACAGCGCTAGGCCTGGAGATTCTACAGCACTAGGCCTGGAGATTCTACAGCGTTAGGCCTGGAGATTCTACAGCGCTAGGCCAGGAGATTCTACAGCACTAGGCCTGGAGATTCTACACCGCTAGGCCTGGAGATTCTACAGCGTTAGGCCTGGAGATTCTACAGCGTTAGGCCTGGAGATTCTACACCGTTAGGCCTGGAGATTCTACACTGCTAGGCCTGGAGATTCTACAGCGCTAGGCCTGGAGATTCTACAGCGCTAGGCCTGGAGATTCTACACTGCTAGGCCTGGAGAATCTACACCGCTAGGCCTGGAGATTCTACAGCGCTAGGCCTGGAGATTCTACACCGCTAGGCCTGGAGAATCTACACCGCTAGGCCTGGAGATTCTACAGCGTTAGGCCTGGAGATTCTACAGCGTTAGGCCTGGAGATTCTACAGCGTTAGGCCTGATGATTCTACAGCGCTAGGCCTGGAGATTCTACACTGCTAGGCCTGGAGATTCTACAGCGCTAGGCCTGGAAATTCTACAGCGCTAGACCTAGATATTCTACAGCGCTAGGCCTGGAGATTCTACACCGCTAGGCCTGGAGAATCTACACCACTAGGCCTGGAGATTCTACAGCGCTAGGCCTGGAGATTCTACAGCACTAGGCCTGGAGATTCTACACTGCTAGGCCTGGAGATTCTACAGCGCTAGGCCTGGAGAATCTACACCACTAGGCCTGGAGATTCTACACTGCTAGGCCTGGAGATTCTACACCGTTAGGCCTGGAGATTCTACAGCGTTAGGCCTGGAGATTCTACAGCGTTAGGCCTGGAGATTCTACAGCGTTAGGCCTGGAGATTCTACAGCGCTAGGCCTGGAGATTCTACACCGTTAGGCCTGGAGATTCTACACTGCTAGGCCTGGAGATTCTACAGCGCTAGGCCTGGAAATTCTACAGCGCTAGACCTAGATATTCTACAGCGCTAGGCCTGGAGATTCTACACCGCTAGGCCTGGAGATTCTACAGCGTTAGGCTTGGAGATTCTACAGCATTAGGCCTGGAGATTCTACAGCGTTAGGCCTGGAGATTCTACAGCGCTAGGCCTGGAGATTCTACAGCGCTAAGCCTGGAGATTCTACAGCGCTAGGCCTGGAGATTCTACAGCGTTAGGCCAGGAGATTCTACAGCGTTAGGCCTGGAGATTCTACAGCAGGAGGCCAGGAGATTCTACAGCAGGAGGCCAGGAGATTCTACAGCAAGAGACCAGGAGATTCTACAGCGCTAGGCCTTGAGATTCTACAGCTTTAGGCCTGGAGATTCTACAGCGCTAGGCCAGGAGATTCTACAGCGCTAGGCCAGGAGATTCTACAGCACTAGGCCTGGAGATTCTACAGCGTTAGGCCAGGAGATTCAACAGGGTTAGGCCTGGAGATTCTACAGCGTTAGGCCTGGAGATTCTACAGCACTAGTCCTGGAGATTCTACAGCACTAGGCCGAGCGATTCTACAGCATGAGGCCCGGAGATTCTACAGAGCTAGGTCCAGCAATATTACAGTGCTAGGCTTGGTGATTCTACAGCAATAAGCCCAATGATTCTACAGCGCTAGACCCAGTGATTCTACAGTGCAAGATCCGGCGATCAGCGCTAGCCCCGGCGACTCTATAGTGATATGCCCGGTGATTCTACAGCGATAGTCCTGGCGATTCTACAGAGAAAGGTCTGGCAATTCTACAGCGCTAGGTCCAGCGATTCTACAGTCCTAGGCCTGGCGATTCTACAGCGTCTACTCTCCCTACCTGCCAATTGTCTTGATTTAGGCGGGCCATTCCCAATATGAGGGCTCTGTCACATGGCCAGAAGGTCTCTTTATTGCTGCTTTACATAGCAGAGCAGCAGTAAATGGGTGCTGTGCGCATCTGCCTCTGGTGTGCGGCAATGAATGGGTGTTGGAAGGAATGTATGGACCCCGTGGTGTGGCCTGACTCCCTCACAGTGTGCTCACGCATGCGTTTACACTTATTTTCTCAGCTTTGGGAAACTTGACCCTGGTCAGTCTGCAAAGAAAGGCTGCAAACAGAGTCACACTTTTGTACCGTAGTTCATCTAAGTTAGAGAGATACAGGTGGAGGACATATGTGTGACAAAATAATAGTAAAGAGTCTGATTTAACTTACATGTTTTGAGTGGTTTAAAAACATATTTTCTATAGCAAGCAGCAGCCTGACAGGGTGTATCTGCAATCAAACAGAGCACTTGCATATAACTCACTTATAAAGGCTAGGTGGGAGTGACATCTGTCCTTCACGTTAGGGCTATGGGAGGAGTGTAAACTATTTAAACCTGTCTGTTTATTTGCTCAGCTGTGACCAGCACTAGATCAGTGGCCGGTGCCTAGGGAGTTGGTTTATATCTAGCGTTAGGGTTACAAGAAATAGTGTGCCAATATATGCTGTCAATTTACTTTACCATCCAGACAATAAAAACAAAGTAAAAAGGAAGAATGTGTTCATGTATGCATCACCTAAAGTGTGCCTGTGTCACAAGATTATATATATATATATATATATATCTATAGATAAATAGATAGATAGATAGATAGATAGATAGACATACACATATATACATATCTATCTATCTATCTAAATGCATTTTAATGAAATAACTTTTATTTTATTTCAAATAAAAGTTTAATAATTTAAATTGTTGTTTTTATGGAACAAATTTTATTTTTTATAAACTGCGTTTTAGAACATGTCTAAAAACGGAAAAAGACAAAGAACCTTTAATTGTTTACAGTTTGTCTTTGTAGTTTCAAAAGGGTTTCCAGCCATGATACACCCGCTGTGTTTCTTAAAATATTGATATTGTAGCATATAAATAATTCTACAGACTGAAGCCTCCGCTGGTGCAGCAATGCATACAAGGATGTTACTGTACAGATCTTTACATACAGCAATATCTCCAAATACATTTATAGCATAAATACAATTTACTTAATGTAAGACCTTTGTCACTGCACAGAAATAATTGGGGTTTTTTAACCATCATTTTCTCTCCTATACATTTTGGTCCTTGGGAAAGTCGCTGGTAAGTGAGGAAACGCGTCAGCCCTGAGTCCAGAGGCCAGAAAATGCTTAATTTGGGGAAATCTCCAGATTTCACAGTTTGGTAGCTCCCATTTATCCTGGATCACTGCAAAGGGAGACACCCGTAGAGTTGATCAGTTGGCCAACCCCCTCGAACCCATGTCCTGAATGGACCTACTCGCTCCCCCAGTGGAAATGCATGTCCTTTAATGACTTTATTCCATATCAATTGGTGCTCCAACATACTTGGATCTATACAAACAGCTTTATTCATGGAATTGTTAGATATAGAAAAAATAGAAGAAAGAAAAGAAGAAAAGGATCTCACCCAATGTAGCAGGTCGGCTGTTAGGGAAAGGGAATCTCCTCTCCTCTTTTATAATACAACCACAGTTGTAATGATTCCAAAACGAAGGCTGTAATGATCCTCATACAAGTCCAATAGATCCTGTTACACTGTCTCGCATTATAGCCAGAACAGGCTTTGAACTCAGAGTAACCAGCGGCTCATACATGGTAAGACGTTTATTTGTACTATACAGGGATTGTGGTCAAATGTTATATCCTTGTTCCAATCTTGATTAAAACCGCAATCCCAGTATAGGACAAATAAACGTCTTACTGGAGGGATATTCTTTTCACACGGATGACTCGTTTGAAGTGTCTCCGCGGTAACCCGCTGGTGTGTGCAACCCCCTAATTCGTGCGGTTGGGGAACAAGGACAACAATAATGGTTCCATCTTTTTCAAAGCCTTTGATAAAGTCTTGTTGATCCAACGTTAAACGCGTTACTATACAGATGGACTATTTTAAATCAAGGACTGTGTTTTCTCCATTAAACTCCATTAGCAGGATCCCTGCTGGAGCACATAATAACATTTAAATGGGGTTAGATAATTATCCCTAATATGAGAGCTACTGGCATTCCTTAGGAGATTGCATTTGTCCCAAGGTCTTAAGGACTGAGTTGGTTACTGTTACCCTACAGGCCCCGTAACCACAACACCCCTTACACCCACAATAGATCGGCCCCTTGCTAAAGCCAAGCTAGTAAACACCCCATTCCTGTCTTATAGGAGTTTTACACCCTCAGACAACTTTCTCCATCTTGTACTAAACATGCCGCTTCTGGCTTTATCTGGGTTTTTCACTAAGTCCGCTACATTCTGTAGGCAGAGTTATTTATTTTCATTAGCCTTGGATACTGCACAGAGCAGCTGTACTTTATGCACTGGATACATTGGAGTAGTTTTGTGTCATAGAAATAGAAAACAACAAGAAATCCATCTGGGTGATATAAAGGCTTTTGTGAAAAACATAGACAGAAGTCAGATAGCTAAAGGAATGTATTTAAAGGACCACTAACCCCCAAACAAATTTTCCGATATGATCCACAAAGGGAAAATACATGGATCAATATCACCCTGACATTCCCCTGCAGATCTGGTATAAAAGTATTATCCCCCACCCTGCATTAGGGACTGATGTGAGTGACAAATATTCTCTGTACAGCGCTGCGGAATTGGTGGCGCTATATAAATAAATGATGATGATGATGACGACAGACAGATGAAACTCCTCCCACATCCTTAGCACAGTGTCCTGATAGGATGTAATGCAGGTCAAGAGTCATCACTGGCCCCTCCTTTATGTATAAAGCTATGAATCCGCATTTCTGCAAAGTAAGTCTGCAAAGCTGTCACTCAAACTCTGCCTGCTTCATTACAAAAGCTTTTCCTTCCTAGCATGGCAACCTGATGCAGAGGAGTGAAAGAAAACCTGATGTACATATTAATATAAACATTCCATTACATATAGTATATATACCATTCAGAGCCGTGATATGCAGCTATTGACATATATTAATTTAAAAAAATTGGCTTTAATTGCTCTTTAATAAAAGTTGTAGGAGGACACATATAAGAAAGTACATTAAAGTTATGTGATGACCCCCTTCAATCAATGTACTCTGATTATAGTCACCAACCAACTTATGTTATAACTCAGTAAAGAATATTTTGCCTTTTCTGTTCCTAAGCTAATGGTCTCTGTCCATCCAGAGCCGCAGTAC
The DNA here is from genome assembly GCA_036250195.1 of Mixophyes australis. NCBI lineage: Eukaryota > Metazoa > Chordata > Amphibia > Anura > Limnodynastidae > Mixophyes > Mixophyes australis. The sequence continues at coordinate 417,300,619 of JAVHZZ010000002.1, read as the reverse complement.
TTTCTACTTCATGAGAAGTTTCTGGTATTGCAGACCTGTGATTTAATATTAATGAAATCTTCCCACTCATTTATATAACATAGCACCGCTCTCTGTACAGGGGCTGAGCCACCAGGGTTTACAGAACAAAGGCTCTTCTGCAATATAATACATTCTACTGTATCCTGGGCCATGACCCTACTGCATCCCTGGTGGGACTCAATCAGAGCTGGACCGACATCAAAGCCCGAGAACCCCACAGAATATCAATGCTGTATGTAAAACGCACACTGCGCCAATTCACATCCTCCGACCCCCAGAGCTCACTCTTCCTCTGCACAACTTCAATTACAAGTGCAGTGTTTTCAGGAAAACATATTATTAATACTTTTCTTGGACCAGATCAGAGCTTTATATAACTAATACACACATGATGTCATGTTAAAAGGGTCCCAAATGTATGAAATATATCAACAAATAAAACTTTAATAATAAAACATATTATCATCAAATTATCAAATCCAATTAAGTGATACAACAGGTAATTGATCACGTCTTCCATACATAACCAACCACTAGCCATCCTATATCAACCACTAGCCATCCTATATCAACCACTAGCCATCCCATATCAACCACTAGGCATCCCATACCAACCACTAGCCATCTCATATCAGCCACTAACAAACCTGTATCAGTGTGACCGGGTCCCCCAAAGACCGGCCGTCACACTCGTGCGGCGGCCATCTTGAAATGGACTCTGGCATCCGGAGGGTTAGTACCCTGTGCTGGAGGGAATAAATCACCGGCGCTAGGCACCGCGTGAACTGTTATTAATAAAAATGTACTTTATTAAAATAAAAATGTATTTTATTGTGTGCATTGCAGCGCTGGCTGAGTAGTACCCAGCGCTGCAGCAAAGACCTGCTTGACAACTTCTCCATGCTGAAATTCCTGTGACCTACAGATTAGACCCAACTCTAATCCATTCCCGGCTGTTCTGAGGTTTGGACCCAGCTTTTCAGTACCACCACTCTGCCCGCTAACCAGCAGCTCTGGCCAGTGTAAGAGGCCAGGGGGGGATCCATCCACAGCACCCTGATCTATAGTAAGAGGTCAGGAGTACCAGCCCAAATACACTAGCAGCGAGAGTTACCCAGAAGGATGCGGTTCTGGATGCCGCGAAGGAGTCCAGTGGTGGCAGCAGCTTAAGCCCCTCCTACTGTGGTTAGAGGGCGTATTTGGGATAAAGAAAGGGAACGGTGGCAAAGTAACCCCAGCCGGTTCCCAGCAACAACAGACAGGGTGGCAGACGGTCCATCCTGTCACAATCAGCCACTAGCCAACCCATATCAGCTACGAAACGATCCTGTACCAACCACTAGCCATCCCATACCAGCCACTAGCCAACCCATATCAGCTACGAAACCATCCTGTACCAACCACCAGCCATCCCATACCAGCCACTAGCCAACCCATAGCAGCCACTAGCCAACCCATATCAGCTACGAAACCATCCTGTACCAACCACTAGCCATCCTATGCAAACCACTAGCCATCCCATACCAGCCGCTAGCCGCACCCTGGCTCAGATCAGTATGAAATTTGACATCTTCTGTAACATAGGAATAATTGACGCTTGCCCAGGGCTTGTGACCCTCAGAGAAGCCTCCACCAGGTAACTTGATGTAACTCATTTTACCTCCCAGCAGTCACTAGAGCATTCACTCTGCATATTCACATGGTCAGGAACCCGCCACACCGCGCTGGGACAAACAGGAGACGCAACCCTTGTACCCTGAACAACAGCAACGATGGGATGGTGAGTGGGACTTTTTTTCTGGTCTCCATTTAAAATTGATTCCATTTATAACAGTCCCCAACTACATGTACTAAACTCCACCAAGTTCCACCTAGCAAACACCACACACATATTAATGTATATACAGGATGTGAGTGATATATAAGATAAGATGCCTGACTGGTGCCTGCAGCCCACCCTTACTGCCTCTACTGCCCCTAATCCGCCTCTCCAAGTCAGGGAACGTAAGTTGTGCAATGCACCAGTTTATCACCATGTACTTAGGTACAACTGTAAACCAGAGCCCGATATGTATGTGATGAAAACCTGTCCACTTCCTCTATGAGCGGAACCAGGAACTTCCCTCATGGAAGACTAGGCAGTGAATATTACACTAATTCAAAAACAGGGATTATCCTAATAAAGATACATCCAGCACTTGATAGGGGCGGGATGTATTGTGGGAGGGGAGGGGCCTGTCATAAAATATTCAATATCTGTCACTATAAGCCACACCCTCCCATGGCAATTGTCATTCCCACCATGAGATGTCATTGCCTTTTATGATAAATAATTATGCTAGACAGACACAGTTCCCTCCGACCTCTGCACAATACATGGCCCAATCCTACACGCTCTGAATCCAATCACATTGTGACCAGACCAAGTAAATTATTCCTATGTTATTCTATTATATATATCTATATATATATATCTATATATATAGATATATATATAGATATATATATATATGTAGCATTGATGTTTGAGTCCACTGATTTATTTGTAACATAGATAAAACTTTTTTTGATTGGTACCTGCTCCCCCATCTACCACCCGCACTTAAATTCTCCCCCCTGTCCTCTACCCTTCTCCTCCCCCCACCATACCCCTCCCCATTATATATAACTAGTTTCAAAATAAACAGAAGAAATGACGCTGTTTCGTTTTGAAGACGTTTATTGTACATTTGTATACATGTTTCTTCAATATATAAAAAAGATCCAATCCCATTGGAAGGATGGAGACTAGAAGTGTCGTATATGGGGTGGGGGGGAAAGGTCTGGTTGCTTGGTGCTAAGGCTGAACGTCCATCCTGACAGGTTGCAGTATCACTGTGTATCGGTGTACGGATGAAGGGTGTACCTAGTGTATGTATGCCAACGATCAGTGAATTTACTGACAATAGTAATAATTGTAGATACATTTTTATCAATCAGTAAGAATATAATACAGAGCAGTAAAACCATTACATATAGAGCTATAAGATGTGTGACTGAAGACCTGTCCCTTCTCCTGTACACATTGGGATTACATAACATCTGTAAATAAGCTCTTTGTACAGGGTGAGAGTTTTCCGGACATCGGATATCGGGCTCCACACACCCTGCTCAGGATGCCATCTAACAGGTCCAGCTGACAGCTCTTACCATACCTCACCGTCCTATCACCAACTCCACTCACCATCCCTGGGTGCCGGACCCACGACTCACAACTCGGACTCTCTCTGCCTGAGTCCCGGGGCCACTCACTCAGGATGTCTCTACTGGTGAATGTCTTATTCATACATCACCTGGGTGTTATTGGGGCACGTCTATACCAGGGGGTAGTTAATGCCTAAAGCCGTATCACAATGGCACGCTTTCTTTCTCTCTACCCCCCTCACATTAGTTACCCAGACGTGATCTCATAATAAATGTAGATTATAATACATCAATTCTTGTCTACCTGCAGTAGCTGAATGAAGTGATTGGTGTTAAAGGATAATGTCACCAACAGCAAACCCCCTAAGCAGGCTCCCAAGCAGCACAAAAGTGGGGTCCGCTCCTTGGGTAACGTACGGGTAATATTTGGTGTTATTAACGGTAACATTTGGGGTAATTACGGGTAATATTTTGGGTCCTTATGGGTAATATTTGGGATCATCACGAGTAATATTTGGGGTCATTATGGGCAATATTTTGTGTCATTATGGGTAATATTTTGTGTTATTATAGGTAACATTTGGTGTCATTATGGGTAATATTTGGTAACATCTGGACTTGCGCACAGTCTGGGGCAGCTTGGAGGAAGCTACGAGGAGAAATGAAGGCGTAATCTATGGGAACATCGTCTTTTACTCCTGGAGATATAATAGTAACCGTCTCTGAGCGCAGATTATAATGTCGCTCTCTCTCACTCAGTGATAGACCGAATGTTTGGCCTATGACTGAGCGGGAGGGGGGCCGGCCTCTCCTGCTCGGTGGCTGGTCTCTCCCCGGGACCAGCCACCAAGCAGGAACACACACTGTCTCTGAACGGCCCGGGGGGTGCGTGTCTCCCTGCCCCCCGGGCCAGCCCGCCCCTGCCAAGGGCGTGCCGACACACAAGTGCGATTCAAGTTCAGAGTATCCCTAAAGCATGTATTTCTTAGCGGTATAATTTGCCCCAGCTACAGGGCAGGTGTAACTGCCGACTCATAGTGATGACTACACGTGTGTATACCTCAACATGCGTTTGTAAGTAAAAGAAACTGTATAAATGCCTTTTATATACAGTACATTAAGAACATCCTAATTTACGTATTGAATGTAAAACAATTACAAAAAAAGTGTTTTTTTTAAAACACATTATTAAATATGATGATAGCATTGAGTTGTTAGTTTATTTTATAGAAAATTTGTGCTGTATGCGCTCTGATGGGGCACATACCATGTGCGTATCCTGCAGTCTGTTCTGTCTGTCTGCATAAGATCGTATAGTCACACAGCATACTTATACCTGAATTCAAATGGAAACGTATTTTGAGATCCACTTGGACTTGGATACGGGTGTACAAGTTACGTGCAGATTTTTCTGCATTCAGTTTGCATCTGAAGATGATTCAGGCTCATCATCTCTCCATGTGTGGGTGCTCCTGGGTATTGATACAGAAGGCCTTGGACAGCATGCAGAATGAGCAGCGCCGACATGCCACCGATACCCAATTATGTACCGAAACTGCCGATCTGTCCAATTGTGTCCTCAAACCGGACATTAAACTGGCTTATGGGTGCCATGTTTCCGGACTGGGCGCTTGGTAATGCTATGGGCAGTATTATGGTGAGGTGTATATATACCAGACGCCAGCCTTCAGCCAGGGAGGCGTTTCAGGAGGTCTGGATCTGTGGAGAGACCCCGTTACCACAGCAGAAGTAAAGGGACCACAGGCTGTCATTTGTTTTATCACCTCGCCACATGTTTTTTGACCTAAGTCAGGTGATGCATGATGGTGACTCCTCCTTCACTGGGGGAGTATCACCAACCCTGCTGCAATGAGGGGCGAGAACCCTAATGGAGACAAGGCCCCAAATAACTTTCCACTATTAATTATTTTTAGTGTTGGGTACCAAGGAAAACGAGAGGGAATGGGTGATGTTAAAGGTATTCTCAGGAAATTTTATGGGTGATTATATGATTAGGTTACTACTCACACGGTGATGCCATAGTAATAAATTACATTATAACTTACTCTTTTCAAATAAATGATTCTATAGGGTACATTTACTAAACTGCAGAGTTTGAAAAAGTGGAGATGTTGCCTATAGCAACCAATCAGATTCTAGCTGTCATTTTGTAGAATACAATAAATAAATGATAACTAGAATCTGATTGGCTACTATAGGCAACGTCTCCACTTTTTCAAACTCTGCAGTTTAGTAAATATACCCCTAAAAGGGCAAATCCATAGACATTCTTAGACAACTTTAGTGATCACTTTAAGATTAAAGTAAATGTTTGTAATACTTAAACCATAAATATTCCTTTCTGGGTTACGGTCCTGGTTATGCCCCAGTCGTCTCTGCTCCACTCTGGCTCTTCTACACTCTTCTGTCAATTGTCTCCTGTCCCTACTTTCTACTCTGCAGATCCCTTATATTCCCTCTCTCACTAATGTTGTCCCTACATTATACTACTCTACCAGTAGATCCCTATTTTCTACCTTCCACAGAGGTCATCCTGCATTGTACTACTCAGATCACGTTTCTAACTGCAATGTCTCTTATTTAAGTTTCTTCATTGTTTCTAGTCCTTATAATTGTCTGTCTACCTCTATATCACCCTTCCACCTGCCGTTCACTATCTCTCATCCCCGAAACATATATCTTTTACCTCTTCCCCTTATCATACTGCCCTTCTGGTCCTATATACCTTGTATGTATCACTTCTCTATTTTACCCCATATCTGCTTCAGCTCTGCCTCTGTTACCCCATATTTCTCCCCTGTATGCACCCCACTTGCTGCATGATCCCCATTTCTGTTTATATCCCCTCTTATTTCCACCTCCTCACCCCTCTTAATTCTGTCGCTCCTTCATTCTGTCCTGTCCTGCCACCAGGCTACTAACAGAAATGGGGCTCATTCTGTAGGGTCCTAGACAAGCCAGCTTGACACAATGGTAGGATATAGTGGGATGCGGTGAACTTTTATTCAGTAATAGGAAAATATCGTCTAATGACTGAGTAAATCGTTCTCCTTTTGCAGGAACCTGTCTCCTGTAGTTCAATGACTAAGCCATGAATTATATATATATATACGTATGGAAACAAAGTGCTTTCTCCTCGGCTTGTTCCAGCTGTTTTTTCATCTGTGCTGACTCACAGCTACAGAGGTCGCCCATCGTCACCTGGAGATTTTCCTCTCTCTCCTTAATAAGAACAGAGAAGATCCCCAAATAAGTAATGACCTGGCTTTATCTGAATGACTTCATCATTATGGTGTGAGCTATGGGAAGCTTATATGTAAACACCAAGGTCACAAAAGGTGAGAAAATAATGAGACACTGAGCCAGGCTGCAGACCAGTGAGGGATCTCTGTCTGTTGTACTGTCCCTACTTTTGTTCCAATGGCCAAGACAATAACACAATCTCTTTCTCTTATGAAAATAGCTTTGTAATGCAATCACAAACTAGAGTATACTCTATTAAGTAACTGTATGGGCATGAAAAATGTATTATTATGAGATACTCTTTCACGCAGCATCTGCCAATGTAGATATGGGTATATGTCATTAGATTATTTGTTATAAGTTTTAAATCAAAACGAGCTAACTGCCCCAACAACACAACTCCATTGCTGTCAAATAAATTAATAATTTAATAATTAACTAACAAAGTCTTTGATTATGAAATCAGAGTAAAAATGCACTATTGACTGTTGGGAGAGAAAATATTGCTATGTAGTAAAAAAAAAAAAACAAGTATCAATTTACATTCACAAAGAAGATATTTAATATTTATGAAATCAATAATTATAAATATATACTGTGTGACTTATTTTAACATATATTAAACTTAGCAAATATTGCAGATCTGCAGTAAAGCTAGATCTTGCACCCTCATTTACTAAGAGAGCTTAGTTCAGTTATAGCTAAACCTAGGTTTTAGGTGATGTAATTAACTTAATGTAGTAAACGTAACTCATACTTTAAATTTACACATAATGGGCCTGAGTCATTAAGGAGAGTAAGCCATAAAAAAGGAGTAACTTTGTACCTGGACAAAACCATGTTGCATTGGAGGGGGGATAAATGTAAAATGTGGGGACATATTTATAATTGGGATAGGGCATGTCCTAGATGAACTTTAAATTTCAGTGTAAAAATAAAGCTATCAAATATTTATGTGCTAGATGAAAAAACAGCCATTATTTAACTTAAGTGCAAAATAATAAACTAATTTGCACCCCTTGTATTGTAACATGGTTTGTCCTGGAGAACATTTACTTCTTTCTTTGCCTTACTTACCTTAATGACTCAAGCTCAATCTGTCTTGTAGATGATCATGACAAATGTTTAGCACATGGAAAAGTTACTTTATCTCCTTCATATCCTGTTGTAGTTTACTCCCCAATAATCTAAACATTTTCACTGACTTGGTTTCACTTTAGCACTTGGGCATCCTGTCGCTGGCATTTTTGGAATAAATATATTAAAGGGTAAATCTATGTTTGCAAAAATGTTTTTAAAATTAATATCTTGCCTTCTGTTACCTGAATTGTACTGCTCCCTGCCTTGTGACTCCCTAACAAAATAGAACCTCCACAGGGGGGGGAATTGATTAGGATAGAAGCCAGGAGCAGAGTATTATGCTTGGACAGTGTATCAGATACAACAGCTAATAACGGCTGCTTGGCCGCACGTTGTTGGGTTATAGAACAGAGTAATGCAGATGCATATCCCCCAATTCTGAGATGGATCCTTAGTATTCCAGCACACTGGCAGAACCCCGGATTTATACTATGTAACACACAGATCTCATGCTGATGTAAACACCAGGCCCCTCCACCCTGCTGGCTGCTCCTACTTTAATAACAACTTGTCTGGGAGAGAAACACGTAGAAGCAAAGCTTTTAATTTCACTGTGTTGTTTCCCCGAGGAATAAAAGACATGATTCGTTTTCTTTGTTTAGAAGAATCCTATTCAGAGCAAGAAGAAAGGAGAGGAGATAGCATACGCCACACAATTCACAGAGTAACAGCCGCCTCACTCCTGGGGAAGAGCTTCACGCTCTTAACCCCTTAATGACACCAACTTATCAGTGTGTGATCCCAGGATGGAGAGGAGACTGTGCTGAATGCTGGACAGCTCCCTGTTGGCTTCTAGAACTGAGCACAGCAACAATCATTATATATCAGCGAAGATTACCACAAATATTTACAGACATAAAACAGTCCTGATAAAGTTCTGATAACATTGAAGGTGATCATTATAACAAGCTTTGTCTGTATTTTAAACATCTCTGTATATTTTTAACAGCAAGATTCTCCTCAAACATGAAAATGAAATAACATACAATACTGTTAGGGTGCAGTTCTTCAAAATAGACACCAAAGGGGTTATCTAGAGTTGAACATAAAAGATGTCCGCACACTTCTGGGTTTACATCTTCTTATCATGTGTCCAGCCTTAGATCTAGGATATAGGTCGTCCAGAGCAAATATGCGTAAATGTATTTACATCTTACACAAAGTAAGATGCATCTGAACGGAGAGTGTAAATGTTAGATATATGCAGCTCAAAATACTGGAGCAAGTTGAGCGTTTATGCGATGCTACAAATTTTATGGGGCAACCAAAATTACAACATGTAAAGGCAATTACGGCCAACTTTATGTCTCCCACTGAGAAACCTGATTACACTGCAATACCCTGGTGAAGGCTCTATCAAGACAGAAAACTGCATAGACTGCATGCTCCAATGATGGAAAGTCTGCAAAAAAAGGTAAGTGCTAGATACACTTTACTAGAGAGTGTATCTAGCAAATGATCCGACAGAACATAGTGGTTATAATTGCAAAACATACATCTAAGGCCAGATTCATGTTTGCATTTAAGTCTATTTGTGTCCTGTATATTGCCTGAAATAGCTCTGCACAAACCCAGAAACAGACCATATGACAATGAACGGAACTGCATTCAATTCATGTCTGAAAGCAAATGACATTAACGACTGCCTGTGACTCAAGACGTGAAACGGGGAAGGGAGGGGGCAGATGATGTTGGCCATGTACAGTAAGGGTGTAGAGGGCATAATTCCAATGCAGATGCGGCCGATTGAAGTCCTGTGTTTCTCTTAAGTACGCTTGTTTTCGGCTGTATTATTTGCCCCAGCTACAGGGCAGGTGTCAGTGCCGACTGATAGTGATGACTGACACGGCATAGACTTTGATTGGAAAACTACACTTATGTGTGCAGCTAGCTAGTACAGAACATGTATGTAAGGAAGATTGACTTTATAAATGTATTGTATGTACAGTATGTATTAAAATCATCTTGATTTGTGTATTTATAATGTAATAATAATAAAAAATATATATTTTTAAAATCAATATTTTTATTAATGATTATACTATTGAGAGTTTTTTCGTGTTGTAATGTGACCTTTTATCGTACATACGTCTGTGCAATGACTGCAATCTGCTGTGGGTGTCTACATACGGCACGTAACGTTTATTCAGGACGTACTTACATCCAGATTTAAACAGAAACGTATCGTGAGATTCGCTTACATTCGAATATAATCGGAACTATGCTAAAGTTTTGTGCTTTATTTTTATAGTGCAACTTGGGTGCAGGTTGCGGTCGGACTTCAATGAAGCCCTCAGGGTCTATTTAGCACATATAGGAGCTTGTTGAATGTATGTAAGAAAAAAACGGTTTAAACAAAAAATGTGTGTATATCTCAAGATGCGTTCAGCTCAAAAACATGTATTTGCATCCGACGATAGAGCAGAGATGCAGCTTGTTAGTGTGAGTAGAAAAGTCACATAACACTATTTGTACACAATATAATAATGTCAGGAACTATCACATACGCAATAGAGAATAGTATCTAGACAGTTAAGCCACATTTTCCATATAAAATGTAATTAAATGTAAACACCTCCACAAATGTTGACTTATCCTTAACATGTGGTGTGAGGACAGGACCTAACAGATAATCTCAGCTAATGTTGTCATATTAACTAAGAAATCCAATTTCTCTTTTTCAATGAGCGTTGGTGAGTCACATTGCTCTGATCATCAGAACGATGGATATCAGCCTGTGTGCTTTAATTATTACACTAACAACTAACAACTGAAAGCTGGTAAATATCAGACACAGAAATGATCTCTGAATGTCATCATCTAGAGCACAAACTACCACTGACAGGGATAACTGCGGCACCCAAACCATCACTAAAAGGGTCACTTACCGTGCTCAGATGGGTAAAACCGCAGCGTAAATGCTATTTTGTGATGTCAGGCTTTTGCCCATGTTTCCCAAGTTTTACAGCGATGCACATGTATGTACAGACAAGGATGGCGCAAGGCGCGTCTTCAGATCTTTCTCTCCTCTCTTTACAATAAAACACATTTCTAGATTACAGAGGAATCTACGGAGAGTGAACAGTGTGCCTTGAATTGGCACATACTAGGATCAACTAGGCACACAGCTACAGAACCAAGGGGTTCTACTGTTCACATCTAGGGTGCTTCATCAGTGAAGCCCAAGAACTGTAACTGTCTGTTAGGTCAGTGTTATGTTGTCTAATCTTAAAAAAATCTTGTTTTGAATTAAAACAAAGGGTGCAAAAAAGTTGTTACAAAGTTGTTTATAATGTGAGTTTGGGCTTCATTTTACTAAAGATCAACTCTGTTCCCCATTTAGATTTTTAGTAGCTTGAATCTTCCCTCTGTGGCTTCATTAGAACAATAAGAAGAGTTTAAGGAGAATTTGAAGCCAAGTAATAATATCCAACTAACATTTCCACTCTTCCCTCCTTATTTGTCTTCTATAGGCTGCTTTCCATGGCCGTCAGATGGGGGGGCCTGCCCTGAGGAGGTGTCTGCCCGATGCCAGGGCATCATACATTGAGAGATGAGTTATTACTAACGCAGAGTCTGCTGCTCTCTCCTCCCTGCGCCAAAATCCTCTATTACCTCTGTGGCTGAGGTCATTCTTGTTCCATTTTTAAGCAAAGCTGCATTATATCTGTTATATACAATAACTAAATATTAATTATGGCTCCTGTAAATAGGGCCTGCTGATTTACAGTATATCTGTTCACAGACAGACCTGTCCTGTCCAGTTTGGTCTCATCAGTGTAAGGCACATTTTCTGATCAGCATGAACCACACTAGGCTGTAATGGACCTGTCTGCAGGTGGGTTCTCTAAAAACCAGAGATTCTTAAACCTCCCATGTAAATAGCTTAGTTCCTTTTATAGATTAGTTCACTTTTATGATGCAACTTTAAGTCAGTTTTATAAAGCTACAGTTATTTTTGCTGCCGTTTGAAGGCAAAGGGTTAATGGAGTGATATTGTCCCAGGTTTTCAATGCAGAGATTATTCTCCGTCTATCATCTCACATGCAAAACTTGTCTGAGTCATTCCTCATTCCCACCATGATTGACTCACTCATGTCATCTACCCACTCAGCTCCACAATGTATTCACATACACAATGTGCACGCATCCTCTGAGCCATGCAGCGAGCGCACCCCCTCCTCCCCCGTACCCCCCCCCCCCCCCCCTCCCATTCTCTGCTCTTAGTTCTTGTAGCATAAGAGGCCACCGGCATCTAGCTGAGGCCACCTCTTCAGTACACACCTGAATCACTATATCTTCTGATAAGTGCACAGTTCAACACAGGGGAGTAGGAAGGAAAGCTAGAGACCTACATTGTATTCTGTGTGGTAACTTTAGGTAATAGACTGTGATTTCTTTTCAGACTTTTATAAAAAAAAAAAAAATCCACATTATAATATCACTTTGTAGTTGTAAGCAGCCTCTAATACTACTGTATTAATACTGTTTAGTTCTACACTCATCTTGCATTAATCAGTCCCACATAACTAATACCCAGTGCTTTCACGTTCCAGTATCACCATATAGATTACATACACCGATCAGCCACAACACTAAAACCACCTGTCTAATATTATGTAGGTCCCCTCGTGTCACCAAAACACCTGACCTGTCGAGGCGTGGGCTTCACAAGACCTCTGGAGGTGTCCTGTGGTATCTGGCACCAAGACGTTAGCAGCAGATCCTTTAAGTCCTGTAAATTGTAAGGTGACGCCTCCATAGCTCGGACTTGTTTTTACAGCACATCCCACAAATGCTCAACCAAATTGAGATCTGGGGAATTTAAAGGTCAAGTTAACACCTTGAACTATTTGTCTTGTTCCTCAAACCGTTCCTGAACAATTTTTGCAGTGTGGCAGGGCACATTATCCTGCTGCCAGAGGCCACTGCCATCAGGGAATACCGCTGCCATGAGGCAGTGTACTTGGTCTGTAACAATGTTTAGGTAGGTGGCACATGTCAAAGTAACATCCACATGAATGCCAGGGCCCAAGGTTTCCCAGCAGAGCATTGCCCAGAGCATCACACTGCTTTCACCGGCTTGCTTTCTTCCCATAGTGCATCATGGTGCCATCTCTTCCCCAGGTAAAGGACGCAAACGCACCCGGCCGTCCTCATGATGTAAAACAAATCCTGCTTTATCAGACCAGGCCACCTTCTTCCATTGTTTCATGGTCCAGTTCTGGCGCTCACGTGCCCTTTATAGGTGCTTTTGCCGGTGGACAGGGGTCAACATGGGTGCTCTGACCGGTCTGCAGCTACGCAGCTCCATATGCAGCAAGCTGCGATGCTCTGTGTGTTCTGACACCTTTCTATAATAGACAGCATTAACTTTTTCAGCAATTTGTGCTACAGTAGCTCTTCTGTGGGATTGGACCAGACGGGCTAGTCTTCACTCCCCATACGCATCAATGAGCCTTGGGCACCAAAGACCCTGTCACCGATTCACCGGTTGTCCTTCCTTGGACCACATTTGGTAGGTACTAAACACTGCATACCAGTCAAGGTCAAGATAACAACAAAGAACGATTGACAAAGTGAATACAGTTATCAAAAATAAACAAGAAGTAACCAAATCAACGACCAGCGTAGAACATATGAAACGCTAAGTCAACCGAACCTTTAAATTTAACAATAGCGAGTGACCCGTAGTTTTTGTTGAAAGAAGGAAAAATAGGGTATAGAGGAAGAAAGGAATGAAAGAAGAAAGAGAAAAGGAAGGTGAGAGAGAAGTGACTAGATCCAGTGTAAGGGGAAAGAGGTCCAAGAAAAAAAATAATAAAAAAAATAAGGTGTTAGAACTGGGTTATGTAAAGGGTGGGCATGCTTGAAAGGAGGCTAACCATGGGTCCCAAACCTTGGTGAAAGCTCTCGAAGAGTTCCGAATTATACTTGTCATATATTCCATCCGTTGAGTCTGCCAAATTCTATTAATTATGGACTGCAAGGAGGGAGGAGATTGCTTACGCCAATCTGCCGCTATTTGGCAAGTAGCTGCCGAAACAATGTGCTTAATCAATTTGTTCTTGTGTCGGGATGCTGAGGGAGCCCCCAAAGGGAGTAGAAAGAATTTGGACCGTGATACGGCAGTCAGGGGACCGTGAGACGGCAGTCAGCGGACCGTGAGACGGCAGTCAGCGGACCGTGAGACGGCAGTCATCGGACTGTGAGACGCCAGCGGACCGTGAGACGGCAGTCAGCGGACCGTGAGACGGCAGTCAGCGGACTCTGAGACGGCAGTCAGCGGACTGTGAGACGGCAGTCAGCGGACTTTGAGACGGCAGTCAGTGGACTGTGAGATGGCAGTCAGAGGACTGTGAGACGGCAGTCAGCGGACAGTGAGACGGCAGTCAGCAGGCCGTGAGACGGCAGTCAGCGGACTGTGAGACGGCAGTCAGAGGACTGTGAGACGGCAGTCAGCGGACAGTGAGATGGCAGTCAGCGGGCCGTGTGATGGCAGTCAGGGGACCGTGAGACGGCAGTCAGCGGACCATGAGACGGCAGTCAAGGGACCATGAGACGGCAGTCAGCGGACCGTGAGACGGCAGTCAGCCGACTGTGAGAAGCCAGCGGACCGTGAGACGGCAGTCAGCGGACTGTGAGACGGCAGTCAGCGGACAGTGAGATGGCAGTCAGCGGACCGTGAGACGGCAGTCATCGGATCGTGAGACGGCAGTCATCGGACTGTGAGACGCCAGCGGACCGTGAGACGGCAGTCAGCGGACCATGAGACGGCAGTCAAGGGACCATGAGACGGCAGTCAGCGGACCGTGAGACGGCAGTCAGCCGACTGTGAGAAGCCAGCGGACCGTGAGACGGCAGTCAGCGGACTGTGAGAAGCCAGCGGACCGTGAGACGGCAGTCAGCAGGCCGTGAGACGGCAGTCAGCAGACTGTGAGACGGCAGTCAGAGGACTGTGAGACGGCAGTCAGCGGACAGTGAGATGGCAGTCAGCGGACCGTGAGACGGCAGTCATCGGACCGTGAGACGGCAGTCATCGGACTGTGAGACGCCAGCGGACCGTGAGACGGCAGTCAGCGGACCGTGAGACGGCAGTCAGCGGACTCTGAGACGGCAGGTCAGCGGACTGTGAGACGGCAGTCAGAGGACTGTGAGACGGCAGTCAGCGGACTTTGAGACGGCAGTCAGTGGACTGTGAGACGGCAGTCAGAGGACTGTGAGACGGCAGTCAGCGGACAGTGAGACGGCAGTCAGCAGGCCGTGAGACGGCAGTCAGCGGACTGTGAGACGGCAGTCAGAGGACTGTGAGACGGCAGTCAGCGGACAGTGAGATGGCAGTCAGCGGGCCGTGTGATGGCAGTCAGGGGACCGTGAGACGGCAGTCAGCGGACCATGAGACGGCAGTCAAGGGACCGTGAGACGGCAGTCAGCGGACCGTGAGACGGCAGTCAGCCGACTGTGAGAAGCCAGCGGACCGTGAGACGGCAGTCAGCGGACTGTGAGAAGCCAGCGGACCGTGAGACGGCAGTCAGCAGGCCGTGATACGGCAGTCAGCAGACTGTGAGACGGCAGTCAGAGGACTGTGAGACGGCAGTCAGCGGACAGTGAGATGGCAGTCAGCGGGCCGTGTGATGGCAGTCAGGGGACCGTGAGACGGCAGTCAGCGGACCATGAGACGGCAGTCAAGGGACCGTGAGACGGCAGTCAGCGGACCGTGAGACGGCAGTCAGCGGACTGTGAG
The DNA here is from genome assembly GCA_036250195.1 of Mixophyes australis. Classification (NCBI taxonomy): domain Eukaryota; kingdom Metazoa; phylum Chordata; class Amphibia; order Anura; family Limnodynastidae; genus Mixophyes; species Mixophyes australis. Next base: position 417,285,267 of record JAVHZZ010000002.1, on the reverse strand, counting down.
AAGCCAGCGGACCGTGAGACGGCAGACAGCGGACTGTGAGAAGCCAGCGGACCGTGAGATGGCAGTCAGCGGACTGTGAGACGGCAGTCAGCGTGGGATTTGGAGGTCGCAGCACTTCCCGAAGTTAGAGAAAATAATTTTTTTGACATAGGTGAAACAGGGCAGGTATTGGAACAAGAGCGGGGTATGGGCGGAAAAAGCATTAGTGCAGGTGCAGTACTGTGCTGTACAGTGCCAAAGAAACTTCACGGTGTATGTATCAAATGAGAGCAAAGGGGGCTCATTGGTGCTTCCAGCCCTGACCTGACCACGTGGTGAACCTGGCCCTTCATCTAGAGCAGTGTTTCCCAAACCCATTCCTCAGGACCCCTAGCAGTGCATGTTTCCATAGCTCCTTGCTGGAGCACAGGTGTAGTCATTACTGACTGATACAATGTAACACATGCACAGGTGGTATAATTATTACACTTGTCATCTGTAAAACCTGCACTGTTAGGGCTCCCTGAGGACTGAGTTTGGGATCACTGCTCTAGAGTGTTCCTTCCTCCCCATCACCAATATATTAGCAATATATAATTCTGTTTTAGATGAATTGGCACTTTTTAAAATAATGTTCTTCCTGGGATATTACACCTGTTCCAGACAATCCCAGGTCAGGTCCCAGGGAATATCATTAAACAAATACAAAGAGATATTACTCAGTTTATCTGGATGAGTTAATCCCCCCCCCCCCCCCCCCGCTCTAACCAGATGCACAGACAACAATGTAAGGGGACTTTATTAGTTATTAATGGGCCTCTTCCTGGGCCAACTCGTGGCCTGGTTCCCCTCCCCCCTCCCCTCCCGGCTACTTCTACCTGACTCCAAGTTGAAACCATGTTGGGGTAGCCTCACTAGTAATCATACTAGGATCTCAGAGAGCCTATAGGGAGGCAGTTGGCCCGTCCCTGAGGACCCAGTAATTGCACTTCCTCACCTCTTCTGTAAATACCGCATAAGAGGAGTAATCAGACCATGTTTCCTTCTCCCCTAACAGGTGAATTATCTGGGAAAATCAGACTTTCTCACTGGTTATTCTCTTCCCTGGAAAAGACGAGATTACGGGATCAAACTTGTTTTTTATTTCATAGATCAGGCAACTTGGCGGACATTTGGTTCCCTGACAGATATATGGAACATCCCCCGACATGTGCCCGTCATGTGTCTGTAAATATGTCACACCCCAGCCAGGGAACACAAGAGAGTCAGAGCACTCCAATAAAGGCAAGGAAACAGGATTCCCTGGAGGAGCCGATGCCGCCTTGGGGCAATGATGCTGTGGCAGCCAGAGGATGCCGGAGAGCGATGTTATCTTACCAGTCTGCAAAGTCTGCAAGAGGAGGCCAAACCTGTGCACGCATTGGGCTCAAATGCCCAAAATGTCTCTGCAGTCCTTGGAGTATTATTATTCTATTATTATTCTATTTTATTTATTCTACATTCCCTTTAATGTGGCGTTTGCTGAATTGAATTAGAATTAACTTTTTGCATTTCAAATGCAAATCTTCAATACATATTAACTGATAAAGACTAAATGACAAACATAGATGATAATTGTTTCTGGCTTGTAGAATAAGAGGAATGGTATTGTACCCTTGGTCTACACTGACAATCAGGGACAAATCTTTATAACCTGGAAACGAGGAAGAATATGGGCAGCACAGGGTTAAATGAAGGATTGCGAGCTTGGCAATGAGTTATCAGTAATACCAGAGAAGGACACAATCCATGTATAAGCCGCAGTGCACAAAGTACACAATAGGTGACTGTTTGCTGCAGCTAAGGAACCGTCTTCGGGCATATTTCGCTTAAAAGACAGAAAAATCTGCAATAAACACCAGAATATTATACATATATATATATATAGCAGGGTCACCCGGCGTTGTGCGGGTCCGATATGTAATGTGTAGCAGTTTTTATATATTAGCCAATTATTTGGTAAATAGACCAAAAATGCTATGTAGAAAATAAGATTTGTTGCTTTGTCGCTATCTCATGTTGTGGCGAGGATTCCTTCCAGCAGTCAAACAATTGTTTACAACAAAAAAATTATGTTTTTAATAGTTGTTGTTTTGTCGCTTTGTCACTGTGAGGTCTAACAGGTCACTGTGTGATACGAAATAACTATGTAAGATATGGCAGCTTTACCTTTGGAGCTGTGTAAAATATTTGCCAACAAACTTCTGCTTTTATATATATATATATATATATATATATATATATATATATATATATATATGTATACTGTATATATCTCATACTGTAAAGCAGAGTCACATATAAACCCATGCTAGACATCTTTTCCTCTCCCACAACACATTACTCCTTATAACTCAGACACTGGAGATTCTTGTGGGCATCAGCCTTACATAGGTCATTTACTGTAGTATTACAGCCTTTTACACATGAAATATTTATTATTATTATTATTATTAATTTTTATTTATAGGGCGCCACAAAGTATCCGTAGCGCCGTACAAGGACAAACAATGGCACAGTACAAGGTGAAACAGCACAGTACAAGTAACAGTAAGCACTATAACTCTGGGGGCTCAGTCACAGCATGAAAGAGAGGGAGGGAGGGGAAAAGTGAGTATAGGCAGGTAACTATGGCCCAAGAGGGTGGGCACGGATGACAGGTTGAGAGTCACTGAGGGGAGCGGAGAGAAACGAGAGGAGACAGAGGGCAGAGGGACTGAGAGGAGGTGAGCTGAGTAGCTGGAGAGCGCAGTTAAAAGTGATGGAAACAGGAGGTAGGAGAGCCCTGCTCAAAGGAGCGAACAATCTAATGGGAGGGGAAGACAGACAGACACATGGATGAGACGGAGAGATGGGAGGAAGGGGGAGAAGGGAAGAAGGGATGAGAAAGAGAGGTAGCCGACCGGTGGGAGTTTAGGCATGAGACTGGAAAGCTTTAAGGAATAGGTGGGTTTTTAATGTTCATTTGAAAGAGGACAGATTAGGGGAATATAACAATATAAAATATAACAAGTTACCACTTACACAAAAGAAGTCACTTCTCAAGACAAACAGTGACAAAAATATGTAAGTTCCCACATAGCTCCTGATCACTTTTACTCCTTGGAAAGTGAGAAATGTTTGGACTATAGGAGATACGACATTCTGCCGCTATATGAGTCTACAGTTCATGCTTACTGTATAAGAATACCAATAATGCCAATTAATATCTTGCACAGTGCACTGTATTGATTGGCAGCCTATAGCTCTAGGCGTTGGGCACATGCTGGGTACACGTTGTATGCCGCTTTCTCTATACAGATTTTTCTGACATAAACACAGTTATGAGCAGTGATGAAGGAATCAACAGTGCAAGACAAACAATCAAGGTTGTTTCACATGTATAGTTTTATCCTGTCCTATGAGTGTCACAGGGCTCAATATATTACATCGGCATCAATGACACAATAAAAAAGACTTGGAGGAGTTTTAAGCTACAGAATAAGAGTGACTTATTTGCATATTGTCCTACAGAGAAGTTTAAAACCCTCCTCATTATCTTCAGCCATATCTTCACATGCTGAGCAGGAAATCTTAATGAGCTCCAATAAGGTTGAAGTAGTCTGTGGACCCTGAGAGGGTCTTTCCTGACGACGGGACCACCTTGCTCTCTTTTGATCTGTTTATCAGCTCCTTACACACAGAAACAAACTTGGTTATAAATAATCATTTGCTCATAATAAGCAGGATCAGGAATGATTAGGAGATGACCATGAGCATTTGTAATTACTCCACCACTTACAATGGTAGAACATCTTCAATAAATATACTAAAAATTATGCAATTTGATTTATTTCTACTTAACACAACACAATGACAATAATGCTAATAAGCAGTCAGCAGAATATTAATCCATTTTTCTCTTATTCAGAACAGTCTCATTGTCTTCACCACTGGCAGCAACGTTGAAACCCACTGCTCAGCACTGACAACGGGAGAGACAAGATAGATGATACATGTATTGATTGGGTGTAATTAGAGGGAAGACAGTACAGTTTCAGAGCAGACATGGATTAAGGGCACATTGGTGTTTGAGCAGTAAAACAACCGCTGGTTCTCAGTCTGTTATTTCAATCACTCTATGACAGAAAGTGGCAGCTAACAAACATTTGGGGTCACAAGGAGAAGGGTAAAGCGTAGGAGGCAGAGGGTTGGGTGTTTTGTGTATAAGGTAGGTGTCAGAGTACAATGTGACATACAGTAGTACAGAGGACAGGGAGGACAACACAGGAATTAGTGGATGATTATAGGAGACAGAGACAAGGTGTCAGAGGTCAGGATGTACGTACAAAGTACATATCAGGCCTTGTTAAACACTGGTTGTTGCTTGTGCATTTTGTGGTATACCTCTCCTACAGATTTGTTTCTTGTTTCAACTCTGCTCAGTCTTGTTGATTCTATTATCCTTGTACCTTATGCATTTACTACATGTTGTGTCTTAGATTTCCTGGGGTCATGAGTTCAATTCCCGATCATGGCCTTATATGTGTGGAATTTGTAATTTTGCGTGGGTTTCCTCCGGGTGCTCCGGTTTCCTCCCACAATCCAAAAACATACTGGTAGGTTAATTGGCTTGTATCAAAATTAACCCTAGTCTCTGTGTGTATGTTAGGGAATTTAGACTGTAAGCTCCAATGGGGCAGGGACTGATGTGAGTTCTCTGTACAGTGCTGCGGAATTAGTGGCGCTATATAAATAAATGATGATGATAATTTACCCTGTTTTACTGCCCTGCTGTTACCTCGATGTCTGATGATTTTCTTGTTTGCTGGTAATTCCACTCTAGTTTCTCAGTTCTGATCTCACCCCTTTAGCATTCAAATGGCGTAGACCCAATTCTGTTATGGTGTCTATGTCCGTGGGGCATCTAAATACCTAAAGACATCTTCCCGAAAGGCATGGTAGCAGATATAGCCCTCACAGATAACCAGGTTATTATTCAATAGCACTTACTGTGACAAATATGTTTCAGCAGCTACATCTGAAATGACCCCAAAGTGTACTGTAATGAAACACACTGATAATTGGAGTATTAGTATAGTAACTATTTCACTATTTGGTGATCTATAGAAGTACTTAGCTGAGCTGTGTCAATATGTTTCTATGTAACACATTTTAGAATATTTTTGAACATACAAATGTATCAATAATCTTCTACTTTTCTTTAATCATTTAATCCAGGTGTGAGGTCATCAGATTCTAGTCACAAGTGCGCACATCCGAGGATCCTTGTAAGTCAGCATTAATGCAAAATAAAAAATAATGCACTTTCAGTAAATGTACTAGAACTATAACTGAGACAATAAATAGGATATATTACATTATATAAAAATACCAAGATCTCCATCCCGTAATAAGGCTTCCTGTATCCAAGTGTCAAAGGTCATGAATTAGTTATTATAATTTCAAATAAAAAGTGCCAGAAGCAGAAACTTTTATCCTATCTCACAGTTCAGCAAAATGTAACAACTGTCACCATAATATGTATAGTGACCTTATAACCAAGTGGTAATAAGCATATAATCATAAACATTATTTATTTTTATTTATCCAGTCATCCTTCCATCTATGCTGTCTCTGCTTTCTCCACTGTGCAGAGCTTCACTGAGAAGCCCTGCTGGGGAAACGGAGTATATCCTCAGCTGTAGCTGGAGGCAGAGGTTGTTTTTTCCCCCCCATGCTCTATGTACGGCCCTGAAGAATGATATAGTTACAGAGCAGAGTGTTCATCTAAGGCTGGCAGACTGTATGAGATGTATCACAGCAGACCAACGTGCACATATTATCCTTTATATAACATACCAGTGTTCACCAGTTTCCACCATCGTTCTGGGAAAGGACCATTGGCTACGGCTAACAAAGGCCCATTAAGCACAATCCTCATTAATACTTTCTAACCGATCATACTCCCAGTAAATATCCTTAGTGTACAAATATTTCCTTTACTTCACAGTTTCCAGAGATTGAGCTCACACATTACAGGGACATACACAATAATATACATTAAATAAGTGGAGGGTTTACACTTAATGGGCCTGATTCATTAAGGAAAGTAGAGCAAAAAAAATGAGTAACTTTACATCTTGCCAAAACCATGTTGCATTGGAGGGGGAGGTAAATTTTACATTTAAAAGGTGGGGACAACTTTATAGTATGGGTAGGACATGTCCCAGATCAACTTTACATTTCAGTGTACAAATAAGCTATCAAGTATTTGTGTGTTACATGAAAATACAGACAGTAATTTACTTATGTGCAAAATAAAAATGTAATATGCATCCCTCGCAGTGTAACATGGTTTTGTCCAGGAGAAAACGTATTTATTTTTTGCCTTATTTTCCTTAATGAATCATGACCAATATGTTCACCGTGCTATCTTTCATTCCTTTGCAGCCAGTCATCATATTAGTAAGGAGATGCTTCTCTATCTGAGCTAGAAGGGAGTGACTGACAGGTTTTCAGTCTTGCTCTGCTGAACTGCACTATGTGAACTGATTCAGATTCCTTTACACACCTCCAAACATAGTCTTCGAATCAAGGGGACATGGTTACTTCTGAAGTGCACCCTCCACATACTCATCTACTGATAACACCACATTGCCACACACACCAGTAGCCAGTCAGTATGGCACCCACACATGTGGGTGAGCAGCACACTTCTCTCAGCAGTCCTGGTAGCTAGGACAAAAGTCAAATCGGGACTATGTTAGGACAGTTGGGGGGTGTGCCTTTAGGCCATTGCCATAATGATATAGGAGGGAATTTGACTGATAACACTGAAAAATTACATTTTGGGGTTTATTGCATACTTGCCAACTCTCCCGGAACATCTGGGAGACTCCCGCATTTTGCGTGAGTCTCCCGGACTCCCGAGAGAGTGTGGCAATCTCCCTGATCTGCCCAGAAGTGGGCAGAATACGGTTCAAACGCCGCGATTCACCGGGAATCGCGGCGTTTAGCCAGCCCCCACTGTAAAATGACGCAATTTGCGTCATTGCGTAACGGGGGCGGGGCTAAAATGACGCGATTTTCGGGACCCTGCCCCCTACACGCCTACCTCCTACTAGCAGCTCCCGGAAAAAAAAAAGAAATGTTGGCAAGTATGGTTTATTGGTCTTTTAACATTATAATAATACAATTTTACAGCACTTATAATATTCAATAAACTTTTACCTATATTAATTAACTTAGAAAACATACATTGAGGAAGCAGAACAAAAGAATTGATACTCTGCAGTAATCTATACATTCTGAGTAAGAACAGATGTTGATATTCACTGAACTTCAATAAAACTTAACTTCTAAATTATATAGAATAACAATGAATACTGACAATTTGCACCAAGCACAGCAGAGAAGTGGCATTGTGCAGTTGTCTCCAAGTGCAGAATAATAACAGAACATGAGAAATACATCTAGGAAGCCGATAAATAGTCATATGAACACGTATATTGTAGATTAAACATTGATAATGAGAATTACATACAGAAAGGGCAGGACTATTATCTGTCCCCGCACATTCAGCGAGTGCCAAGGATGGGCGCCTTCCTGTTCTGGTCAATCCCGATGCCTAGCAACAGGACGTGTCTGTATTTGGGCACGGCGGGTGCCGGCGCATGCACGGCTTCTTACTGTCTTCCTGTTGGCGGTCAGCTGATTCTGACCACGCCCCCACTGCCACCAATCAGAGCACAGTACACACTATATAAGGACTTTCTGGCACCATTAGGGAGCCAGAGTATCAAGGGCCCCTTATGCTCCAGCACTCCTGTCTGTGTTCCTGCACCCTGATCTTCCTTTTGGTTACTGATCCGGCTTTCCTGACTCTGCAATTGGATTCCACTTCTGGCATATTTTGGATCTCCTGGTTTGACCTCTGTACTCCCTGACGCTGCCTTTCCCTGCTCCATCTGTACTTATCTGCCTGCACGGTTCTGACCCGGATTGTACGACCTCGCCAGCCTGCTATACCTCTCTAGTGGCTACCTAGGAGGGCCGCGACCTGCGTTTCTCTGTCGCGAACTCCAAACTCCCCTGCGGGGTCCCTAGCGAAGACCAGAGGCACGTTTAGACTCCGCGCCTCCTAGACTAGCATCGCCAATACCAGTAGGTGGGTCATAGTCTCACAGCTAGCGTGACATTATCTCACCCTCTTTGCACCTTTTGGGGCTACATTAGATTTGGGTGCATTTGCTCTCCGAACATACATAGGTAAAGACGTACGTAAAAAAAAGATATTTATCTGTATTTGTTGAATTGAATGTTTCCCAAGATTTGTCCACATTAAAACAATAGCATTTGTGCTAGATGTACATCAAGCGTAAAAGTGGCTAGCTAGCCGTGCTTGTACTAATTATTATCATTACACCAGCCCACCGCAAGAGATAAGCTCCCTGACAGGTGTATCTATACATGCTCTAAATCAAACAATATATTGGTATTATTATGGTAGATTTGTAAGTTGCCACAATGCTCTGCAGCGCAGTATAGTAAGGTAAACAGGACATTGGGGGACTGAGGAAATTGTGGTGTTATTGACAGTGAGGGAGATTTGAGGGCAGGCGGTGACTCTGGCAGGAGAGATGATGATAATCTCTGTTTTGGACATGTTGAGCTTTAGGTAGCGTTGGGACATCCATGTGGAGATAGCAGAAAGACAGATGGTTACACGAGATAGTACAGAAGAAGAGAAGTCAGGGGAAGAGATATAGATTTGGGTGTCATCAGTGTAGAGGTGGTATTGGAGGCTGAATGAGAGAATTAGTGCCCCAGAGAAGAGGTGCATAATGAAAAAAGTAAAGGGCCAAGAACAGAGCATTGTGGGACCCCAGCAGATAGTGGGAGTGGAGGATGTGCCAGAGGTAGAAACACTAAAGGAGCAGTTCGATAGGTAGGAAGTGAACCAGGAAAGAAATGTGTCACGAAGGCCAATCAGTGAAGGGTGTGTAGGAAAAGAGGGTGACAAACAGTATCAAAAACAGCAGAGGGGTCCAGGAGAATGAGTATGGAGAAATGACCCTTAGACTTTGCAGTAGATCATTGATCACTTTTGTGAGAGCAGTTTCAGTGGAATGTTGGAATATATAAATCTCTATGTGTCAGCAGATACAGAAGTAGGAGATTTTGCTATTTTAAGGTACACATGTGCTACTTATGTATATACTAACACATAATGATTTATATATTGTTTGTTTTAGAGCGTCTTTTATTTTCACATATCAGCATATCCGTCCATGTCTAGTTGTGCAGCAATAAGGCAAATACACCCTTACTATACTTAGCTTATTCTTGTCTGCCCGTTCCCGCTCCCTAGACTTAAGGACTAGATAGGAGGACTCAAGACAACTACATGCAACAAACTATATACAGACGTATGTTTACGCAAAAAACAGAAAAAAAAAAGAAGACAATACTTACCTTACGGTCAGCTGGCGATCCGGCTCCCTCCATGGTCTCCTCCTCCGTGCAGCGCTCGTAGTGCATGTCGGGCATCACCACGCCCGCCCGACATCCATTGCGGAGCGCGACGGAGGAGGAGACCATTGACATACCTATGAAACTGATCTCTTGTGCCAACACATCTTTGAAATTGCTCAATTACAATGAGACGTATTCCAACCCAGGGGTATGTTCGGAGTCAGCAAGTAAATAGTTCAGTGTAATAATATTTGTGATTACTGTTAATAAGTGCTGACTTTGGCCATGCGCAGTGCCTGTTGCTTGGAGATGCCATCTGGCTGCATCCTGGCATCAGAACAGTGATTAGTTCTTGGATGCCCACCAGTGAAGCCTCTTGTTATATCTCCGGCATTCACACTGCATCAATGTAACATCACACCCAGCTCTCCATACAGTGTACGGAGGATGTATCGGCAGCCATGGCATGTATCAGGCCATTAACGGACAGTCTATAGGTTGTACTGTTCTGCAGATTCTCACAACTTCTGCATTTTAAAGGGCATAACAGAGATGTTTTCTTAAATGTAGATGTATAAATCCTCAGATAACAATAACATACATTGATAATATAGTGCCTACATGATTTTCTGGAGCATTCTGGTAGAATAATAAGCGCAAAAATTTTAATTGTTTCTAACCTATCTCCTTGTGGGCTGATATTTATCTATTCCGCTTTAAAAGAAAGTAGTTTGATTTTCACACCACCTTTCACTGATCTATAACATATAAGCCACAATTACATTTTTGGTGGCCACAGATAAGCTGATCCTGCCTCTTGGCTTGAATCATTGCCCAAGTTGGGCACTGGAAAGATGTCACCCCAAATACTGTGTGAAGATCTGGGGGCTCTATCTCCAAACAGAGATTAATGATATACAAGCAGATCAGAAAGGAGCGACTGACCTGGTGCGTGTGCATAATATAACTTATCAGGAAAGACCTGGGAGAGAAGAGACAGAGGTATAGATAGATAAATAATAATAAAGACCTGTATTTATATAAATAAGAGGATATCTAGAACAAGGGGACACACTGTGATACTGGAGGAAGATTGATCGATCCTTGGAGCAGCCTCCTCACGGAGGAATGGGACACACCAGATAGATACAGGTAACCCAATAAATACCAAGCACTGTGTTCAAATATCCTCATATTTCTCCTGGAAGGTTTGTTTCCGTCAGTATATATATTTGCCTTGTCCTGAGAATTGTGTTGGACAGAGCTGGAGTCAGGGGTAACCCCCCATGAGTTCATGATGAGCGTCTCTGCAGATCCGGGAGTTGTTTCATATTATTACATCACATGTTCCTTTGCCATATAACTATTTATACTGTTATTGTGTCTCTATAAATGACATACATTCCCCAATCCATGCAGATATACAAAGGATTTAGGTTTTGACATACAATATGCTCTTTTATTATTACTGAAAATGTATAGAAAAATAAAAATTGTCCCTACTTGTAAATAGGGTATATTGTTATTGATAAACATTCCAGACATCTTTCTAAGCCCGGGGTGATGTAAGGCGCTAAAAGTAACCAGATCTCAGAATCCGGGCATCATCCAGATTGGGCCACACAGCTGTCCTGCCTGGTGCTGGGATTCACGGAGAGAGGGATCTAAGATGTAGGAGGCAGGAACCAGAAGTACCAGTAACGGTGCACTGGCTGTGTACATGTATCCTCACCAATACAATGCTGTTATCTCATTTGAACAATTGTATAATGTTTTATTTTGTACTGAGAACCTGTCTGAATGTGGTTCCTTACCTGTGTCGAGGTGTGTATTACCATTTATCTATCAATACTTATTTATATAGAGTAAGCGCTTTACTATAGAGAATAAACACAGTAATATAACAATACTCGGTAATACAGACAGAGAGGTAAGAGGGTGCTGCCCGCAAGCTTACAATCTATAGAACAATGGGAGTTTGATACATGAGGGTAAGTGATATATATTACATATTGGTTCAGGCAATTGCAAAAGGAAAAGTACTAAATGATCACACAGCAGTTTTGGTCTGCGATCAGAAGGTTGTTTGCGCATAAAAAGAGAACACATATTTTGTTTGAACTGTGTAGATGGAGTAACCAGGTAGACTAGAGGGGATGGGGGTAATCTAGTAGAATAAAGCAGTGGCAATCAGGGGGAATAGTCTGGGGAGTTAAGGAATTTGAAAAGCTGTTTGAGGAGAGGAGTTTTCAGGTAATGCTTAAAAGGTTTGGAAGCTAGTGGAAAGGTTTGTTGTGTGAGGGAGAGAATTCCACAGAGTGGGTGAAGCCCAAAATAAGTCCTGTGCCCGTTAATGGGAGCGGGTGATGAGTGTGAATGCTAGCCTAAGCCCCACCTGGGCTGAGTAACCGTGCAGTGGTTCATCCAAAGAGATTGCGGGCAGAGTGATTACCGGTATACCGGTGCTCACCTTATGCCATACTGTTCTCCCTTACAAACCTCTGCGCTTCTGAACCTGTTTTGGGACCTTTGGGTTGGTCATATTGCAACATCTGTTTATTTACTGTCCAGTATACCTTGTTTTATTGTAAAATTGTACTTTCCAAAAATACCGGACACTGCAGAGAAAATCTATCCCGAATGGCCTAAATGTGTTTTTCTATTAAATTGCAAGAAAGTGACCTGTAAACATCTGTGAATAAACTCCACCACAAAACACTTTGTGGTTACACATTGGTATCAATCTTTCTGTGATGCAGCTAGTCATTATGTCTGATTATAGAGATAATGGGTCTTTATGTACATTGTATCTGCTGAGGAATAAACAGACAGGATCTGGCTGCACTTCCCAATGCAGAGCTGCTGACTTTCATTACCCTCTTGTATGGAATATCTTATCTGGACTGGAACAATAGAGCCCAGACATCTAACCGGGGACTCCGCATCTGAGCTGTGAGACGGTAATGTTTGTCCCTGGCAGCTATCTAATAACTATGGCTTGACATATATTTGCTCAGGCCGGTATCTGAAGTGTTGATGTCCGGGTGGAGATTTAATTAAATTAAATGTAATCTGCCTCTGGGCTGCCATTCCTCTTAACAAAGTGATGAAAATACAGAGAAGGAAAATAAACCTGCAGACATCTTTACATGTGCACATAGAAAATGTAACAGGCACACAAAATTGTTTCCAAAGGAAAAAATGTATTAAGCTGCGAGTTTGAAAAGTGGAGATGTTACCTATAGCACCCAATTAGACTCTAGTTATCGTTTATTTAGTACATTCTACAAAATGACAGCTAGAATGTGATTGGTTGCTATAGGCAACATCTCCACTTTTCAAACTCGCCGGAAACTCGCAGCTTGATAGATTTACCCCCCAAGAAAGCACGATATTTGAGATAGGACTTGTTTCCTGTGAAACTATGCAGGTACTTTCAGGTTGCAAGGAGTGAGCACAAAGTTCAAATATAATCTTTTATTGCAAACAAGTAAAAATATAATAATCCTATACTTTGCTTAATATGTTTAATCAGCAATTATCCAGAGCCCCACTCTCTCTCTCTCTCTCTCGAGCTGGATAGACAAATGACACCATTACCGATGGTCCAGGACGACGCAACTTGTGTCGCAGGAAAACCAGCTTTTATAGAGAGGAAACATAAATAAAAACGTCTTATTGTTACAGCTATGAGTAACAGTATCACTTATTCTACACAGGTACAATAGCAGTGAAGTTACACGGGACTTTCCCGTACATTTGCAGTTAGCACTGGGACAACTCCTAGCTGATATATGTATATAGACATATCCCAGCTTTGCCTTGGTTACATCAGCATTTCATAATACACACAATAAAAGTACAAGAACAATAAAATGGAGTTCAGTGGCCATTTTGCTCGGCCTGTCACAGGGCTGTAATTGTGACATTACATTGTTTCTTTTGAACGATCAGATTGTTGTCAATCAGAAGTTTACATTAATTTTCTAAGCTGTATTAAGAACATTACAGTTTACATCTAGTTTATTCTTATGCCTACACCTTTTTGCTATGCCCCATTGTTCAGAAATCTCTCCCATTGTATTGTTAGTCAGACTTATGTTTTACTATAGAGAGTAAGATGTTAACACAAAATGTTTTTGTACAAAAAAAAATGCTTTTTAGCTTTTTGAAGACATTTTTCTTTTAAGAAACAAACAAAATAGTATACTGATTTCTTGGTTCAAAACTAATTTAAATAAAAATGATACAATCATATAATGTTTGGTAATGCACAATTTTTATTTATTAAAGAATCAAGTACAATTTATAACTGGAGTGCAAAGGGAAATACATTTCCTTCTGGATAAGGGAAATTAATCTTTTGGCTTCTGTTGCTGAACATACAAAGCAATAAGAATAGTTGTAACTGAATTGCTCGATTACTAAGTTCGTGTCTATATATTATTAGGTGATCCCGCATTGATGCTGTATGATTTGTGACTGGTCATGTGACTACCACGACTCTACTAGAGAACAACACTAGAATTCCAACAAGGTGCTTATTCTGAACATCTCTGACAGCAGTGAGCAGGCAGCGGCCGTTTTGCATGAGCTAACGAGGGTAGTTCATATAACAGTTTTGTTTATATTAACTTTCTTGAAAAATAGAGTTATTTTGGAATAATAAACATATTTTGGTACAAAGAGGGATGAACTGGCTTCTACTGTGTTCTCCGAGAAGACTCATTTGTCTATTGTGCTGCAAATTTTTAAATAAATTATTATTGTTTATTTATCTAGCACTGGCATATTATGTAATACTTGACAGAATGTTTAATTATTCACATCGGTCCCTGCCTCAGAGGAGCCCCCATTTATTTACAGACTAGGGGCTAATTTCGAGAGAAGCCATTAACCTACCAGTATGTCGTTGGACTGTAGGAGGAAACTAGAGCACGGAAAGCAAACATGCAGAAAACATACGTACTACATGCAGATAGAGCCCTGGTCAGAATGCAACCAATGGCAATGGCCCCAGCACTGTGAGTCAGCAATGCTAACCACTTTGCTGCCAACTCCAGGTCACAAGAGACCTGCATCTGCCAGGTGTATGTCCAGGAGGGGACTGGAAACATACATCCGACTTATGCTTCTAGTTCTACATATATGTGCAGGCATTATTATACAGTCACGTCTGGGGCTATTTGGGGCTATGTGCCGTGATGTGAATGTCTGGGGTAATACTGCGCCCCTGTAATGACATAATGCGGGTACAACGTGCTCTGATGGACGTATAGGGCTGTGTACTGCTCACAACGCACCAGGTACCAGCTGGGTCACTAGTTTATATAGCAGAGATATATATTCAGTTCAGATTATTTGAGTTTATATATTGTATAAAGTAATTGTGTTTATAATGTATTTTATAATTCACTAATATTTACTGATATTACTAAAACATAATAAAACCACCAACAACTTTCCTTTGTTTAGTATTGTGTAGCAGCTGCGTCTAGTTACTGCATATAGACAGGTGTGTATGTAAGAAAGATGACTGTAGTCTCTGATATTAGGTTATATTGTACCATATTATAAATGGTCTGGGTAACACACACACACACGTAGAAAATACACATTTGTATAATGTGTCTACACATCGAACATGTCTGTCACACAGAGGCCATGGGGTAAATTTACTAAACAGCGGGTTTGAAAAAGTGGATTCTAGCTGTCATTTGTAGAATGTACTAATAAATGACAGCTAGAATTTGATTTGTCACAGTTACAAACATTTGTGTATTAGATTCTGTAATTATTAATATACAATATAATCTTACCTATACTAAGAATAAACTTTTATAACAGGGTACATACCTGTCTCTGTTGCATTTGCATGTAAGTTGTATCAATATTTAATGGCCCTGATCTATTAAGGAAAGTAAGCAATAAAGAGTAAGTTTTCTCCTGGACAAAACCATGTTACAACGCAATGGGTGCAAATTAGTTTATTATTTTGCACATAAAAAAATTACTGGCTGCTTTTTCATGTAGCACACAAATACTTAAAAGCTTTATTTTTACCCTGAAATTTAAAGTTGATCTAAGACATTGCCTACCCTAACTATAAATCTGTCCCCACATTTTAAATTTACCTCCCCCTGCAATGCAACATGGTTTTGCCAAGGTGCAAAGTCATTTTATTGCTTTACTTTCCTTAATGAATCAGGCCCAGCCTATTTACGCCTAAGAAAATGTAACACTGTAAAATACTCCCATAATTGTATGTTTCTAGAAGCTTCTGTATACAATGTATACATGTAAACACTACCAATCTGCTACATTTTATCTGGACTGAATTAGGTAACACACATTAAACTGCATAAAATGGTAATCAGTATATATGTATGGTTCTCTAATGACTTCCTCATGATGGATTACCATTTATAAGCCAAAGTTCAGACCAAATCTATTGCACCCATGAATCTAACCTAAAGAGTATCAGAGAATGGACATCTTGCTATTGACACTTGTGCAGTCCCCATAGATACATTCTCCATCTATACATCTTCCCTTATTGATGTAAGACCCATTACTACCAGTGTGACCTCTATGTGGATGATGCTTATATTTAGTGTCGTGTGTCATAAGCCTAAGTTAATATTCCCAGCTCAGTCCATTATTATGTGACCGATTATCAATCTACTACTGCAGATCGCATCTCTACCTGAGGAAAACATACCCAAAAAGGAAATTATACTATATTCTTTGCCTAGAATCAAGGCTTCCTGACCAGGGGTAATATTTGAGTGAAACTTCACCTTCAATCACTGACCAAATCTCTTTTATCTAAAGGAGAAAAGCTCTTGTGCCCACTCTGTGACAGATTCAGCGCATGGCCAGACTTATTGTCGCACTTGCGCAAGGTACATATACCTGACACCTGACATACCTGACACCTGACATACCTGACACCTGACATACCTGACACCTGACATACCTGACATACCTGACACCTGACATACCTGACACCTGACATACCTGACATACCTGACATACCTGACACCTGACATACCTGACATACCTGACACCTGACACCTGACACACCCAACACTAGACATACCTGACACCTGACATACCTGACACCTGACATACCTAACACTAGACATACCTGACACCTGACATACCTGACACCTGACATACCTGACACCTGACATACCTGACATACCTGACACCTGACACCTGACATACCTGACACCTGACACCTGACATACCTGACACCTGACACACCCAACACTAGACATACCTGACACCTGACATACCTGACACCTGACATACCTGACACCTGACACCTGACATACCTGACACCTGACACCTGACATACCTGACACCTGACATACCTGACACCTGACACCTGACATACCTGACACCTGACACACCCAACACTAGACATACCTGACACCTGACATACCTGACATACCTGACACCTGACATACCCGACACCTGACATACCTGACACCTGACACACCTAACACCTGACATACCCGACACCTGACATACCTGACACCTGACATACCTGACACCTGACACCTGACATACCTGACACCTGACATACCTGACACCTGACACCTGACATACCTGACACCTGACATACCTGACACTTGATATACCTGACATACCTGACACCTGACACCTGACATACCTGACACCTGACATACCTGACATACCTGACATACCCGACACCTGACATACCTGACACCTGACACCTGACATACCCAACACCTGACATACCTGACACCTGACATACCTGACACCTGACACCTGACATACCCAACACCTGACATACCTGACACCTGACATACCTGACACCTGACATACCTGACATACCCGACACCTGACATACCTGACACCTGACATACCTGACATACCTGACACCTGACATACCTGACACTTGATATACCTGACATACCTGACACCTGACACCTGACATACCCGACACCTGACATACCCGACACCTGACATACCCGACACCTGACATACCTGACACCTGACATACCTGACACTTGATATACCTGACATACCTGACACCTGACACCTGACATACCCGACACCTGACATACCCGACACCTGACATACCTGACACCTGACATACCTGACATACCCGACACCTGACATACCTAACACCTGACATACCCGACACCTGACATACCTGACACCTGACGTACCCGACACCTGACATACCTGACACCTGACATACCCGACACCTGACATACCTGACACCTGACATACCTGACATACCCGACACCTGACATACCTAACACCTGACATACCCGACACCTGACATACCTGACACCTGACGTACCCGACACCTGACATACCTGACACTTGATATACCTGACATACTTGACATACCTGACACCTGCCATACCTCACATACCTGAAATACCTAACACCTGACATACCCGACACCTGACATACCTGACATACTTGACATACCTGACACCTGACATACCTGACACCTGACATACCTGACACCTGACATACCTAACACCTGACATACCCAACACCTGACATACCCGACACCTGACATACCCGACACCTGACATACCCGACACCTGACATACCTGACACCTGACATACCCAACGCCTGACATACCTAACACCTGACATACCCAACACCTGACATACCTGACACCTGACGTACCCGACACCTGACATACCTGACACTTGATATACCTGACATACCTGACATACTTGACATACCTGACACCTGCCATACCTCACATACCTGAAATACCTAACACCTGACATACCCGACACCTGACATACCTGACATACTTGACATACCTGACACCTGACATACCTGACACCTGACATACCTAACACCTGACACCTGACACCTGACATACCCGACACCTGACATACCCAACACCTGACATACCCGACACCTGACATACCTAACACCTGACATACCCAACACCTGACATACCCGACACCTGACATACCTAACACCTGACATACCCAACACCTGACATACCCGACACCTGACATACCCAACACTTGACATACCTGACACCTACATATTCCTCATGTAGTACTATGTATACATACTTCTCATATATAACTACACCTACATATTCCTCATATAGTACTATGTATACATACTCCTCATATATAACACCTATATATTCCTCATGTAGTACTATGTATACATACTCCTCATATATAACTACACCTATATATTCCTCATATAGTGCTATGTATACATACTCCTCATATATAACACCTACATATTCCTCATATAGTACTATGTATACATACTTCTCATATATAACTACACCTACATATTCCTCATATAGTGCTATGTATACATACTCCTCATATATAACACCTACATATTCCTCATGTAGTACTATATAAACCTACTACTCATATATAACACCTATATATTCCTCATGTAGTACTATGTATACATACTGATCATATATAACACCTACATATTCCTCATGTAGTACTATGTATACATACTGATCATATATAACACCTACATATTCCTCATATAGTGCTATGTATACATACTCTTCTTATATAACACCTACATATTCCTCATATAGTACTGTGTATACATACTCCTCATATATAACACCTACATATTCCTCATGTAGTACTATGTATACATACTCTTCTTATATACCTACACCTACATATTCCTCATATAGTACTATGTATACATACTCCTCATATATAACTACACCTACATATTCCTCATGTAGTGCTATTTATACATACTGATCATATATAACACCTACATATTCCTCATGTAGTACTGTGTATACATACTCCTCATATATAACACCTACATATTCCTCATATAGTGCTATGTATACATACTGATCATATATAACACCTACATATTCCTCATGTAGTACTATGAATACATACTCCTCATATATAACTACACCTACATATTCCTCATATAGTACTATGTATACATACTCTTCTTATATAACTACACCTACATATTCCTCATATAGTACTATGTATATATACTCCTCATATATAACACCTACATATTCCTCATATAGTACTATGTATACATACTCCTCATATATAACACCTACATATTCATCATGTAGTACTATGAATACATACTCTTCTTATATAACTACACCTACATATTCCTCATATAGTACTATGTATACATACTGATCATATATAACACCTACATATTCCTCATATAGTGCTATGTATACATACTCTTCTTATATAACACCTACATATCCCTCATATAGTGCTATGTATACATACTCCTCATATATAACACCTACATATTCCTCATGTAGTACTATCTATACATACTGATCATATATAACACCTACATATTCCTCATATAGTGCTATGTAAACATACTCTTCTTATATAACACCTACATATCCCTCATATAGTACTATGTATACATACTCCTCATATATAACACCTACATATTCCTCATATAGTGCTATGTATACATACTGATCATATATAACACCTACATATTCCTCATATAGTGCTATGTAAACATACTCTTCTTATATAACACCTACATATCCCTCATATAGTACTATGTATACATACTCCTCATATATAACACCTACATATTCCTCATATAGTGCTATGTATACATACTGATCATATATAACACCTACATATTCCTCATATAGTACTATGTATACATACTCCTCATATATAACACCTACATATTCCTCATATAGTACTGTGTATACATACTGATCATATATAACACCTACATATTCCTCATATAGTACTATGTATACATACTCCTCATATATAACTACACCTACATATTCCTCATGTAGTACTATGTATATATACTCTTCTTATATAACACCTACATATTCCTCATATAGTACTATGTCTACATACTCCTCATATATGGGGCAGCACGGTGGCCTTGTGGTTAGCACTTCGGCCTCACAGCACTGGGGTCATGAGTTCGATTCCCGACCATGGCCTTATCTGTGTGGAGTTTGTATGTTCTCTCCGTGTTTGCGTGGGTTTCCTCCGGGTGCTCCGGTTTCCTCCCACACTCCAAAAACATACTGGTAGGTTAATTGGCTGCTATCAAAATTGACCCTAATGTCTCCCTTCTCTGTCTGTCTCCCTCTGTGTCTGTGTGTGAGTGTGTGTCTCATTAGGGAATTTAGACTGTAAGCTCCAATGGGGCAGGGACTGATGTGAGTGAGTTCTCTGTACAGCGCTGCGGAATTAGTGGCGCTATATAAATAAATGATGATGATGATATATAACACCTACATATTCCTCATGTAGTATTGTGTATATACATACATATATATAACTACACCTACATATTCCTCATGTATTCCTGTTTTCAAACCTTCAAGCGTTCTCTGAAAACCCACCTCTTCAGGCAAGCTTATAATATTCCTCAACCACCCTATTAGCCTGCCTAGGTTACTCTATTATCATCCTGTACACAACTTACACAAGACAACAACCCTCTGACTAACATTGCCGTGTGACTAATCATACAGCCCACTAAGCACTTTTCACCTTTGCAATCGGGCTGGACCAATATTCAATATGCGGTACTTATCCTCATGTATCCAACTCCTATTGTCCCATAGATTGTAAGCTTGCGAGCAGGGCCCTCATACCTCTCTCTCTTTATTACGCAGTATTGTTTACATTCCCAATTGTAAAGCGCTATGGAATTTGCAGGCACTATATAAATAAATGATGATGATGATACCAACAAATTCCTTGTGTACTGGAGGACGGCGTTAGTAGCAGTGATCCAGTGAAAAGCTCTTGTGTCCACTCTGGGACAGATTCAGCGCATGGCCAGACTTATGGTCGCACTTGCGCAAGGTACACAGCCGGGGAGAGAACATGGAATTTGGAATGCCATCAGCAAGCAGCGAAAGGTTTTTATAATAACCTACAGTCTTCAATAGAACAGACGGTAACTGGATGCGCTATCCCAGCATGAGGGAAATGATACATTGCTCCTAAAATGCTTCTTTTTTCACTAGGAAAAATGGATAAGGAGAGCTAATTATCTGGTAATGATACAATCTGGCAATTGTATCCTTGCACTGAGCTGATCTTATACCCATAGAGCCCCAACGCCTGCACGGCATTATTGCATATCAAGACACACATCAGATTAACCCTTCTTCTGTTTACTTACACCCTAACCAGATGCAAATATGGAAAATGTTAGTGAGCCTTAGCATATTTCTCATAATTTGCTTTCCTAATGATATACGTCATTCTAGGCCTCTGAGCTTCAGATGCCGCCATGGATGAAACAGTTTTTTCCATCTTCGTCTACATACTTTTCTAGGGGTTTGTTAAAGCTCTCTACCACTCTATCGGTCTGAAGATGGTAAACTAAGAGCCTTGTGTGAGTGACTAACGTGGATTTCACGTTATTGCGATACCGTATTACCGGCAATAATGCGCAGGTTCCGGAAACGTAATTGAATATGCCCCTAAGTGTCAATCTGACACCCTGGCCCAAAGCTGGATTAAGGCTCTGGGGGGCCCGGGAACCTTTAGACAGGGTAACTTCTATGATGTAGCATGGTTATCATTTTAGACAAATACACAGACAATACTTTGTGCACTACAGTTAGGTGCACACAGTTCTGCCTTCACGAGCAGTACGCGGTGAAGCGGGACATACCTCCCAACTGTCTCTGGACCAGGACACAGTACGACAGATTTAAAAGTCTTAATACTGAAAGTTTTTTTAAAAAATGACAGGGAGAGAAAAGACTGGGAATCCAAGCTGATAAGAACATTCCATTCATTGACTCAAGGACTCAACCTAACACCTGGATTTATGACCCACTACATGGACACACTTCACACTCTACAGCAGAGTGCAGACCTCTGAACTCGTAGGACTCTTCCATTCCTAACGAAAACTTCCGTTTTAGTACTTGAGCTTATCGTTATGATGACCCCCCCGTACAAACTGATTGATGTAACATCTCTTAAATGTTGTGCCCGTTTCTCAGTCATTCATTTGTAAACTTGCCTGATGAGGGGGCCTCTGTGCTCTGAAAGTTAGCAAATATAAACATTACTCTTTTGGCTATCCAATAAAGGTATCACTCCTGTAATACGTTTGTCTTTTTTGACACGAAAGTATTCAACATCACATAGATCTTACTGGCTGACACTGTACTGCAATAAAAAATATGTTTACTACTCATTATGTTCAGTGTAGAACTGTATAATATATATTACTGTATATACATATTTACTATGCATTACTCTATCTATATACATATTACTCATAATTTAATATGTACACATGCTCCTCATGTATTACTATATGTACATATTTTTATTTTTAACTCTCTCTCTATACATATTCCTCATGTATTATATATACATGTCCATTACACACACAAGTTCCTTATACATTACTATATCTACATTTTCCTCATATTCTGCTATATACATATTCTCATGTAATATACTGTATATATTCCTTATATAATATGTACACATACTTCTCATGTAATAATACAAATATCTATCCCTATAATATTACTGTACATTCCTCATGATTTAATATATAGACATATTGCTCAAATATTACTGTTTATACATATTCCTAATATATTACTGCTATAAACCGATATATAGCGCTCATTGGGTCACCGGGCTTTCAATCAGCAGCCGTTGGGCCAATCATTTCTTACCTGGTTGTATTGTGGGCGTTCTCTGGGCGTTCTCTCTTATTCCCCCGCCCAACTACAGCGCACAGACTAAATATTTGCTAATACTTGGGGCGAGCATTTGGGGCGTGTTCAGCGGCCGTTCCCGAATTTTCCTATCTTCCGATTGGTTCGGGTCAGGTGGGCGTTAGCTCGAAAGCCAGCGCTGCGGTCCGTGATTGGGTGACAGTTTTCAGATGGCGTCACGCTTTTCTGGTCGGACTGCGGGGCGTGGCCCTCGTGCGCGAGGAGGGGCTGGCAGTCAGTGTTTTGAATTATTGATGTCTCGTGCGCCCCGCCTCTCCCGCCCTCACGTTCCCGCCCATTCTCCTCAGCACCTCGGACAGCAGCTCGCGCCTGAGCCGCTCACAGCCAGGGGACGGGAGAGGCGGCGGCGGCGGACAGAGCATCCTCCTGACAGGACTGTGACCAGCCGACTCCTCACATCCTCCCCGGCCATCTCCATCCCTCATCACTGTCATCCTCCGTGTCTGGGATTTACCTCCGGGCACCCGAGTCTGGCGTATTCATTACCGCACTTAGCGCTGTATCCCTGTCATCTGTGCCCAGGCAGCTGTCCCCAGGAGCTGGACCCCTGTCCAGGAGGGCTCTGGCCCTGTGCAGAGTACTAGGTGCTGGTCTCTGTTCCTGTGCTCAGTAGTAGTGATAGCCTCTGTTCCTGTGCTCAGTGGTAGTGCTGGTCCCAGTTCCTGTGCTCAGTAGTAGTGATAGCCTCTGTTCCTGTGCTCAGTAGTAGTGATAGCCTCTGTTCCTTTACTCAGTGGTAGTGATAGCCTCTGTTCCTGTGCTCAGTGGTAGTGCTAGCCTCTGTTCCTGTGCTCAGTAGTAGTGCTAGCCTCTGTTCCTGTACTCAGTAGTAGTGATAGCCTCTGTTCCTTTACTCAGTGGTAGTGATAGCCTCTGTTCCTGTGCTCAGTGGTAGTGATAGCCTCTGTTCCTGTGCTCAGTGGTAGTGATAGCCTCTGTTCCTGTGCTCAGTAGTAGTGCTAGCCTCTGTTCCTGTGCTCAGTGGTAGTTCTAGCCTCTGTTCCTGTGCTCAGTGGTAGTGCTGGTCCCAGTTCCTGTGCTCAGTAGTAGTGCTAGCCTATGTTCCTGTGCTCAGTAGTAGTGCTAGCCTCAGTTCTTGTGCTCAGTAGTAGTGCTAGTCTCAGTTCTTGTGCTCAGTAGTAGTGCTAGTCTCAGTTCTTGTGGTCAGTAGTAGTGCTAGTCTCAGTTCCTGGGCTCAGTAGTAGTGATAGCCTCTGTTCCTGTGCTCAGTAGTAGTGCTAGCCTCTGTTCCTGTGCTCAGTAGTAGTGCTGGTCTCAGTTCCTGTGCTCAGTAGTAGTGCTAGCCTCTGTTCCTGTGCTCAGTAGTAGTGCTAGCCTCTGTTCCTGTGCTCAGTAGTAGTGCTAGTCTCAGTTCCTGTGCTCAGTAGTAGTGCTAGTCATTGCTTCTGTGCTCAGTAGTAGTGCTAGTCATTCCTCCTGTGCTCAGTAGTAGCACTAGTCACTGTTCCTGTGCTCAGTGGTAGGTGCTGATCTCTTGTAGAGGAGATTGAGATCCGTTCTTGTGTTCAGTAGTATGTGCTGGACCTGTAGAGGAGATTGAGGTCTGTTCCTGTGCTCAGTGGTAGGTGCTGGTCTTTTGTAGAGGAGATTGAGGTCTGTTCCTGTGCTCAGTGGTATGTGCATGACCTGTAGAGGAGATTGAGGTCTGTTCCTGTGCTCAGTGGTAGGTGCTCCTCTTTTGTAGAGGAGATTGAGATCGGTTCCTTTGCTCAGTGGTATGTGCGTGACCTGTAGTGGATATTGAGGTCTGTTCCCGTGCTCAGTAGTAGCACTAGTCACACTTCCTGTGCTCAGTGGTAGGTGCTGATCTCTTGTAGAGGAGATTGAGGTCTCTGGTCCTCTGCCGGACTGAAGTATAGGACAGGTTCAGGAACTGATGTATGACTCGTATACAGAATAATGGTGGAAATGGAGCTTCAAGACCTTTGAGGGGTTTATTGATCTATGGGATATGCTATAAATTTTTCTTACTTGGATTACTATAAAATTGAATGATACAAAAACATTGATAGGTTCAGAGATGATTTATTTAGTTTAGCTCATGAAAGTCCTAAACGCATGAGCTGAAGAAACACTTAGACAAATTGATGTAGCAAAGGACCTGTTTTAATGTAGTCGTGAAATGGTGCATGGAGATAAAGCAATATAAGGCACACAGGAAACTGTATAGGAAAATATAAATATATTTTGTTATATTTATTGTAGTATAGTAAACAGGTATTGTAAGACCAGCAAGGAGAACCAGGGAGCACTATATTCTTTAAAATAGGAAATGTATCTGTAAAATGTTATATAGTTGAGAGAATGATAATTATATTAGGAAAAAAAAATAAGAGTTATAGAATAAGCAATGAAGTATTGGTGCAGAGCATGGATTGGAGCATGTGTATAGTTTGGAAATTTGAGCAAAAATTATCTGAATTTGGTCCAAATCATAGGAGTTCCTCCTGTAAGGAATAACTGGTATAGTACTCACACTAAGGAGGAGGTGCTTGACCTGTACAGTGAGTGTAACCGGAGGCCAGTATAGTTAATGTTGTGCAAGTGTTGTATTTATTTGCATTCAGAAAGTAATTTCTCAGACTTCGAGAGATTTTACTAAATTGACATTTTACTCTTGGATGTAAATTTGGAGTTCTTAGTGCTGCAGAGGATATTTCATTGGACATGTTCAATCCTGGATCATCTAGAGGTGTACTATTGGCCAAAACCTTTTTTTAAAATATATTTGTGACTACTGGCATAATATTTACATCATTTTTAATTCTGCTAAACAACAGCACTATGTGGACTCGCCAAATAATGTTTTGTTTCAAATACACATAGTCATTTATACCATTGCTTTTTGTGCCTTTGTTTTACTACATCTCCATTACTTGGAATTGACTCATTTTTCTTGGGGAATGAACATTGGAGCTCCTTTTACTACCCCAACCTCATAGAGGTGACCAAGGATGAAGAAGTTGAATTTCCGTAAAGTTTTGGAGGGCTTAACTGCTTCATCGCCAGTTGGTGGAGGAGCAGGAATTGGTGGTGGAACAGGTGGTGGCTGTTCAGTTTATCCATCTGGGCCACTTGGTGCTGTTGTGTCACCCCGAGATCCAGAAATCCAGGAGAGCCTGACCTCTGAACAGTTCCATATTTGCAAGGTAACTTGCTATATATTTTACAAGGGTTTCTCTTTTTGATACATAGTAAACATTGAGAAGTGTTTGCATTTTATGTTGTGTTTTCTTCCTCAATGATAATCAAAGCAAATGACAGTCGTATCTAGCGCATATACCTAAAATGTGATCTGGCATGACGAACCATTTTTCGAACATCTTAGTTCATGTGCGTTGCGAATCTTGACCTCACAACAGCTATGAGTGGTCATGATAACATAGAGTTTTAAATGGTTGACTTTGCAGAATGGGCAATTATTGAGAGATGGATTTACTTAGCTATAATGTCAGTGTACATTTTTATATGTTTTATATTGCATAAATATACAATTTCTACTAATGATTCTACTATAAATAGGATTGTTGTGTAATGAACAGTGCTGTAAGGAACTGGACTTATTTTTAATATCTGATGACACAGATACCTCAAGATCTAGCAGCCCAGCTAAAGAAATAATATTGTGTAACGAGTATGTCATAGCACTGAGTTTAGGACAGAAGGGATGATTCATTTGATAAAGCAATTGAATTTATAAAACATATTTTTCTTATTTTGTGTCTTGTGTGAAAACAACTTGTGAAGCAAGACCAACTGAAGTGTGTGTGTGGACAGAGCAGAAGAGTTGAATCCCTTGAAGCGTTACATTGAAACATAGTAAAAATTTTTTAACAAGTATTAGTTCTTATTATTGTACTAAAACAAAGATACCCATGCCTGCTAGACTCCTAGTTCACCAGTCATTCAACAGTCATTACTTGGTAAAGTCATACAGCTCTTTTTACCATATATAAGATCATCTTTCTTTTTTTGGGGGGGAATGAGTTCCATAGGGGGCAATAACTTATTTTTCTTTTTACAATCAAGAAAGTAACGTGACAGCTCACACACATGTTAACAAATGTGAATATGCAAATAAATAAGAGTCTGTGTGAGCAATAATTTCTGCATATATTTTTCACTGGACATTTACAGATCAGTGCCATTATTTTATTTGGGAATTTAACTTCTACTCTTGCTGGAAGGGATCTTTCGTGTTTGAGTAGGAGACACAAAGAACAACAGTTTCAAATTAATCATTCCTGTGCATCAGTATGCTGCTTACATCATTGGATTGGATATAATGCTGTAGAGAGGGGTGCAAAAGAGAAAAACAGGAGGTAGCGGCAAGGAGAGCAATCATCAATATATATTAAGAGGACAACAGCAACATTAATGGTATTCAAACAAAATAATTACTACAAATGCTACTTACAATTTAACCTAAAACATACAACATAAATAAGCATTATTGACATCTATTTTATAAATGAGACTGCTGGTGTTAGATCAGGAGAGAGGGGTGAAGGAAATGTTAGTAAAGGAAAGGCCAGAAGAGGAGAGGGGGGCATGCAACGAAGGGTCATTTCTCTCAACCTTTGTTGCTTAGGTGGAAGTGTTGAATCATACAATCCAGAGAGACCAGATACTGTGTAGTTTATTGGGGTGATCGTGTATCCAACTGGTAATATATTCTAATAAAAGAAGGGAAGTAGATATCACCAGTGCTCCACAACCAAATGCAGCTCAAATAATCCTAACAAAACCATACAATAGTTTTCAAGCATACAATCAATTTAATTGGGTTAAGGAAAGTCTAAGCTCTTTTGTGATCTCTAATAAAAATCAAATTGTGACAACTAAAAAATGAATATTGAAAATGAACAAAAAACAAATATGCTTATATATTAGGGTCTTTTGTATATCTTAGTTTTCTGTCTTCTCAGATGAATCGACCAGATATTGCCATAGAAATAATCAAAATATAGTGTGATTCAGTTAAACAAGTATCTCATAATTGGGATATACCACTGTGTAAAGTATAACAACATTTGTTATGCCCAATCCTTAAAACTTCACAACTCCACTTTGTGCTTTGTAATTGAAATGCCTCGTGTGCCACCCCCTAGCAATAGAGAGCTTGCTAGAAGTGTTCTTTAAAAAGGCCTTTTAAGTTCACTCCTCCTGAATCTTCCTCTTTCCTTAGTTCAGTCCCTCATATTAGGGAATATCAAAAGCAAGAAAAAAGAGATCTAGTGCAATATAGTTTAAAACTTTGAAATTTGTTATACAATGATTATACACTCAAATTAGTAAAACAATAATGTGTGCACAAGTCCACCTACCATAGAATGAATAGGAATTGCAGCGTAAAAAACACTGAAATTTTCATCCAAATAGAGATGTTAATGCTGGTAGGATATTTGACTTTGTCCTCACTACCCAACGCGTTTCAACCATGCAAAATAGGTCTTTCTGCAGGTGGATGAGATACATGTATGTAGGACTTCATTTTATATATAGTCACATTGTCCAATCAAAATTTGGTTTCCCAAACACATCTACATACTTTTAATACAATTGAATTTAAAGGGAAATGAACAGCAATGTATACAATGCTATTTACTAAAATTGAAAACCATATATGCAACATAAAGAGATCCTGTTTTTATAGGAACGCTTAACAATTATTGTATATTAGCCGCTATTAGTCTGTTTCCGTGTCTCGCAGTCACCGCATTAAACAGCAGCTGAATGTCGGACTTCAAAACATTGTGGCTAGATTTGTTTAGAAGTTTTCAAGCAAAGACTATGAGACTGGAAGTCATATATATGTCATTTCCTGTCCTCTCTTGTTTGCGTTCCTAAAATTCACTCGGATCGATTGGAGATTTGGGCAATGCATTCCACTTCTTTCTCATCAACGAGACAAGTGAGATATTAATATAATCATACAGAATAGCATCCAAATAATTGGTGATCAGCGGCAATTCAACTGTGATAAAATAAAATACAATATATACAATCAATTAACAAATAAAAATAAAAGGATAATTTACATGACTATCAGATACGGCCAGAAATGTATTTGTATAAAAGAACACAACAAATTCCTTAAAAATAGAAATTATCACAGATATTAGCCATCTGAACATTTAGAAAGGGGATGATAAAACCATTGACATAGCTAACATATTAAGCTCATAACAAAGCAAATTCCATTGTCCAGAGAGTTCTTTCAATATTTTCATAAAGTGCTTTATCTACTTTCCTGTAGAATGAACATTTCTGAGGATCTATAGAGACTGACAAGTTGCAATCATCATATAATGAACAAACATAGGCCAATTATTTATAGATTGATGGATAACAAATCTTCTGCTAAGTTAGAAATCATTTAATCTCAAAATCTTTATTTAGGCCGCCATAAGGTATGAGATAATTAAGTTTGTATAACCATAACATTTCAGTTGTGACTGATTATCGATATTTCTGTATTTCCAATTGCTCACTACCCAAAATATTTACTAAATCTTTCTCTGAACATTTGTGCTTCTCTATAAAATGTGCTGCAACTAAATGTGTCTCGCTCCCCTTCCTTATATTTCAGATAGGCACAGAAATTTGTTTTTTCAACATCCCAGTGGTCTTTCCTACATAGAAAAGACCAAACCTGCATTCTAACAAGTATATTATATTCTTCGAATTACAGGTAATAAAATGATGAATTCTGTACACTTGATTTCGTACAGTGAATTCTTCAATTTTATTATTTTTATTGGCATTTTTGACAGCTCGACAGGCAAAACATATACCACACCTATAGAACTCTTTTTGTTTAATATAACGAGAAGGAATATCTTCCAGCAATGAACCTCTTACTAGCTTGTCTTTCAAGTTCGTTGCTCTTCTTATATATAAAAGATGGTTTCCCTGACAGGATCTGTTGTAATAATTGATGCTAACATATAACTTCCCAGTGTTTACATATGATTTTTTTCATTGTTTTGTGGTAATGATAAAGCAAGTTTATTATTGTTATCAGAAATTTTTGTGGTTGGAAACAGTAAATCTTGTCTTTGATCTTGCTGATTTTAGATGGTTATCTTGATAACTTTTTTTACTAAAATTCTATATCCTTTCATCCGTCTGAGTGATTCAAAACTTTTGCTCTGTGCAATTCCTTCCTAATCTTAAGAACTGGCTTTAAGGTATGCTGTTTAGCCAGTTTTCATGATGTTCACTATTTCTCAGAATCTGTGTTTACATCTGCTGTTTTTTTTGTAACACTTAGATTGTATTTGATATTTAGTAATATAGATTTCTAAATCCAACCCACTGTCTGACTGATGTTGAACTTAATATTCCAATCATTGTTATTTAAATAGGTATAAAATTGGTCAAGTAGATCTCTCTCTCCCTTCTAAATAAAAATGACATCATCAATGTACCTGAATAACAGGTTTGTCGCAAACGAGTTGAAAACACCCAAATACAGATCTTCTCAATATGCCATAAATTGGCATAGCTTGGGGCAAACCTGATACCACCGTGCCGGTTTACTGTATAAACTACTCTCCATTAAAATAAAAATAATTATTTGACAAATTGAAGTCAATAATTTCTTTGAGAAATTCTTTAATATCTGTACGTTCAGTTTTTTTTAAAAAAAAGTCCTTGGCTTTGAGACCGTTTTT
Source organism: Mixophyes australis (assembly GCA_036250195.1). Taxonomy (NCBI): domain Eukaryota; kingdom Metazoa; phylum Chordata; class Amphibia; order Anura; family Limnodynastidae; genus Mixophyes; species Mixophyes australis. Next base: position 417,254,312 of record JAVHZZ010000002.1, on the reverse strand, counting down.
TTTTTCTATTATAGTATATAAGACTGTGATATCTGCTGTCACCAAGTGGTAATTTTCTCACCATACTGTAGTACTTAATTGTTTAAGAATATCATTAGTATCCTGTGACTGGATCACTTATAAGTAACTTATGGTATAAATTTAGTTAAAGGAAATAGCGCAGGGCGCTTATTTATGTAATTGCAAATGCACTTATTTTTGATTATTGTGTATATTTTGGTAAAGGAAATCTTTATTTCTGAGACCAGGGAAGAAACGTGTTTGTTTTAATCTTGCTAGAAGAAATGCATGATTTCTGAGGTATATATCTGATACAATAAGCCTTTGTGGAGGAAGTATTTTGTGTATTGTGATGTGGGGAAATGACTTTTTATGGGAATGTGTATTCTGCAGCAGTCTGAGGAAAGGACCCATGCTAATCTCATGTTAATTAGACCTTTTGATATGTGAGGGTCCAGCACCTGAAGGCACAGGAAGGTTTAATTAGACATGCTACTAGATTTTCTGCATCCAAAACAAGATGCAGGAAATCACAGCAAGTTTTAGGATATCACAGATAAGTGTAAATATTGTTAGCTTTGCATTGCATGTAAATCCATGTTTGGGTAAACAAATTACATCCTGATTCTAAAAATAACTCTGACCTCAAGGGGGCTGGCTTACTCTGTGAGGCTGTGTTCAAATCTGTATAAAAAGCACTGTGTTGTATTGTTCTTGTTTCATCTGACCTGATCACTGATACCTTCAATCAGTGTGACTGCAAATAAACATCAATTGCTTCAAAGACCTGCTTGAAAACGATTTCCATGCTGAAAATTCTGTGACCTACAGATTAGACTCAAAATCTAATCCGTTTCCGGCTGTCTGAGGTTTGGACCCAGCCTCCCAGCAGCACCACTCTGTCCGCTACCCAGCAGCTCTGGCCAGTGTGATAGGCCAGAGGGCATTCATCCACAGCAACCCTGATCTATAGGAAGAGGTCAGGAGTACCAGCCCAGGTACACCAGTAACGGGGGTACAATAACAGGGTCAGTTATCCAGAAGAAACCTGATTGTGGATTCCGGTAAAGAAGTCCAGTGGTGGCAGCATTTGTAAGCCCCTCCTACTGCGGTGAGAGGGCTAATGAAAGGGATTGGTGCCAAAGTGAGCCCAGCCAGTTTCCAGCAACAACAAACAGGGTGACATAGGTGGTTCATCCTGTCACATATCCATTAAATAAAAAGTATATATAACTAAGAGTTGCATTTAATGATCAATATAAGGTGACAGGTTAGTGGTATACTATTTACCCTGAAGTAAATAGGTGGATCAGATGTATGTATCTTTATGGATTTAGGCGGAAAGTAGATAAAGTGTGTTGTAGGTTCATTTATTTTTAGATATAAAATTTCATCTTCATTTAAAGGGGGGAATTCAACTAGTAGCTGTGTTTTGAGGAACATCGTGGCTGTTCATTTTTACAGTTACTACGGTAAAATCTGCGCTCATTTTTCCTTGCACCTCTATGGGATATGAGAAAAAATTCTGTAAAAATCCCATGGACGCGTTGTTCTGAGGATCATCGCGGCTAATTGAATTCACCCCAAAGTTTTTTTTTGTTTTTTTTTTATAAACTTTTTATTAGAAACATCTTTTTTTTTCGGTAAAAAGCATTACAAAATCTCGAGAGGTTAATCAGTAACAAATAACACGTATTTACATACAGCAGGATGCATAAATACTCTCATAGTTCTATCATATTCGGGAGATAATTGCGTAATTATCCAGAACTGCAAAGATGTTGTTTTAACATTTCAGAACTATAGGGTATGTGTCACGGGCACTAGGAGTCTTTACCCAGGGATCACCAGGTGATAGGCTTACCAGAGCAGTATAGATGGTAATATGGTACTCTGGTAGCAGGGTGATCACGGAACAGGAAATAGCAGATGATGGAGATGCTCAGGAAAGTCTATGACTAGCAGCACTGGTAATATGGATGTAGTAATACACGAGGAACTGTATGGACAAAGGACAAGTGAAGGTAGTCAGTGGTCTGCGGTAGCAAGTTGTACCACTGCTATAGTGAGGAGGAATGTCCAACAGCAACGAGGAGGTGATGAGAGTCAGCGGTCTGCGGATAGCAAGTTGTACCGCTGTCTGAGTGAAGGAATGGAATCCAAGTGGAGGTATCCGGGGAGTCAGTGGTCTGCGTTAGCAAGTTGTACCACTGCTATGTGAGAGGATACTGGAACAGGTGACACAGGAAACAGGGATCAGTGGTCTGCCTCTAGCAAGTTGTACCACTGAATATATATGTGAGGAGGAGCACGGGGAGAGACTGCAATACAGGAGATACACGGGCACCTTAAACTTGATCCACAATAACATGCACAATATATAAATGACTGAACAGCACTGCAATAATAGAAAGTCACTTGAGGTAATCCGGCACAAGATAACACAGTCAATGATGGCAATAGTCTCAGCGGATAGCAAACTCCAGAGGAGAACAAACACAGTCCAGCAAGATATGCAATACACCAGCACAGTCAATGAGAAGTATGCATACCGTGGTTCAGAAGCAGGCTGTCAGACAGGAGTGCAGAGATACCTGAACGGCTGGAGGCCGGCAGGATGCGAAGTCCCTGGAGGGGTGAAGCGGTAGTCAAGTAGGTGCAGCGCACAGGTAGGTAGACCAGCAGGGGAACAAATACTCAGGAAGCAGTAGTATGTAGAACTGGACTCCTGGAGGACCCTGAAGAGTAGCGATGGTCTAGATGAGATGAAAGTAGTGAGGCGCAGATCCGATGCAGACTGGCGAGTAGAGACCAGCGGGAACACGGGAAAGCACGGAGAGCGGATCAGCTGTTGTAGGACGAGTAGAACTGAGGAGTAGCAGCAGCAGGACTCTGCAGATACACGGAGGTAGCCGATAGCAACCAGCAGGTGCAGTAACGATGAAACACGGGAGAGCAGAGCTGAGCTGGAACTGTTGAGCACGGAGAGTAGCGGATAGGAATCAGTTGTAGCAGTCTTGAGGAAACACGGGAGAGATGAGATGAGCTGAAGACTGAAGCGCACGGAGGCAGCGGATAGGAATCAGCCAAACAGTCACGATGAAACACAGGCGAGTTGAAGTAGATTGAAGACTGTAGTGCACGGAGGCAGCGGATAGGAATCAGCTAACAGTCATGATGGCACACAGGTGAGTTGAAGTAGATTGAAGACTGTAGTGCACGGAGGCAGCGGATAGGAATCAGCTAACAGTCACAATGATACATAGCAGAGTTGAAGTGGATTGAAGACTGTAGTGCACGGAGGCAGCGGATAGGAATCAGCTAACAGTCACGATGATATATAGCAGAGTTGAAGTGGCTTGAAGACTGTAGTGCACGGAGGCAGCGGATAGGAATCAGCTAACAGTCACGATGATACACAGGAGGGTTGAAGTGGTGTGGAAACCACAGGAGTAGAAGTGGTCTGGAAACCACAGGGGTAGAAGTGGTTTGGAAACCACAGGAATCAGCAGCGCTGAATACACGAGGAAACACAGGAACACCTTCAGAGGCTCATGGGGAATGAGACTCCAAGATCAGGCAACGTGGTATTGACCACAGGTGCTTAATATAGGGAGTGTTGCCTGATCTGCCAATTAAGTTAAAGGGACAGGTACTGAAGGGTTTGAAAGGGCTGCGCATGCGCAGACCCTCAGGATGGAGGACGGCCACGGTTCCTAAATGTCCGGGAAGAAGCACTCACAGTCCGGTGAGTGACAGTACCCCCCCTTTTAAAGGTGGGCACAGAACGCCTGGAACCGGGCTTGTCCGGATTTTGGGAATAAAACTTCTTAAGAAGAGCTGGGGCGTTGAGATCTTCAGCTTTGATCCATGAACGCTCCTCAGGACCAAAGCCCTTCCAATGAACGAGGAAACGGAGAACTCCTCGCGAGATTTTTGCGTCCAATACCTGAGTAATCTCGAAATCTTCCTCCTGATGAACTTGAACTGGCTGAGGTGCTGAAGGAGGAGTCGAGAAACGGTTGATGATGAGAGGTTTGAGCAAGGACACATGGAAGGCATTGGAAATACGAAGATTCTTAGGAAGTAGAAGTTTAACACAAACTGGATTTATTACTTGAATGATCCTATATGGACCAATAAAACGAGGAGCGAATTTCATAGATGGGACCTTCAAACGAATATTTTTGGTAGATAACCAGACACGATCTCCAATTTTTAGTGGTGGAATAGCCTGCCTCTTCTTATCTGCGAAAGACTTATATTTGGCAGATGTCTTCTTTAAACAGGTTTTGACCTGAGACCAGATATTTTTGAAGGTCTGACAAACAGTCTCTACAGCAGGAACTTGGGTGGGCGGGAGGGCAGGAAATTCCGGAAAAGACGGATGGTGACCGTGAACCACCAGCACTTGACTTTTTGAAGATGACTCCTGAGATCCATCTTCAACGTCCGATGATGTCACGAACGCCCGATGAGGAGGAAGGCGTTCAGACTGAACCTTATCGCACAGATCCGTAGATGAAGGATCCTGTGGAGGAGGACCTGGTGGAATAGACGAATGCTGTCTTTTGAATGAACCCACTTGAGAGAGACAACGATGATGACATTCAGCTCCCCAAGATGTAACTTGAGAAGTGCGCCAGTCAATCTGGGGAGAATGACATTGAAGCCATGGAAGGCCTAAGACAATCGGACTTGTCGTAACAGGAAGAATTAAAAACGAAATCTCTTCATGGTGTAGCACACCAATCTGAAGCGTTACTGGAGACGTACTCTGGGTGATGAGACCATTGATGAGACGTGATCCATCCATAGCAGTCACAGTAATCGGTGTTTTCAAAGTAATCACTGGTAGGGACCATTGATTCACTAGGGATTTAGAAATGAAATTTCCTGCTGCTCCAGAATCAATCAGTGCTTGAGACTCAAAGGATTTGGTAGCAAAGGAAATCGTAACATCAAAAGCGCAGGCTTTTAATTTCGTAGAAGATGGAGAGGACTCCAGGAACCCTAACCTTATCTCCCCAGTATTGGTTAGAGCCCGGCATTTCCTGGGACAAGAATTGAGCATATGCGTAGAATCGGCACAATAGATACAAAGTCTATTCTTTATTCTTCGGTCCCTCTCCTCTAAAGTTAATTTGGAGCGACCTATCTCCATGGGTATCACCGGAGATGAAGCTGGGTGAAATTGAGGATTTGAGAGAAGAGGTGTTTTAACCGAAGTTGTTTTCTCAGGTTCTCTTTCACGAAACCTCAGGTCTACACGATGGCAAAGAGAGATCAAATCTTCTAAAGAGGAGGGTAGTTCTTGTGAAGTCAGTGCGTTTTTAATTTTATCGGAAAGCCCCTGCCAGAAGGCGGCGATCAGTGCCTCAGCGTTCCACTGAAGTTCAGAGGCTAATATCCGAAATTGAATGACGTACTGAGCCACAGTGCGAGATCCTTGGCGAAGACGGAGAATGCTGGATGCAGCGGAAATAACACGACCTGGTTCATCGAATACACTTCGGAACGTGGAAATAAATTCGGCACTATCCTGTAACAATGGATCGTTTCTTTCCCACAGAGGGGAAGCCCATGCGAGAGCTTGTCCAGAAAACAATGAAATAAGATAGGCCACTCTGGAACGATGGGTAGAAAAATTTTGAGGTTGGAGCTCAAAATGAACTGAGCATTGAGTAAGAAAACCCCTACAAGTTTTGGGGTCTCCATCGTATTTTGACGGAGTAGGCAGGTGAAGCGTGGAAGCCGTAAACACCTGGGATGGCACTGGGGAAACGGAGGAAGGCACAGGAGCATCAACAGTAGTTGTGGCATCTTGCACAGACGTTCTTTGGGAGGCTAACGCCTGGTAACACCGCAGTAAATGCCGTTGGCGAACTTCCTGTTGCTCAATACGGGTAACCAGATGCCGCAGCATCTCTTTGGCTGTAGGTTCCGTATCTGGGTCTGTCATGGCCTGATCTTACTGTCACGGGCACTAGGAGTCTTTACCCAGGGATCACCAGGTGATAGGCTTACCAGAGCAGTATGGATGGTAATATGGTACTCTGGTAGCAGGGTGATCACGGAACAGGAAATAGCAGATGATGGAGATGCTCAGGAAAGTCTATGACTAGCAGCACTGGTAATATGGATGTAGTAATACACGAGGAACTGTATGGACAAAGGACAAGTGAAGGTAGTCAGTGGTCTGCGGTAGCAAGTTGTACCACTGCTATAGTGAGGAGGAATGTCCAACAGCAACGAGGAGGTGATGAGAGTCAGCGGTCTGCGGATAGCAAGTTGTACCGCTGTCTGAGTGAAGGAATGGAATCCAAGTGGAGGTATCCGGGGAGTCAGTGGTCTGCGTTAGCAAGTTGTACCACTGCTATGTGAGAGGATACTGGAACAGGTGACACAGGAAACAGGGATCAGTGGTCTGCCTCTAGCAAGTTGTACCACTGAATATATATGTGAGGAGGAGCACGGGGAGAGACTGCAATACAGGAGATACACGGGCACCTTAAACTTGATCCACAATAACATGCACAATATATAAATGACTGAACAGCACTGCAATAATAGAAAGTCACTTGAGGTAATCCGGCACAAGATAACACAGTCAATGATGGCAATAGTCTCAGCGGATAGTAAACTCCAGAGGAGAACCAACACAGTCCAGCAAGATATGCAATACACCAGCACAGTCAATGAGAAGTATGCATACCGTGGTTCAGAAGCAGGCAGTCAGACAGGAGTGCAGAGATACCTGAGCGGCAGGAGGCCGGCAGGATGAGAAGTCCCTGGATGGATGAAGCGGAGGTCTAGTAGGTGCAGCGCACAGGTAGGTAGACCAGCAGGGGAACAAATACTCAGGAAGCAGTAGTATGTAGAACTGGACTCCTGGAGGACCCTGAAGAGTAGCGATGGTCTAGATGAGATGAAAGTAGTGAGGCGCAGATCCGATGCAGACTGGCGAGTAGAGACCAGCGGGAACACGGGAAAGCACGGAGAGCGGATCAGCTGTTGTAGGACGAGTAGAACTGAGGAGTAGCAGAAGCAGGACTCTGCAGATACACGGAGGTAGCCGATAGCAACCAGCAGGTGCAGTAACGATGAAACACGGGAGAGCAGAGCTGAGCTGGAACTGTTGAGCACGGAGAGTAGCGGATAGGAATCAGTTGTAGCAGTCTCGAGGAAACACGGGAGAGATGAGATGAGCTGAAGACTGAAGCGCACGGAGGCAGCGGATAGGAATCAGCCAAACAGTCACGATGAAACACAGGCGAGTTGAAGTAGATTGAAGACTGTAGTGCACGGAGGCAGCGGATAGGAATCAGCTAACAGTCATGATGGCACACAGGTGAGTTAAAGTAGATTGAAGACTGTAGTGCACGGAGGCAGCGGATAGGAATCAGCTAGCAGTCACGATGATATATAGCAGAGTTGAAGTGGCTTGAAGACTGTAGTGCACGGAGGCAGCGGATAGGAATCAGCTAACAGTCACAATGATACACAGGAGGGTTGAAGTGGTGTGGAAACCACAGGAGTAGAAGTGGTCTGGAAACCACAGGGGTAGAAGTGGTTTGGAAACCACAGGAATCAGCAGCGCTGAATACACGAGGAAACACAGGAACACCTTCAGAGGCTCATGGGGAATGAGACTCCAAGATCAGGCAACGTGGTATTGACCACAGGTGCTTAATATAGGGAGTGTTGCCTGATCTGCCAATTAAGTTAAAGGGACAGGTACTGAAGGGTTTGAAAGGGCTGCGCATGCGCAGACCCTCAGGATGGAGGACGGCCACGGTTCCTAAATGTCCGGGAAGAAGCACTCACAGTCCGGTGAGTGACTGTATGGAGGGGATGGAAGTAATGAATAGAAGGGGAGGAATGTAGGGACCAGAGGAAGGAATGTGAAGTTGAGAATTCACGTATCAAATAAAGGTGAAGTAACCTTGTTTAGAAGTACCATTCCATATTCAGAATCCGCTAAAACTGGAGTGGAGTTTGATTATGATATAAGGCCCATGAAGACCAGACTTTGTAGAAGGAGACGGAGGAGCCCCTCAGTATGCTAGTAATATGTTCCATCTGGTAAGTATGCAAGATCCGACTGCAGACCATCTGGAGAGTTGGCTGTGTGGAGTTTTTCCAAGAGCCGCTATCTGACAAGTGGCAGCACTGACAATGTGTCTAAGAAGTTTGTGAGCGGATTTGGTGAGAACTGGGAGGGGCAGCGGTAGCAGAATATGCTTGGGATCAGGTTGAATATGAGTATCTAAAATTGCTGAAGCTAGCGCAAAGACTGCTGTCCAGTATGGTTGTATCCCGGGACAGTCCCACCATATGGGCATAAATGTTCCCGTTTGCCCACAGTTTCTGCAGCAGTCAGCGTTGGTCTGTGGGTATATTTTTTGTAGCCTCGAAGGGACATAGTACCACCTATGTAATAGCTTGTTAGCATTTTCTTTGATACGAACATTTATAGAGCAACGAGCTGTACTTTCATAAATATCCGACCACTCTTCCTCATCTTGGTTCACCCCAAAGTTTTGTTATCTTCATATATAGCTATAAGTTTATTAAAATTTCTCTCTGATGTTTATAGTTGGATCATTTTTAAGCTTATTGTAGGTTGAGTTATCATTCAACTGCCTTTCATTCTCGGCTATATATATGCTCTGATCTATTATGACCAACTCCGACATGACAATATTAATGTCCTTTTGTAATGTATTGATGGCCTTTCTTTAATTAAAGGTAAAATTGAATTGTAATTTTTTTTTATCTGTACTGATGTGAGTGAGTTCTCTGTACAGCGCTGCGGAATTAGTGGCGCTATATAAATAAATGGTGATGATGATGACGATAATTACCTTTCTTACTTCATCACACACCAATTGGTTAAAACTTTTAATGAATGGGCCTTTTAAATGGGATGGAAAAAATTTAGATTTTTTTTCTAAATATTTTCTGATTATCTGTGTTCTCATCTATATCAGACAAAGGTACATTATTCTGCATTTAGCTATCCCCTTTCTCCTTTAAATGAAAACATTTCTTTATAGTGATTTATCTAATATATTTCTGAATATCTATAAAGATTTCTAAGTGATCAGGAATATTAGAGGGAGAACGTTTTAAGCCTTTAGAAAGAAGTAAGAACTCCCTGGGCCAATATTTTAATTTATTTTTCTTTTTAATTAATTTATCTTTCCTCCTAATTTTATTCAATTTGGTAACGTATTCTAGTCAGACTTGCCAAATTCTTTCTATAAGGGCTAACTCTTTTCCAGTTGGCCAAAATAAGACCTCTAGCAGTACTGAATATATCTTGTAAATAAAGTTATATCAAGAATGGGCGTTAATGTGTCTCCAAGGAGCAGCCTAAGATACAAAAAAGAAGCCACCTGCTTCTCAAATGAAACATGTACAGAAATATAAAAGTATAACTCATGGCGCTAGAGGGATCACATATACAAGAATGCCAGCCTCATGAGATTGGATAGCTGTAACACAAAAAAAATACACATCGAGCAATATTGTCCCAACAGAGTGAAAAAGGGTCTCTAAAGTATCCTTGAGTGCTTAATCCCTCTTCCAAGTGTGTTCTAAGTGGCCAGCTGATGAATATAACCACGTGAGGGGGTCCCCGTAGGGAATGAGCTTACAAGATAAATTCTTGAAACATAGCACATCAAATCACATCTGATGGTAAAGGCGATAACATCCTCCAGAAAAACACTCCAGCGATGAAGACATATGCACAAAGATAAAGATCATAGCATAATATCATTTATTAAAATACATAAAATGTTAAACAAAGGTTGATCTGCTTCTAGGAGCGTACCACAATGAAAGATTCCATCAGCATAACGAGTGAGAGGTTGAGTGGGTTACCCGATGACCATAAACTCCCAAACGGCTAGAATGGATCCCCAGGTAGTCCTAAGAAGATGCCTCCCTGTTCATCAAACGTGTTTTGAATCCAATAGATTATTTTTCAAGGTAACAGGTACGGCGATAAATTGTCCTTATAAACTCTTTTGATCTGGTCGCGTGATGTACTCCGCAAAACACGCCTATCAGTTGGCAAGTGACAGTCACGTGAAAGGTATCCGGAAGCGATGATATGCACCATAACGAGGCTTGGATTGTATTAGCATCGCACATGCGCAGGTAAGGATTCTCTCTATACCGCACATGCGCCTGAGCCATCTCATCGGAGTTTATGGCTGGTCATAATTCTTTCACGCTCCCGGCACATAGATAATAATATTATAAGGACCAGTGGAAGATGTAGGTTTAGGTGAGGAATAATTAGGATCCTTCCATTTTATGATGCGGAGATCTTGAGACAACTCAATGAAGGAGACACTTATAAAAAACTTAAGAGTGATCCAACTGGAAATATCGCTAAAAAAATTTCTATATTAGTTGATAAGTATTACAAGATGGGAGTAATAGAAAAAGATGTCTATGAGTATATCAATATAGAGGACATCACTATCCTGGTCATATATGTACTACCTAAGGTCCATAAAGCTATTCACAACCCCCCCTGGACGACCTATCATTGCTGGTACAGGATCAATTACCTCTAATATGTCGGAAATTATAGACGGATTTTTACAACCTTTGGTCCAGAAAACCCCTGCCTATCTTAGGGATACTAAAGATTTTTTGGATAAATTGTCCTGTGTGCAATGGAAAGAGAGTTCTATTTTAGTCACGGCCGATGTTCGTGCCCTTTATACCATCATTCGGCACGACTTGGGAATTCAATCAGTGTCTCATTTCCTAAATACCACAGATATGGCTAAACAACTTAAGGAGTTTGTCATTGAATCGATTGTTTTTATATTGAACAACAATTACTTTCGGTTCGGGGATAACTACTATCTGCAATGCATTGGCACGGCAATGGGCACCAGATTCGCCCCTAGCTATGCGAACCTCTTTATGGCCTTATGGGAGGAGGAATGGGTGAGGGGTTTGTGTGGTTTTGGGGTGAATCTGGTGCTCTGCTTTATTGATGACTTTTTTTTATATGGGACGGACCGCAATGCCAATTGATGCAATTTTTTGAATATCTCAATTCCAATACATCCAATGTTGAACTAACATTTAATAACAGCAATCAGACTGTGAATTTTTTAGATATTTCAGTTTATATAAAGGAGAATGCCATACATACCAAAACTTATAAAAAGCCCACGGACAGATCTAGCTATGTCCATTTTGATAGCCATCACCACAAAAACTGGCTCTCAAATATCCAGGAGGACAGATGAAACGCCTGAAAAGGAACTGTACCGAGGAGGAGGTACTAATTGATCAACTTAATGATCTTAAAAACAGTTTTAGAAGTAGAGGATATAAAGAAGAATTATTAGTTAAATCTGAAAGTATAGTTCGGAAATGGGACAAGAAAGTGATGAAAACTCATGAAAAAGCGACATTACAAAAGAGTAGATATGAATGGTCTTTTATCTCTCCGTATAATGCAGCATATAAACAGGTGGAAAATATATTTCACAAACATTGGCCAATTTTGAAAAAAGATCCTGTTATAGGCGGGAATCTTCCTGATGCACCATCTTTTGTATACAGAAAGGCACCAAATATTAAGGACAAGATTGTTAGAAGCGTTACCTTTGATGTTGGTCAATCCAATGTTAAAAGTGTTGTTTTTTTATAGGTGCGGTATGTGTAGTATGTGTAAAAATACACCTTCCAATTGTATGAAATTAGACACCTTTCCAAGAAATAACCATACTTACCGTATCCATCAGTTCAATATGATTAATGTTATATATGCCATTGAATGCACCTCCAATCTTGTATATGTGGGTAGAACCATGAGACCCTCAAAAATTCGATTAAGGGAGCATGTGAACAATATAAAGAAAGGTCTAGAAACCCACACCTTATCTGAACATTTTAAAAAGATACATCAATGCAACCCCAAATGCATAGTCAATTTTTGGGGGATAGAACGTATCTTACGACATTGGCGATATAAGAATACACTCCAAAGGCTAGCAAAGACAGAAATGAGGTGGATCTTCTAATTGAAGACTCTGACACCTAGGGGACTTAATGCAGATTTCGAGCTTAAATGGTTTTTGTGATGCTCAGATTTCTGTATTATGCCCAAATATGTTAGCCTTGGTTTTTTGTATGATATCAGTGTGTTTTCTATATGCCATCAATGTATTGGAGATTTATGTACATATTTGAGTATGCATTGGTATGTACCTATGTGTCCTTTTCAAGTTCGTTTTTAGAACTTTATTGATTTTTGTTTCTATATTTTGATTGAAATAGTCGATATAAGTGTTTTCAATACACATGCACAAATGTTGATTTTATTTATCTTTTATTATTATCTATGTGCCGGGAGCATAAACTCCGATGAGATGGCTCAGGCGCATGTGCGGTATAGAGAGAATCCTTACCTGCGCATGTGCGATGCTAATACAATCCAAGCCTCGTTATGGTGCATATCATCGCTTCCGGATACCTTTCACGTGACTGTCACTTGCCAACTGATAGGCGTGTTTTGCGGAGTACATCATGCGACCGGATCAAAAGAGTTTATAAGGACAATTTATCGCCGTACCTGTTACCTTGAAAAAGAATCTATTGGATTCGAAATGCGTTGGAAGAACAGGGAGGCATCTTCTTAGGACTACCTGGGGATCCATTCTAGCCGTTTGGGAGTTTACGGTCATCGGGTAACCCACTCAACCTCTCACTCGTTATGCTGTTTGAATCTTTCATTGTGTAATTGTTCATTGCTCCTAGAAGCAGATCAACATTTGTTTAACATTTTATGTATTTTAATAAATGATATTATGCTATGATCTTTATCTTTGTGCATATGTCTTCATCGCTGGAGTGTTTTTCTGGAGGATGTTATCGCCTTTACCATCAGATGTGATTTGATGTGCTGTGTTTCAAGAATTTATCTTGTAAGCTCATTCCCTACGGGGACCCCCTCACGTGGTTATATTCATCAGCTGGCCACTTGAACACACTTGGAAGAGGGATTAAGCACTCAAGGATACTTTAGAGACCCTTTTTCACTCTGTTGGGACAATATTGCTCGATGTGTATTTTTTATGTGTTACAGCTATCCAATCTCATGAGGCTGGCATTCTTGTATATGTGATCCCTCTAGCGCCATGAGTTATACTTTTATATTTCAGTACTGAATATATGTTTAATGAACTTGGCAGTATGGGGGAGTACGTCCGGGATAGGACAAGGAACAAAGGAGTAAGAGTGATAGGATGCAATTTGGATGTCAGGTGCCGTCCGCACGGCCGCCTGACTGTGTGATCGCGCCTCTGGTTGCTAGGCAACCAGACGCGTCATTTCCGGATTCCCCCTGCCATCCATTTCCTCCGCAGTATGACGCGCCCCGTTGCTAGGCAACGGGACGCTATGTATTCCCGGCGGCAGGCATGACAGCGCTCAGCGCTGAAGCTGATTGGATCCTCACATTATTTAAACCCCTTCCTGTCCTCTAGTCAGTGCCAGAGTATCAGGTCTTCCTGCCTCCAGCGTTTCTGTGTACCAGTTGCTATATTGTTCCTGACCTTCCTCGTGCTGCCTGTGACCCTTTTGACCCGGACCGTTTGACCACCCCTATCTGGATTCTGCCTTTGTACTGCGCTCCCTGAAGATTACCGACTCGGCTTGCCTCACCATTCTTCTGGATTTCCCTTTTGTACCTCCTCTACCTGAACGTTGCTGAACCGGCCTGTCTGACACCCCCTTGTATCTCGCTGTGGACTCTAGGAAGGACCGCGACCTGCGTGTCCCTGCAGCGGAGTCCATACTTCCTTGCGGGGGTTCCTGGTGAATACCAGGGGCACGTTAGACTCCGCGCCTTCCTCTGAGTTGCGCCAACAACAGCAGGTACCTTCTACCAGTCATACACCCACTAACAGTCGTGACATTGGATCCCTTTAATAGGCTTAATGAGATTATTGACTCTGCACCAGAAGCCTTTTATCTTAGTGCATCTCCACCACACATGGAAGAGGGTGCTCTCCAGCAGAGACTTCAGGAATCCAGATATCCCATGCAATGATGAGATGGAAATTATCATGTATAAAACAATATTTTCTTTATTCTATCACATATGGAGGTTTTGGCTACTCGTTCTCTAATTTTCTCTCAGACTTCGGGGTCTAGTGTCTTCCCCACTGTTTACAGTGGAAACTCATTTTCTTTCAGGTTTCAATGAGTTAAATACTCATGACCACAAGGTTCAAATATTAATCTTTTATCTTAATATAATAATAACGTACTTCCAATAGTATTCTTAGCAATATGTTCAATCATCCGCAATTATCCAGGATCTCTTTCACTGTTTGAGCTGGATAACCTATTCTGGCCTACAGAATTAAATTTAAACTTCTCACCCTCACCTTTAAAGCTCTTAATCAATCCTCCCCTCCCTACATCTCCAATCTCATCTCTATATATTCTCCTAGCCACCCCCTCCACTCTGCCTCTGACTGCCGCCTCACTGCTTCACTGATCACCTCTTCTGACTCCCGTCTCCAGGACTTTGTCCGGGCTGCTCCCCAGCTGTGGAACGCTCTTCCACGTTCCATCAGGTTAGCATCTACTCTCAAAGGCTTCAAGTGTGCCCTTAAGACTCATTTCTTTATTCAAGTCTATCAGTCCTAACTCTCCCCCCCAGTTAGTACCACCCTATTTGTGTCTCCCCTTTCCTTTAGGATGTAAGCTCTCAGGAGCAGGGCCCTCTTTCCTTGTGTGCTCCTTTTACTATTCCATCGCCCCCTGTACCTCTTGGCCTCATTCTCTAGCCCTATTTTCTTAAGCTTCAGCATACTTCTCGCTGATTTCTACCATCACTTTCACACATTGTCCCAGTAATAATTTGATTTGCATTACCATGTTACCTGAGTTTGTGTATATATTTTTGTTCATTTTTGTTCTTTCTGTATCATGTTGTGTCCTGGCTCACTGTTTTTGGTATGTTATGTATGGCGCAGCGGACCCTTTGTGGCGCCTTATAAATTAAAGATAATAATAATAACTATAAATGACACTGACACAGTTTGCAGCTGGTCCATGTGAGAGGCATTGTGTGTCGCGGCATCCCAGCTCTTATAGATAGGAAACTGAGGGTGCAATAACAAACAGGTATATGTGCGCAGACTAATTGAAGCAGCCCCCCACCGATTCACATACAATCCACCCAAGTATGTACATATCAGAATAAAAGAATTATGACCAGTGGGAATGGCCCTAACAATATACAATAAAACACAAAATACGTCAATATACGATTTAACTAATATATGAACTAATACCATAGGGCTGTATCATAATATGATGTCCATATGTCCTGACAAGATAAATGTCCTTTTATATAACCACTAATACTCAAATCTTGAGAAGGTAAAAAATGTATATCCTCGAAATGGTTAATCAGTTCAGTCTAAGAGATTTTGTTTTACTCATGTTGTGCTGTAATTATAATACCATACACAGTGGTATACATTGATGTAGGAATCTACCATCCCAACTAAATATATATTATATTATGATGTGATTATTTGTTTTTATATGCATGAAAATTCGTAGAAGAGATTGGTGGAATACCACATATAGACTGAACTCATTAACCATTTGGTGGATATTCAAGAAATATATATATATTTTTTTAAAATCTTTATAAACACTTAACAATTAACAAATTAAATTAAATTAAAAACATCTTAGTATACCAAATTTCAGCCCTTTCTGAGTTTTTTTTCCCACACACACTAAGAATTTGGTAGGTCAGTGTATAACTTCGCCGAGCAGGTGGCGCTGCAGCTTGGTTTTTTTTTTTCCACACACACAGACACACGCCACTAGGCTTTTATATAGTATATATATATATATATATATGTGTGTGTATTAGGGTGATTCCATCTCCAATGGCCAATTATTTTTTTCAAAACCATCATTCGGTTCCACTTAGTATACTGACATTAAATCATAAATATTTTTTTATGCAGTACTTATTTTCAACTTGCACAAGATGGTCAAAGTTTGATGTTATACGATTTTCCATAATATCAGACCTAGTGAGTTTGCCAATGCACAATTTATGTTAAGGATATGCATTATAAATATTTCAATTAATGCTGTATAATTGCAGGAATAAATAGAAGTGAACATTAATAACCTAATGCACTGCAGTCATGTCAATGAGTGATAGATAATATGGGAGCTAGTCAGTATACATGATGTTTCTAAATCTCCAAACATGGAGCTTTTTGTCCACTTCTGAGACTATTGGCCTAGAATCGATCAAGCTTCATTCAGCACAGCAATTGAAGATGAAAATACATCAGCTGTGCTTGCTCCCTGGAAAGATGACATCATTAAGTTTACAGTTGCTCATTTGGAGAAATTTCAACCAAGAGATGATTACTGTGAGCTATTGGAATTCACCATAATTTTTTGGGGAGGCATTCCTCCATGTGGAGCACATTTCATATTTCCTGGAGCTATCCATCGGCCTCACTGGATGGCCTGGGCCATTTACTCCATCAAGATGTGGCAGTTCCGCAACCAATACAATCCACAACATCCATGGTTTAGCGAGTCACGGAAGACTCGCGGGATATCGTACTGTGACAAAGTTTGTCAACATTTGCAGGAAGTTTGTCTGTTCATTACTGCCATTTATATGAGCTACTGGTTCCAGAGCTCATAACCAACTGCAGCTCCAAGGAATGGCCTTGCCTTGTTACATGTACTGACTGTGTATCCAAACAAAGAAGTTGCAACGGTAGCCAAGAAGGCATTTAAAAACCCTCAATGGTATCTTTCAGAAATTCTGGTCTGTTTCAGTTTCTTTGATGATGAAGTGTCAACAGAAAGAAAAACAACTTATGACTGCTGCTCTCAAACACTCAGATGGATCTGACAATCCTCTGTAACGTATTCCACCAGTTCTTCAGCCAGCAACATCTTATAACTTCGTCATAAGATCTACGCTGAGTTTGTTCAAAATTCTTGGTCTGTCTGAGGATTTCTTGGAGTATGACCCGGTGGAAATGCAAAAGCTTGAATCATACCAAATCAGTTAGAAGTTTCCAGACTTAGTGAAGTAAATGATCTTGCTGAGAGAGGTGTGGCTGTAATTCAAGAATTCAATGCTTCGATAACACGAAACGAGGAACAGAAGCAGTTCTTTTTGCAAGTCATGGAGGAGCATCGCAGTAGGTTCTGCACGCCAACAAGAGATCATTATCAAAGTGACTAACGTAAACTTGGTGATTGTTTAAAACATTTGAAAAAAACATTAATATTTAATGTATTATGAAACAAATTACTGTTATCGCAATGTAATCGTCATACTATAAACTTAGGTTGAGTTGTGCAAGTTCTAAATATAATATGATTTAAAAATAAAAATTACTGTCATGTTTTTTTCACATAATGGCACATTTTGGTGGGTTGGTGGTAGTCATTCTCAAACACAGATTTTTTTGAGTCACCCTAATGTTATATATATATATATATATATATATATATATATATATATATATATATATATACATATATATACACACACACACACACACACAACAGATGGTGTGTCTGGAATATCTAAAAAAGAAGGGTAGAAGGAACAGGGCACCACATAGTATATTACCACAATAAAAAACAATGCTTGAGATGGATAGAGTGTGATAGAAATAGAGGCACACTAGAAATATATTAGAGATATATTTTGATTTTCAGACAGTGATCAGAAAAGACACTTGTGCCAACACACTGATATCCCAGGTGTGATCACCACTAATAATTATTAAGCATACCAGATAAAAAACTTATACACACACACACACATATATATATATATATATATATATATATATATTTCTATGTATGTATGTATGTACATATATACATTTGTATTTATGCATGTATATATGTATGTATGTATGTATGTATGTGTGTGTGTGTGTATGCATATATATATATGTGTGTGTGTGTATGCATATATATGTGTGTGTGTATGTATATATATATATATGTGTGTTTGTGTACGTACATATATATGTGTGTGTGTATGTGTATATATATATATATATATATATATATATATATATATATATATATATGTGTGTGTGTGTGTATGTATATATGTGTGTGTGTGTGTGTGTATATATATATATATATATATATATATATATATATATATATATTCATGCATATATATTCATGCATATATATGTGTGTGTGTATGTGTATATATAATATATATATATATATATATATATATATATATATATATATATATACATATATTCCATAGACAAAAAACCTTACAGTTTAACATGTCCAATTAAGGTTCCTTATACACAATCTACAATGTAAAAAAAAGATTGAAACTCTTCAACTCAAACTCCAAAAAGCAATGAAATTACGACAATTAAGGTAGAAACCTTAATGGACGTGTTCCTTGCGCAATACAGACATGGTGCCATCACATCCTGTTTTTAGCTGCAGATTCAGCACTATCATGGAGTGAGATTGCTGTCACTCACAAAATGGTGGAGCTGCTAATTCACAGATTTGTGTGTTTACTGGAATACACAGATGATAGTCCCCACAGCCATCCCTCTTAGTCCTGATGTATGGATGATAATTTATATAAGTGTGTATGCAAGTTTGGAGCTACATACTAGAGCCTGATTTGTGAATGTACCGAGATTTGGCTGAACAGAACTCATATTGAGGATTTAGTATTTACTAGTGCATAACTGAAGTTTGAGCATCAGTACTCTTATTAACTGAGGATTTGGTAAACCAGCTGTTTACTTCTGCAATAAGACCTTATACAATTGAGGACCTTTTATTTTTACCACAGCTGGACTAATTTTGGTTACTTAATTTTCTCTGAGCAATTATAACATCTGTGTCTATCTGTATATGCTGATTTGAGCACTTGCTGCACGTTTAAAATACTTTGTATTGTTGGCAATCCATTTGCATGAAGTTTTTACTTTATTAATAAATACATTCGATATCCTTTATTATTATATTAAAATAAACTAGTTTTTTATTTTTCTTTTGCTGTGGGAACATATTCTTATTTTATGTATATACCCCTTGCAGGTTTGTTCTGGTGCTCTCTGTGCGTTCAGTTTACACTACTGAGCAGTTTATCGGGAAATATTTTATTAGTTAAGTCTTGTTGGCTTTATGTATCCTTGAATTGTTGTTAAAAGTCAGCTTAGGCCTTGTAAAGGAATGTAATGGCAAACTTTGCTCACTGATAACCAAACTAAGCAGAGGCTTCTCTACCATTTAAATGTATTTCAAATATATTATTTTGTAGTTTTTTGATGAAGTATTTCTACTGTCCCTTTCTAAGACACACTGGGGCATATTCAATTAGCTTTTGGATTCGCGGTAACGCGCCGGAACAGCCGCGAAACGTAATACACGGTACCGCAATAACGTGGATTTTCATTCGCAGCCCATAGGGTTGCGAACGAAAATCCGCGTTAATGCGGTACCGTAATACCCGCAAGAACGCGCACTTTTCGCGGTAACGCGCGTTACCGCGAATCCAAAAGCTAATTGAATATCCCCCAGAGACCCTAGACTACGATAAAGATAAACTAAGAAAATGTACTACTACTGTATGTGTGTATTCCAGTGAACACACAAATCTGTGAATTAGCAGCTCCACCATTTTGTGAGTGACAGCAATCTCACTCCATAATAGTGCTGAATCTGCAGCTAACCACAGGATGTGATGGCACCATGTCTGTATTGCGCAAGTAACACGTCCATTAAGGTTTCTGCCTTAATTGTCGTAATTTCATTGCTTTTTGGAGTTTGAGTTGAAGAGTTTCAATCGTTTTCTTACATTGTAGATTGTGTATAAGGAACCTTAATTGGACATGTTAAACCGTAAGGTTTTTTGTCTATGGAATTTCATGGCTTTTTGTAAAGTGAAAATATTGATAATAAATTTATGAACTTAGAATTTCACACCAGTTAAAAATAGTGGAAACTAGATGGGCCAAGTGGTTCTTCTTAATCCCTAATAAACAAGAGTGTTTACATTGCTCTACTATATTAGCCTTTACCACCTCTGTTAGTTGCCTATCCCACCTGCCCCCTAATGTTTTGATAAAGTCATTTTTCCTCAGATTACCTCTAAACCTAGTACCCTCCATTTCCAATGTCTTTTTTTCACAAGTCTCCAACTGCCCACCAGCTTTGTAACCTCATGCACACGTCACCGCCGATTGCACCAGCTGTAATCTCATGTTACCTCCTGTGTACCAGTGCCTCTCACTTGACACCCCATTCTCACCAGCTCTATTTTCACTTGTCACCCCCTTTGCACCAGCGAATCTTTCAAATGTCACTCCCTGCGCACCAGCTTTTGTCACATGTCACACATGTATGTATGTGCAGGCAGGCAATGATGGGATGAAGTATGTATGTTCTGGCAGCCATTGGTACATATGTATGTTCTGGCAGGATTTGGTGCATATGTATGTTCTGGCTGGCAGTGATGGGATGAAGTATGTATGTACTGGCAGCCATTGATTCAGTATTTATGTTCTGGCAGACAGTGGTAGGGTCTGTCTGTTGTGGCAGACAGTGGTGGGGTACAGAATGTATGTATTTATTCTGGCAGGAAGTGATGGGGTGCAGAATGTATGTTGCAGGCAGCAATGTGGTGCAGTATGTATGTAAGTATGTTTTGGCAGGCAGTGATGGGGTGCAGCATGTACATATGTTCATTATGGCAGGCTGTGATAGGTTGCAGTATGTATGTTGTGACAGACAGTGGTGGGGTGCAGTATGCATGTATGTTCTGGCAGACAGTGGCGGCATGCTGTATGTATGCATGCATCATCATCATTTATTTATATAGCGCCAACATATTCCGTAGCGCTTTACAATTGGGGACAAACATAGTAAACTAATAAACAAACTGGGTAAAACAGACAAAGAGGTGAGAAGGCCCTGCTCGCAAGCTTACAATCTATTCAACTATAGGAGTATGACACATGAGGTTAAGTCTACATTTGCAGTCGGCCCAGCCAGACTGCAAAGGTAAAAGTGACTCATAAGCTAAATGATCCTGTCACACAACAATGTTGGTCAAGGGGTAGTTGTATAACAGGTGGTAATAGGGTAATGTAGTGAGGTTAAGAGGGTGGTTGAGGAATATTATAAGCTTGTCTGAAGAGGTGGATTTTCAGAGAACGCTTGAAAGCTTGTAGACTAGAGGAGAGTCTTATTGTGCGAGGGAGAGAATTCCATAGAGAGGGTGCAGCCCGGAAAAAGTCCTGTAATCGGAAATGGGAGGATGTGATGAGTGTGGATGAGAGACGCAGATCTTGTGCAGAACGGAGTTGCTGAGTTGGGAGATATTTTGTGACAAGAGAGGAGATGTATGTTGGTGCAGCTTTGTTGATGGCCTTGTAGGTTAGTAAGAGTATTTTATATTGGATTCGGTAGAAAACAGGCAACCAATTCTGGCAGTTCAATAATATTATTGGATTCCCCAGCGCAAAGAAGAGAATAGGAGTAAAAAAGGTGGAAAGAGATATGAGCCAAAAGATGGTATTAATAACAATTCTGTGTATTGGTAAGTAGACACATAGTGTAAATCCAGATCACAGTATTGTGAGGCAAGTTGCCGTTAAAAACAATTTCAATAAACAAACAATGTTGTATAGATAAATGTTCTGGAGTTAGGACAAATATGACTCAATGCCAAAAACTCCTGTACCTGGCATATGCCAAAAAAGTAGACAAAACAAAGGTAAATTCCACAAAGAGAATCCGTACTCAGGACTAGGAAGGGTAGGTAGTGCACTTACCTTCCTCCCCAGATGTTCCGTCCGAATCTCCTGTCCTAGGATCAGCTAAGTGAATCAAAGTCCCGCTCGCAGCCATTTTCTGCCTCACTCAGTCGGTGACTTCACCTCAGGCCCTGCTTTTTTCTCAGGTATGCCGTCCGGATACTGCTGTTTCAGGGTCAGCCAAATCAGTACAAGTCACGTTCACAGTCTTGTACTGATTTGGCAGACCCTGAAACAGCAGTAATTGTTTTTAACAGCAACTTACCTCACAATATTGTGATCTGGATTTACACTATGTGTCTACTTACCAATACACAGAATTGTTATTAATACCATCTTTTGGCTCATATCTCTTTCCACCTTTTTTACTCCTATTCTCTTTGCGCTGGGGAATCCAATAATATTATTTCTGCTAAAGGAGCTTTAGACCATCTCCTGTTTCTCTTTCCCCTTGGCTACCCTACTATCTTTCTCTATAGGAAAGCGCAGATCCCCCATTACTTTGTTCTATTATCTGGCAGTTCAATGCATGTTCTGGCAGTCAGTGTCGGCGTGCAGTATGTATGTATGTATGTATGTATGTATGCATGCATGTTCTGGCAGTCAGTGGTGGCGTGCAGTACGTATGCATGTATGTTCTGGCAGTCAGTGGCAGTATGTATGTATGTATGCATGCATGCATGTTCTGGCAGTCAGTGGTGGCGTGCAGTACATATGCATGTATGTTCTGGCAGTCAGTGGCGGCATGCAGTATGTATGCATGCATGTTCTGGCAGTCAGAAATGTGGTGCAGTATGTACCACATTGTGCTTATGTGCTTCCCACCAGCACCTGCAGCACTGTAATCACCTCCCCAGTCCTTAAACTTCAATCCTTGCTGATGCTGGTCACAATTGAAAGCAGACAGACTTTTACAGAGATTCTGACAGTAAAGCCATGAGTAAACCAATGAGTAAAACACAGCCCACAGCAGGCAATGAGAAGTGGGTGTGTATAGATTATCTTCACCTTCTCTCCAGTACATGTCACTTGTAAAGAGGGACATGTCAGATGCTAATGTCCAGATACCTCACATCTACTCCCTGCTGTTATTACCACTGAGTGTGATCAGTACAAGTACCACAAAGCACTTTTGACTAAATTAACTGATGTCACTGAGGGGCGATAGGTTTACAATGGATTCACTAACAGCTGTCTCAGGGAGAGATTAAACTCCCAATTGAGAGCAGTGCCTGTGCTAATAGTACTACAGGGTGCCCCTCCCATATCCCCAAAACACTAACCAGCCCCCCTGTGGCTAGAAAATGTGGGTAATTTCTTCAGCTCAGAGATGAAAATCCCTTAGGCAGAGACTCAGCCATCAAAGAAAAACTCGTAGTGGAATCTCAGATCACCAACAAAATAACAACTAATGCACTGTGGTCATAAAAAAATGATTTATTAAAACCTTTGATAAATAAATAAAAAATGGATACTGTATCACTGAAAATCTGCTGTGAACACAATACAAATTTGGATACTGAAACCAAATGGTTAACTGTATATATATGTGCACCTATATTGCAACATATGTATCATAAGATATAATTGTCCCAAACATTAAACCGAGCATAAATGAGCCATTATGGATTGAAATCTCTGATCTACAGCGTGAGGAATATTGTCATACAATTCCTGGGCAAATCCGGACTGTGGTGAAGTAACTATCACAGTCAAAATCACATATCATGTATAATCAACTGTGTTGGAGGATAGGCAATCCGTACCAAAGGACATGAGAAGCACTTTCTTACCAGACCTCTGGACGGTGTTTCAGCATTCAGTTTGTGCTTCTCCGCTCTGTCCGTGCCTGGACGTAATTGTCAAAAATGAATGTGTGTGTGGTCACAAAAAGATAACCAGAGCTTCAGATGGCAAACGTGAAGGATGATTATGTGGTTTAACGCTGATAGCATTTGGCCATGTATGTGGTCATCATCTATGTGCAGAAGTTTGTCACATCTTTTGGATGTGGCCCTATGGGTAAGGAACTCTGACAGAGATTCAGCTATCAATCAGTTGAGCCAATCGAAAAGACCGGCTTATCTGAGCACTGAACAAATCTTGGTCTCAATGGTGACCTGTTAGCTGAACCATGTCTAGCATTGCCGTTTCTCTGTTAGTTACGAGCCCTATCTGAATAAGATTAGTTCTAAACACAAGAAATTAATTTGTCTAGGGTTCTAGTGATAAATCATAATGACTTGTGCAGATGTGCTCTGGGAGAAGGAGTATATCGCAAAACTACATCATGCTCAAGCATTGGACTCCCATGTGTGTTGAATAATAACTCAGAGACAGAATGTTCTGGGGATGACTTCAGCTTGTTTATCTTTACCGAGAGGATTGTCCTTAGAGCAAGCAAGGACACCCAGCTATACCACCACCTTAAATTACCAGTGTAGTGCCTGTGACAGTCAAACATGCTTCATACGTACCATGACTGCACATGTGACCGATATTCAGCTGCACAAAATATCCTTGTGAGAAGTACTGCTTGGCAGTCTTCACACATCAGCACAAGAAGGAAAAAACAAGTAAGAGTACACAGCGTGATAAACATTTCCTGCAGTCTGACTAAATCTTAATATCTTGTTAGTAATCAGACAATAGTGTATAGGCAAAGATATTATAAGGAGAATTCACTTCTTGTATTTCCTATGTATGTGTATATATGTATCTATCTATATATATATATACATATATATATATGTGCGTGTGTACATGTGTATATATATATATATATATATATATATATATATATATATATATGTATGTATGTGTGTGTGTATATATATATATATATATATATATATATAAATATATATGTGTGTACGTATATATATATATATGTATACATATAAATATATATATATATGTGTGTGTGTGTATATATATATATATATATATATATATATATATATATATATATATATATATATATATATATAAAGTTAACCCGTGCATGATACTCATGCATTCTAGTCAAATCAAGCTACTTAAGGTGTTAAAAAGGTTCTTGTCATGGATTTGGGCCATAGCCCAGGCCTCCTCAGGGTAAGAGCGTTACTTCCCGATGCAAGCGCCCTGTTTTAACGTGGTTTTGTCCACATGTCACCACCTCATCATTTTTCTCCATCGCCTCATCCTTCATCTTTATCGCCACATCTATCCAGATGTCTATCCAGACACAGGGATCTCTCTCAGCGGTCCTGAGTATCACACTCCTCGTTCTGTCACCCCCGGCAACCACCAACCACTCCCCACTGTCACCCCCGGCAACCACCAACCACTCCCAACTGTCACTTCTCCTTCAAGAAATATATATATATATTTTTAAAATCTTTATAAACACTTTTAACAATTTAACAAATTAAATTAACAAATTAAAAACATCTTAGTATACCAAATTTCAGCCCTTTCTGAGTTTTTTCCCCCACACACACTAAGAATTTAGTAGGTCAGTGTATAACTTCGCCCAGCAGGTGGCGCTGCAGCTTGTTTCTTTTTTTTCCCACACACAGACACACGCCACTAGGCTTTTATATAGTAGATATGTGTATGTGTGTATATATATATATATATATATATATATATATATATATATATATATATATATATAGATATATATTTATATATATATATATATATATATATATTGTAACAAAGGGAGGCATTTTTCTGACAAGAGGCAGATAAAGTATATAAACAGAATAAAACATTGGCACAGTTATGCACCTAGGTGGAGATTAAACCAGGTAAAAACATATGTGTAGTTTGGAGTGTGTTAACTTACATGATTTAAAAGCTGCTTCCTCTCAGCAAACAGACATGGTGTGTCTTAGTCTAAACAGAGCCAGGGATGGGCGTTTCCTTTTAAAGGGAAGGTGGGTGTGTCACCTGCCCATCCAGCTAGGCCTGTGGGAGGAGTGTCAGGTATAAAACCCTGCTTGTTTCATTGTTCAGGGAGATCAACGCTGGGCTAGCTGGCTGATCTGGACAGAGAGCTGGACTATGTATAGTAAGCGTATAGGGTCTCCATAATTGCTGTGCAAGTATACGGTATCAAAATATTATTACCATCCTGACAATAAAGAACCATAAAAAGGAAGAAGTTGTTCGCGTGTGCTCCACCAGTAGCGGGCTCTTGCCACAAGTGGTGTCAGGAGTGGGATGCTCCGGGAAGCAAGTGTCCGCTACCCAACCCGCGCAGACGTCAACATGGAGGAAGTATTGAGAACCCTCATGAATGTGGCCGCTGCGCAGCAACAGCAGCAAGCTCAGATGCCAGAAGTCGCTGAGTCACAGGTGGAAAACACAAAGCTCTTAAGAGAAGAGTTAAGCCAGGTGAGGCATGAGAGAAATGAACCACCTGGTCCGGTTCTGCAGAAAATGTCACCAGGTGATGACATAGAAGCGTATCTGGTGTCCTTTGAGAGACTTGCAAAAAGGGCAAAATGGCCTCCTAAAGATTGGGCTTAAAGACTGGCGCCATACCTGACTGGTGAAGCTCAGCGAGCTTATATGGATCTAGTTGAGGAACGGGCCTCTGATTATTCGTGGCTAAAGTCTGAGATATTTGCTCGCATTGTAGTTTCCGGGCCAGGCCGAGCCCAGCGCTATCACCAATAGCGCTATGATAAAGGAAAACCGGTCAGAGCGCAAGTTGCTGAGCTTTCTAAAATTTTAAAGAAATGGCTGCAGCCTGAGGTGAATTCGCCTTCTCGGATTATTGAAGTTCTGGCGATAGATCACTGCATCCGGGGGCTGAACCGCGATTTGCAAAGGTGGGTGCTGCAATCAGACCCACAAACTTACGAAGAGCTTGCCACTGTGGTAGAAAGGTTTTGTGCGCTACAGCAAATGACTAAAGAACCTGCATTTGTGCCAAAGCCGCTGCCACGCCAAAAGCCAGGTTTGACAATCCTTGCTACAGGGCCCAATGGCAAAACTGCTACGGACAAAGGGCCAGGTGCAAAGCTGTCTAATCTGAAGTGTTTTGAATGTGGTGAGCCAGGCCACTTTAAGGCAGAGTGTCCTAAACTACCGGAACCAATGGACTGTTCCGTGGCACATATTGGGCCTGCAATTCCAAGCTGTTTTACCATGAGTCCCACATCAGGAAGTCCTTGTTTGTTCCGGGTGACTGTGCTAATCAACCAAAACCTTGTTCTGGCCTTGGTTGACTCGGGGAGTGAACTCTAATTGGTTTCCAGCTCTGCCTTACCCGAAACCATAACTTCTCGGTTGCCCAAGGTGAAGGTTCTTTGCGTACATGGCACGACAGAGGAGTATGAAAGAACAATACTACCAGTCACAATCAAAGACAAAATTGTTTTGGTGGTAGCTGCCATAGCACCTAAACTCCCATATCCACTCATTTTGGGGCGAGACTTCCCACTGTTTAATGATGTCCTCGGTGAGCGGATCCGGCCGGACATGCCGGCAACTGATGCAACGGTCGGAAGCCCGGTCTTAAAGGAACCGCTTAAGAATCCACAACATCTGGACATCGATCTTTGCGAACCGCCAAACCGGAATGCCATCCTGGGAGTCACAGCAGGAGTTCCACAAAAGCATCCACCTGTGGGGAAACATGGACAGTCCAAACTAGCATTGGTCGGTGATGTCGCAGATGAGCCCACCCCGCCCTTCAGTGAGGATACGGATTGGTCCGCAATACCAATTTTGTTTCCTCTGCAGGACTTTGCTCGAGACCAACTTAATGATGCCACTTTGGAACATGCCTTTAAAAGTGTGACTGAGGTAAATGGGGTAGCGAAAGCCGCCCAGCCTGCAGAAGGTATACCATATTTTATTGTCAAAACTAATTTCCTGTATAGAGTTGCTATTGTACAGGGGGAAAAAGTAGAACAATTAATGGTTCCTCAGTTCCATGTACCCCTAGTGTTAAAAGCAGCACACACACATATCTGTGGGGGACACCTAGGGGAGGATAAAACACGGGAACGAGTTCTGCTTAGGTTTTACTGGCCCGGTGTACACATGGCAGTGAAAAAGTATTGCCGGTCCTGTCCCATTTGTCGGAGAACCTGTCCCAAACCCATGTACAGAGCACCTCTCATTCCAATACCAATAGTACAAGTTCCTTTTGAACGGATAGCCATGGACCTTGTGGGGCCACTGGCAAAATCTGCACGTGGGCACCAATATATACTAGTGGTGCTTAATTATGCAACCAGGTATCCAGAGGCAATTCCCCTACGAAACATAAAGTCCAGCACCATAGCTAGAGAACTTGTATTGATGTTTACATGCTTGGGAATACCCAAAGAAATTCTCACAGACCAGGGTACTCCATTCATGTCTAAACTGATGAAGGACATGTGCCAGTTTCGAGGGGTTACGGCGCTTCATACCTCCGTGTACCATCCACAAACAGATGGCTTGGTGGATCGCTTTAACCGCACATTAAAGCACATGCTCAGGAAAGCAGTTGCTCAAGAGAAAAAAGATTGGGACACTCTTATTCCCTATTTAATGTTTGCCATCCGTGAGGTACCTCAAGCTTCAACAGGGTTTAGTCCCTTTGAGTTATTGTTTGGGAGACAGTCCAGGGGTATCTTGGATATGTTAAAAGAAGGGTGGGAGCAGCAAGGTCCCAGGGAGCCAAATCTGGTACAATTTGTGTCCCAAATGTATGAGAGGCTAGGAAAGATACGGCCCATTGTGCAGCAACATGTAAAAGAGGCTCAGGAACGACAGAAGAAAAGTTATGATAAAAGTGCTGTTGTTCGATCTTTTAAGCCTGGGGACAAGGTCCTAGTCCTGGTTCCTACCCAGGAAAGCAAACTTTTCGCCCATTGGTAGGGGCCATATGAAGTTCTAGAGGCTGTCGGTCCTGTCAATTACAGAGTCCGCCAGTTAGGTAGGAGATGGGAGGAGCAATTATATCATGTTAACCTCCTTAAACCTTGGCATGATGAGGAAACTTCTCCTCAGGTAGTGAGTACTGCCATTGAAAAGTCTGAAGTGCCCATAGAGCCAGCATTGTCTGTTAAGCAGAGACTAAAGACTGAAGACATGATTCGCCGGAACAGGAATGTCTTCTCTTCCCTCCCTGGGCGCACTACCTTAATCGAACACGACATTGTCACTGCGCCAGGAGTCATTGTAAAGCAGAAGCCGTATCGTATTCCAGAAGCCAGACGGGTGAACGTGAGAAAGGAGATCGAGAAGATGCTCCAGTTAGACGTAATTGAAGAGTCCACTAGTGAGTGGAATAGTCCCATTGTGCTTGTTCTGAAACCCAATGGGACAATTAGATTCTGCAATGACTTTAGGCGCCTAAACAGTATGTCGCAGTTTGATGCCTATCCGATGCCACGTGTGGATGAACTAGTGGAAAATCTTGCTGGTAGCAACTATTTGACAACCCTTGATCTAACAAAGGGTGATTGGCAAGTTCACCTGACTTCCATGGCCAAGCCAAAGACTGCATTTTCCACCCCTGATGGTCTCTATCAATATAAAGTCCTACCCTTTGGTAGCACCTGCCACCTTCCAAAGTGCCATGAATAAATTGCTACGACCTCACACAGCTTATGCAGCTGCTTACTTGGACGATATAGTCATTTATACCCCAGACTGGGGATCACATTTAGCCAAAGTTGAGGCGGTCTTAGCTTCATTAAGGTCAGCAGGGTTAACAGCTAACCCAGAGAAATGTGCCATAGCCATGAGAGAATCCAAATATTTGGGGTACGTTGTTGGTCAAGGGCGTGTCAAACCCCAGCTAGACAAAGTGAAGGCAGTCAAAAATTGGGCAAGACCAGAAAAAAAGTCGCAGTTAAGAACCTTTTTAGGCTTAGTAGGTTACTACAGGCGGTTTGTATGCCACTTCGCCACTAGAGCTGCTCCACTTACGGACATGTTAAAAAAAGTTGTCCAGATAGATTAACCTGGTCTGACTCTGCAGAAACCGCTTGGTCTGATCTTCGGTTAGCTCTTTGTTCCTCTCCAGTTCTACAAGCACCGGATTTTACCCGGAGGTTCTTCCTCCAAACTGATGCTTCTGGTGTTGGCTTAGGTGCAGTCTTGTCACAGGAGAAGAATGGAGTAGAAAATCCTGTCCTGTACCTAAGTCGTAAGTTGCTTCCAAGGGAACAAAAATATGCCACTGTGGAGAAAGAATGTCTCACCATAAAATGGGCTACAGAAGCTCTGCGCTATTATCTTTTAGGCAGAGAATTTACCTTAATAACAGATCATGCACCATTGAGATGGATGCAGAACAACCGGGAGGTAAATGCCAAGGTAATCCGCTGATTCTTGGCACTGCAACCTTTCAAGTTCTAAGTAGAACATAGACCTCGGATTCTGCACAAGAATGCAGATGCATTGTCACGGAAATATGCGCTCCTCGCGAAGTCCGCGTCCCCCTACTTGGAGGCGCTAGGGGGAGGGATATGTAACAAAGGGAGGCATTTATCTGACAAGATGCAGAGAAAGCATACAAGCAGAATAAAACATTGGCGCAGTTTTGCACCTAGATTGAGATTAAACCAGGTAAAAACTTATGTGTAGTTTAAAGTTGGTTTACTTACATGATATGGAGGCTCCTTCCTCTCAGCAAGCAGACATGCTGTGTCTGTTAGTGCAAACAGAGCCAGTGATGGGCGTGTCCTTTTAAAGAGAAGGTGGGTGTGTCACCTGCCCATCAAGCTAAGGCTGGGGGAGGAGTATCATGCATAAAAGCTTGTTTGTGTCATTTGTGCACTGAGACCAACGCTGGGGAAGCTGGCTGGTCTTGAGAGAGATTGTATATGTCTAGTTAGCGTTTAGGTTCTCTATATTTGCTGTGAAATTCATATGGTGTCAAATACATTTTAAACCATCCTGACAATAAAGCTGCATAAAAAGAAGTTGTTCGCGCGTGCTTCAGCAGTAGCGGGCTCTTGCCATAGGGTGTGTATGTGTGTGTGTGTGTGTGGGTATATATATATATATATATATATATATATATATATACAAGTTAACCCGTGCATGATACTCATGCATTCTAGTCAAATCAAGCTACTTAAGGTGTTAAAAAGGTTCTTGTCATGCATTTGGGCCATAGCCCAGGTCTCCTCAGGGTAAGAGCGTTACTTCCCGACATAAGCGCCCTTTTTTAACGTGGTTTTGTCCACATGTCACCACCTCATCATTCTTCTCCATCACCTCATCCTTCATTTTCATCGCCACATCTATCCAGATGTCTATCCAGACACAAGGATCTCTCTCAGCGGTCCTGAGTATCACACTCCTTGTTCTGTCACCACCGGCAACCACCAGCCACTCCCCACTGTCACCCCCGGCAACCACCAATCACTCCCAACTGTCACTTCTCCTTCAAGAAATATGTATATATATTTTTTAGATCTTTATAAACACTTTTAACAATTAACAAATTAAAAACATCTTAGTATACCAAATTTCAGCCCTTTCTGATTTTTTTTTTCACACACACTAAGAATTTAGTAGGTCAGTGTATTACTCCGCCCAGCAGGTGGCGATGCAGCTTGGTTTTATTTTTTCCACACACACAGACAGACTAACACACGCCACTAGACATTTATATTATAGATATATGTATATATGTGTGTGTATGTGTATATATATATATATATATATATATATATATATATGTATATATATATATGTATATATATATATGTATATATATATATATAAATATATATATTACATATATATATATATGTGTATGTATGTATAATATATATATGCATGTGTGTGTGTGTGTGTATATATATATATATATATATATATATATATATATATATATATATATATATATATACATTATATATAATTATTGAGATGAGCAGGTTTCCAAAAGATAAGATTTCTACTCTTTTTTTATTAAATATTATGCATAGATAAGCCCTTACTGGACTATTGAAAAAATGAAAAATTGAAAAATGTTACGTATCATTGCCAAAAACATTACTTGTACTTGCCAAATCAAACCTCTTGACCCAGATGAAAGCTGACATTTTCATCATTAAAGTGACATGTTCTTGAAGAGGTCTTTTGGAAGGTTTTTTTTTTACCTTATTTTGAGCAAACATGTTCTTGGCTTTGTCCGGTCATTGTGAAGTAAGGGAGATTTACAAGTGTGTCTCTCGTCCTCTGTTGTATAATGTGTAAATAAACGTCAGTACTTTTCCTGTTAAAAGCACAGGCATATAAACGTAGATTAGTTCTGCATCAGTAATATATAGTTGTATATTTCATATATATATATATATATATATATATATATATATATATATATATATATATATATATATTTTGTTAATTATTACTTCGATAGTTCCACTCTTTTATATACACATAAAAAGGTACTTTTTCATGTGACTATAATTAATTGAATAGGAGTATATATATCTGTCCGCACTGATGTTCTTGGATTGGTTTGACTTTTGCAAATATTTGTATACAACACAAACCATACTTTAATCAAGAATACAGAAACAATGTTGCCACAATTATTATCACAATAAATTTCATGTAAATATACATTAAGTTAGATAGCCACTTTCCAAGTCCAAAGAACCATATGCTTGGATTAAACAATGAACATGATGAATTATTTTCAAAATCTTTATAATAATTTGTCAAAATCCTTCTTTCTTATTGTGAGCGTTGTTTATATAACTTGTAATTACAGTTTTTGGATCAGAAGTGTCATTGGTTAGGTAATAAACAATGGACTCCAAGTTCAGTCTCAAGGATTAAACAATATCCTCTTGTCTGGGCCGTTAAATAGTCCAAAACTATTCAATGTTGTAAAAGTTCATTTTTAAATGCCTGTAATTCATAACAATAGGTCATAAATTCCAGTCACATTATCAATAAATCAAACTAAACATACAATTTCATATTGATTATTCATAAATCCAAAATTTCCATAAGTAAACATAATATCAATATTTATACCCACTTTGGGGGGTATTCAATTGTTAGTTTTAACGCGCTAAAACACAAAAAAACAAGTGCTCGAAAAAAACTTCATATTATACGGTAATTTTGCGCGTGTAAACAGTTAATACGGTACTTACTCGCTGCCAGCGGGCTGAATTTCAGCTCGCAGCTCAGGGAGCTGCGAGCTGAAATTCTGCGAGTAATTACCGTATTAACGGTAAGATTTTTTGAGCGCTCAATTGTTAGCGTTAACGCTAACAATTGAATACGCCCCTTTATGTCTTACTGACTTATTAATGAGTAGAACATATTTTTACTAATAATATATTTTTCAACTCATCGTACAACACTGTATAAAACTGAGCAACTACTCATCCTAAATAGCATAATTCTTTAGAATTAATTGATAACCATTTAACTACATTTTTTTCCAGATATATATATATATATATATATATATATATATATATATATATATATATATATATGTCTCCTGGTAAAAGAAATGGTACATGATATTTTAACACCATGTTTGAGATTATCATACCTACATACCTAAGTGACATTTTGTATCTGGTATCATGTTCTCTTGGTCTGAGTCTGGTTTTGGTAGTATATGATTAAAAAGTCGATTATAATAATACAAAGTGCATTGTGTACAAATTTTACTCTTAAGAGATTTGCTGACATATATATCAAACTTAGTTGTATCTGTTTGCAGTTCTATATTTAGTTTAGCTTTCTCATTTTATGTAATTTCTAAATCTCTGTCTACATCAAACGTACAAGTTTCTTTATAATCTGGCACATATGTTTTGGGCACTGTAGTCTGTGTATCACATTTATTCATGCTAACTGTAACAACTTGAAGTACTTGTTGTTCTACGGCAGCAATGTATATTCCTGATGCTGTCCTTTATCTGAGGTGTTAACGTTTTAACCTCATTTATTGTTTGATTAAAACAAAAAGGATTTTTTTAATTTTTAATTATGTGTGGTGCTAAAATTATATCTGGAGGTTTAGTCAAGTTATATGTACTTTTAACAATTCAACCATAATCACTAAGATCTCAATTTTGTTCTTGACATTTTATATCATGACTAATGTGTGTCATTCTTTATAAGATACCAGAAATGGTAACATTGGTATGTTTTCACTCAATAAAGGAGTTTTAGTATACACCCAACAATTTGCAACTCCTAATACTTCACTTAGCATAACATGTAATTGGTCAACTGAATATTCTCTCTAGCAATATTCATTATTAACAGACACCATATTAAACACCTTTCTTTTGGTGGAGTACGACAATACTCACAAAAACATTTTAGAATTGATGGTAATCCTTTACAATTTCCGAATTCTCTGGCTTTCTTGTTTAGAAAAGAAGCAGAAATGGTCTTATTAAAATCATCCTCATCTAATATATCAGATGGGCTATCACTTTCTCACCTTCTCCTCAATTCCTTTCCAAAATATATAAATTGTTCCTATAAGACAGGCAACAAGGCTGAAGGTTCTTTGCATCATAAGTCGATAACCATGTAGCTGATTATACATCATCACTTCCATCTTGATTGAAGAGTTTTTTAAAAAAATATTACTCAGTCTCTTTATCTGTGTTCAGTTCTGAGTCCTTTGGTTCCTTTAAGCTTGGGTCTTTGACCTGTTTGTAATGGGAACTGTGAATCCAAGTGTCTTTTTTTCAGCAACCTTTACAGCAGTATCAGTTGATAATAGAACTTGGTTTTAGTAGGACCAGAGCGTAAGAAATTTCTTACCATAACATAGTCTCTAGGTTGTATTTTGTGTGCAGGACCAAGAGCTGCTTCTGGTTGAATGTCTTTGTTCAAGTGTTCTTCTGGGCCTTCTGAAGCTTCTGCAACTGTTTAGACAACTGTATGACATATTGAACACTTGGATCATGATGCAGCTTCAAGTCAGTCTGTGGATTAATAACATATCTTGATTGAAGTCCATATAACAGTTTATATGGAGAGAGATTGAGAAGAGGTTTAGAATGACTCTAATACTATGATAAACTAAAGAAGTGCCATTCCTGTTTTTTTAGTAAGATTAATTATTTTATTAATTACTCCATTATTTCAACTTTCTCTGAAGCTTGAGAATGATATAGTGTATAAAGTTTTTAATCTATTCCTATCATATTACACATTCTTTGAAACACTTTTACTGCGAAATGAGTTCACTACATTTACATACAAATTCTGGCAAAATATTCTTAGCAGTAGGTTGCACTATGTCTGAGGCAGTTAACTAGGCCTCGACCCACCAACAGATATCCATACAAACTAACACATACTGTAACCCTCTTAACTTTCTTTTCTCTCAATTGAATAAAATCAATAAACTAATTTGTAATCTCTTAAAAGGTTATATTAGGCAACTATCTGAACTTAGTAGGTACTATCTTTCCTTCATTGTTCTTAAGACAAATTATACATATTTCACATTTAAACTTACAAACTAGTAATTTCTGGGCATACCAACAAGGTATTACAATTCTAATCATGTTATCTTCTCCCATGCATATTAATCCATGAGCACTTTCTGCCAAAGCTGGTAACAACATTTTTAATGCTACTGGTTTATTTTCTATGTCTACCCAAATTTCATCCTCTGTTTTATAACATTGTCTCATTTTCCATGTATTAATTTCATTCAATGTAGCCTGTTACTGACATTGTCGTAAGTTCTCAAATGTGATATCATGAAAAATCATCAATTGGGTGTGTGACTCTCTTTCTAAAGCTGCTTCTCGAGCTGCTGAGTCTGCTAGTTTGTTTCCTAGTGAGCCTTCATCTGTCTGTTTTGTATGTGCTTGGCACTTAATGACCGCAACCTCTTTTGGCAACTGTATAGCTTCTATCAGTTGTTTGACTGTTTGTGCATGTGATATAGCTGTTCCTGTTGATGTTAGGTAACCCCTATGTTTCCAAATAGCTTCAAAATCATGAACTAAGGCAAACGCGTAACGTGAATCTGTGTAGATATTTACTCGTTTTCCTACAGCTAGCTGACATGCTGTGATGAATGCTGTAAGTTCGGCTACCTGAACTGAGTGTAAGCCTAATGACTTAACTTCAATTATCTCATTATGTATAGTGACTGCATATCCTGTCACTAGTGAACCATCATGTGTTTATCTATGAAACATTTTCATCAGTAATGAAAATTTAATCTAGATTTTCCAATGTAGTCTTAGAAATGTCTGGTCATACAGAAAAACTTACACATTTACTTAATTCAATCATGCTCATTTTCTTCCTTGTCCTGTGAGGTTTCTGAGGGCAACAATGTAGCACGATTGAGATTCTGACATTTTTATATTGTAATGTTAGTAGGAGTAATGCAATTTTATTTAATTTCCCATTGTATAAACCTTGCTATAGACACATGTCTAGTCTGTGCACTATTCAGGAGTTGTGCAACAGCACGAGGGACAAACAAAGGTAACCCACTCTGCAACACAATATACTGTGTCTTTTTCACAAGAATAGCTGCTATGGCTATAAACCTTAAACATGAAGTTAATACTTTTGCTACCTATCTAATTGTACGCTAATTATCTTCTAAATATTCTAAACAGTGTTATCATCAGTACAATAGAAAACATTTATTATAATTGTGAATGCCTAATGCCGGGGTAAAGGCTAGAGTCTATTAATCTATTCAAATGCCTCAATGGATTCAGGAATGTCTGGCATATAGCTGTGGCTGAAAATCCTGTTATTCACTGGCTACAGAATGTACTGCTTTTATTTCTTTTTCTCTTTTTTTTTTTTTTTTAATTATTCTGAGGTAGAGGGTGTTCAAATATCAGGACCACCCTTTACAAAATCTAAATATCTCTGGCCAGGTGTCAAACAACTTAACCTTGTTAATACATAAATTAATTATCTCCTTGGATACTCCTGAAAGAAAACACAATAATTGTTTAGTATCTTTACAACAGAACATTATTCACATATTCTGGTCACCTGTGCGTACAAAAGATTGCAAATTATTCTACAAACATTCTAACAAATAATTAGAACTGTCTATGAAACCTTAGAAAGATTGAACCCCCCCCCCCCCCCCCGTAGGTAACAGCAAATGAAAATATTGTGAATAGTTCTTATTAGCATTAAAAATCAACTGCACAATCTATGACTGTAATAAATAGATCTGCATCGAAATGCAGGGCGGGATCCAGTCATTTGTCCGTTCTGTGGTACAAAATGTCTTCAGGCTCAGATTTACATATGCTGAGCTCCTCCTCTTGGCATGGGAATAAAACATCCACCTCATTCCATAGGACGAGGGAGATGGGAGGACAGGCATCTTTGTAACATGGGGAAACTACAAACGAACTGAAAACTGACGCAGATAAAGATCCCACTATGTAACACTACACAGATGTTATTTTCAAAGCAAAACAACTACTATTTTTCAATGCAACTATTTTCTGATAACGCTAACATAAAACACAGGTTTTGTTGCCATTTTTCAAATAACAAATATTGTAATTCAAACAGCAAAGAATTCTCAAAGTTTAAACACGCACACATTGTGTTCTGTGATCAGAGATTCGCACTGGGCGTAGATTAGAACGCTGACATGCCAAGAGTATTGGGCAATCCCTCTGAGAATATTCTAACATACATTACATTTGAAAAATCACTATTTAAAACATATTAAAAACCTTGTTTAAGTATTTATCTCCTGTCTCTATGCTGCTCCAACACTGACAAATACAATTTGTTCACTTAATACATCCATAAACGTTCATCAAATCTTAAATTTAATCTGGACATCTTCCAGATTCATAAAGCCAGCATATTTTTTAACAAACTTTTATGATGTTCAATAACTGTTTCTAACACAAATACAACTACAACTTACACCATTCAAACACGAGCTTTCTACTGAATCTGAAACCTCTTTTTTTTTTCCCTATCTCCCTGCCGTTCTGAAATGAAAAGTAAAGGCACAATTTCTTTATCGTTTGGCCACATTATTAAAACCAGCTGTTTCACTGAAATTACTCCAAGGAAATAAACTCTGGAGTGCGCCTTCCCAAGATAAACCCAAGAGAAGTTAACACTTAGCTTGCAACTGGACGTTTATCTATAAAGCCTTTTAAAACCACATTTGCTTATTGCACAAGTCTTAACAGGAATTACAGAAGATCAGACAAAATCATCTTTAGTCTACTGTCTTTACCAACAGACTTATTTACACATATACATATTTATTCACACCTCTGTCTCCAAGATGATAAAGAAATCAAATGTCCAGCATTTATTGCAATTGAGCTGAGTGGATACCACAGCCCTAGAATGACAGAAGTATGAGACAGAGATACCATATCATTTTATCATATATAGAACAAATAATTCACTGATCAATAATATTAACACAGCTGAAGTAAGGTTTGTAATTCTAAAATCAGATGAAGTAATTTACACATAGACAGCAGGACAGTTATTAATTGTTAAATAGCTTTGTTACCAGACCCGTCCTCTGGAACCATAGCTCGATGTAATTCCAACATCTTTTTAGTTATAGTTCCTATATGCATCTATTTATATGAAATACTCACAATATTCTCAAGTTACAATGCACAATATGCAGTGAACTAATAGTATTTTCACGAAAAACACAATTAATGACACATGCAAAACATCAGGATATAAAAAACCAAAACATTCAGTTATTCAGGGAGAGCTGAAACATGAGAACATATACGCTGCGCTATGGCTATGTCATATTTTTTTTTCTCTGCTTTCTTTTGAAATATATACAATTTTGACTGCTCATATCACTTATTAACAACTAACAATAACATTTTAACTGTCTTATTTTTCACTTTACTCTTATAAGAGAATTTTATCCCTCATTACGTCTATGGTTCAACATTAATAATTCCAGTCTCTGGGAAACACATTTTATTACTTCTTTTATTATTTTCCCCCAGCACCACTTTTCAGAGTTTCATGCAATCAGAATTGAAACTCTACAGGCACACTTTTGCCCGGGTGCTACCTTTCCTCTTCTTGGCAATGAAATCTCATATCCTGATTAGAGATTCCATTAGTCTCAAGAGATATGTCTTTTGCGAGGAACAGGCATTTCTACTCACAAATTAACTTATTAACTTTCCAAATAAGTCTACAGAGTAGTTCACAAACATCACAATGCCTTCTGCCAGATATAGGTGAACAGCCTATACTGTAAAAGCATTTCATTTAACACATTACCTTTGCAAGTTACATATCTTAACTTTGCAAACAAGTATACACAGTGTTAAAACACTAAAATGTCTTTTGCCAGTTATGGGTGGCCAGTCCATACTGAAAAAAGGCACATTTTAGTAACTTTTAAAACTAACAATAGTTTAGGCAGAAACACATTAATAACACATTTAGCAATAAGGTCATAGATTATTTTACCTTTCAGCTACCAACCCCTCTTCCCTCTGTTCACTCACCTCTTCGAGTACAGATATAAAACACTCTGATACCCATCGAGTGTTCTGGTCAGCATCT
Organism: Mixophyes australis; assembly: GCA_036250195.1. Taxonomy (NCBI): domain Eukaryota; kingdom Metazoa; phylum Chordata; class Amphibia; order Anura; family Limnodynastidae; genus Mixophyes; species Mixophyes australis. The sequence goes on along the minus strand of JAVHZZ010000002.1, from coordinate 417,214,890 downwards.
CCAGCATCTCCAGCTTCTCCCCCCTGACGAGGTGGTGCTGAACAGAGCAAACAGTCATGGGTGAAAGTTGGACACAAGCCCCCATATATGTATGTGTATATACATACATGTGTGTATATATGTATATACATATACTTATGTCTAAATACACATAAATATATATGTATAAGTGTGTGTATGTATATATATATATATATATATATATATATATATATAGTAATGTATTATTAAAGTAATTCTATCGTTTTCAAATAAGCATTGCATAGGTGATTGTATTGTGTTTCCAACGCACAAAGTGATTTATTTTAGCAGATGTAAAATGTTAACAGTTCAATACATGATTATAGTATAATACAGTACAGTACAGCCAATACCAAAAGATACATACATACCGCTGCGCTTGCATGCAGCTATGATATACATTCAGTGTTACAGAGTGAACAATGCAGATGACGTGGCTTGCTTCTATACGTCCAGACTTCGGGTGGGTCCAGGGTAAACAGGTCATAGGCTAGTTCAAACTAAAGAATCCAAAGGTGGGGGTCATCTCTCCAGGGGATGTGCTCCTTTCTTCCCGCCAAGTCTCCAGTTACAACTAGTCTATTAGCATTTTATAGTCAGCATCATATTAAGGGTTTATTTCCTAACATCAATAACTAGAGTATGCAATGTGCGATCTCTTCACCGAATGCATCGGACAGCTGCTGATGTATAGGGGATTAGAATGATATCAGACATGACACATTTCCTATAACCTGAACCTTAAATAACACTGAGGTGTACATATACTCATAATATATAAACTAATAATAAACTAAATACTATCTGCTCATAAATCACTGTAGAATGGATTCAATATGAATATGAATTATATAAATAACTAAATGATGTAATGCGAGTGTGTATGTGCGTATTTTACAGTGCGATTGCAGTATGCTGAGTGCAATCGACCAATAAAACAATATGAACCAATATACTTTCATTCATCCAATTATACGACTTCGACAGTATATATATCTTTATGTATGTATATGAACGCATATGTAGTATATGTGTGTGTCTATATATATATATATATATATATATATATAATATATATAGATATATATATATTTAATATCTATAATATAAATGTCTAGTGGCGTGTGTTAGTCTGTCTGTGTGTATGTGGAAAAAATAAAACCAAGCTGCAGCGCCACCTGCTGGGCGGAGTTATACACTGACCTACTAAATTCTTAGTGTGTGTGTAAAAAAAAATCAGAAAGGGCTGAAATTTGGTATACTAAGATGTTTTTAATTTGTTAATTTAATTTGTTAATTGTTAAAAGTGTTTATAAAGATTTAAAAAAAAAAAAAATATATATTTCTTGAAGGAGAAGTGACAGTTGGGAGTGGTTGGTGGTTGCCGGGGGTGACAGTGGGGAGTGGTTGGTGGTTGAGGCCTGGGCTATGGCCCAAATGCATGACAAGAACCTTTTTAACACCTTAAGTAGCTTGATTTGACTAGAATGCATGAGTATCATGCACGGGTTAACTTGTGTGTATATATATATATATATATATATATATATATATATATATATATAATACACATTTTGAACACAGACTTAGGAGATTTCCTATTTGTTTGCAGTAGCCATTTACTCTGCAGTATATACAGTATCATGATCTTTGGTTGTGTTTGTCTTATATGTGAAAATTAGTTTTATACAGTGCCCTGCAGGTACTGCTCTAAAATCTAAAATGTTAATGCTTTTAATGAAAAATCATCTTCATCTGAGATGAAAGATGAATATGAGGCAAACAGAATGTCACCTTTCATTTCTCTGTATTTCATTCTCATTTTCAGGAAAGCATGCTCGATTAGGTTTATAATGGAAGATTGACTTGGCCACTGCAAATATCTTTAATCTTGTTGAAGGGCTAGGTTAGATTGGTTGTGTTTTGGGTGATCGTATTGCTGCAGGATGAAGAAGTGGCCAATATCCTCTTGTGTCTGTGCATCTGCTAATACAATCATTAGTTGCAGTGTCAAACTCAGGATTTTTATAGGGGGTTTACAAATGATTGAATTTGGAACAGAGTTTTGACTGTTAACTCCTGTGCCTCCCCAGCTCATGACCCAGCATGCCAGAAAAGCTGCTTGCATGGCATGCTGGAGCATGTTCCACAGCAGTGGGAGAGTCCAGTGTGTGAGTCATGTGACCAGGCACAATGAGATGGTTTTGTAAATAACGCTTTAAACAAAAAGGTATAGATCTGACCCTGATTTGTAACCGCAAATTAATACATTATTTAGCTTTAAACAGATATTATTAGGTTTGCAATATTAGTAGCATTTAGATAAATAATTTATATTGGGCATACTATTCCTAAGCTAGTAGATAATAAATCATATTACGGGTGGGGATCATCTTCCTTCATAGTTCTCTAGTTGGCTCCTTGACACACAGACACTGTTAGCCAGACACTGTTTTTCTAGGCTGCACTTTTAAGAAGTGGGGTGGAGACTCCTGGTGACAGTGCAGCTACATGAGGGGCGGAGACTCCTGGTCACAGTGCAGCAACGTGAGGGGCAGAGAATCCTGCTGACAGAGCAGCAACGTGAGGGGCATAGACCATACTTGACAACTTTTTGGCGTCCGGGAGCCTCCCTGGGGGAGGTGGGCATGCGGGGGGGCGGGGCTCCTAAATCGTGTCATTTTGAATCACGGCATTTTGGCCCTAATTCTGCCCACACTGGGAAGTGGGCAGATGCGGGAGATTGCCACACTCTCCCGGGAGTCCGTGAGACTCACCCGAAATGCGGGCCGGGAGAGTTGGCAAGTATGGCTTAGACTCCTGGTGACAGTGCAGCAATGTGAGGGGTGGAGACTCCTGGTCACTGTGCGTATGTAGCAATGAGAGGGTGAAGTATTGCCATGGATATGTCTGTTCTTTTGTAATGACAGGCAGAACAGGCACCAGTATTTGAGTGCTCCTCCTGATTCAAATTAAGAAGGGTTTGTGGTAGAGATGGGCAGGCTCGGTTCCCCGAGATCCGAACTTCCGGAATCCGAGTCCCGATCCGAGTCGGCTCGGTACTCTCCCGCCTTAGGATTAGGCTTTTTTTTATTTTGGAATTAGGATTCCAAAACGAGGAAAAACGTCATCGTGACATTGTCGGATCTCGTGATTTTTAGACTGAATAAATAGCCGCCACCATGGCGATCCCAGCTCCATTTGACAGAGGGAGAGAGAAGGGTTGGGTCGCAGGAAGAGAGCAGTAATACAGCAGTAATAGAGCAGGAAGAGAGTAGTAGGAGGCATTTTTCCTCATTCACAATACCAGTGTTTGGGGTGTCAGATAATCCCCTCTTGTAGAAAAGCTATTTTCTGGTGCTGAAATTCTAATATACCAGCACTATATATTTCTGAATTTGCACTACAAGTGTTTGGGGGTGTCACATATTCCCCCCTTACAAAAAAACCTATTTGCCTGCTTAAATACAAATACATCCAAGTACTGACACATCTCTAATGGCAGATTCCAGCGGAGATGAATTAATAGTCTGTGATGATGATGTACACACTGATGAGGGTGGGGATGATGCTAAAGATGGTGATGACAACTTCTTTTTGAAAGTGTAGGGTATAATCTACCCCCAAAGAGAAAAGGAGCTTGTGGCATTTCTATTTATTGTACAGTCTTTGCAGGCTGCTTTTTTTCCAATTTCACTATTATTGTATGGGAATAATATACACCTAAACACAAAAGCTGCTTTGGGCATTTTTATTTATTGTACAGTCTTTATAGGCTGCTTTTTTAACTTCCACTATAAGTGTAGGGTGTAATATACAGTTAGACACCCAACTGCTATAAATTTCAATAGCTCTTTTTAGTGCGTTGTCTTGCACCCTGGATTGGTGTGTGTCGGATAAAAGCACACATCTCGGGGGGGCAGCACTCGTTGACATGTATTAGCTGTAGAATTACCTCACTTATCCAAGAAACTCGTGAAGCTCTCGTTGCAATGTTTCCTAGATGTGGTAGGAACTGCCGTGTGTTTGTGTCATTTCTCTGTCGCTTAGCATCCACCATCTTTTTCTGAAAGTGGATGAAAATAATATTGTGACCTGTAAGGTGGTCAAAATTGAATGGAAATGACTGGAAATTAGTGTTAGTGAGGTTAATAATAATGTAGGTACAAAATAATACCTAAATTATGTTATTTTAGCCCAAAAAATTGAATTTTGTAAAAAATAGCAAAACAAAACCAAAACCAAAACACGGAAGGGCACTTATGGCAAAACCAAAACCCGAAGGTAATCCAGATCCAAAACACGGGGGTCAGTGAGCATCTCTAGTTTGTGGGCAATGGAAAACCCCCTACATGCCTGAAGGGCATTATAACTGAAACTAAAAGACCAGGGGGTATATTTACTAAACTGCGGGTATGAAAAAGTGGAGATGTTGCCTATAGCAACCAATCAGATTCTAGCTTTTATTTATTTAGTGCATTCTACAAAATGACAGCTAAAATCTGATTGGTTGTTATACTCAATATCTACATGTTTTCAAACCCGCAGTTTAGTGGAAGCTACAACTCTACGTCCACCGTGTTTCACAAGTCATACACCACTCATACACTGTATTATCACTTTGAATTTTACCTTTGTCTGATTTGTCAAAAACACTTCCAGACCTCTACTTGCTCATCATTTCTGTTGTTGGTGCTGATGTGAGGTTTATATATTGCCGAGCAGTGTTTATGATTCTGCTGTGATACGTTCCCCCCAGCACTGTGGACATTGAAGGTTTATTTCCTAGACCAACCAGGTGATTGTCAGTTGTCAAGTACACCAATGACACCAATGGTACTCTTATTTCATATTGTTGATTTTGCTATGTCCTGGTTCTGTGATTTTGTTCTAATTGAATTCTTCTTTTTTCATCACAAATTGCTTGTTTTCCTCTCATAGATGTCACATTATGGTGTAGGCCTATTCCTAACCTCTTTGATATTGTGACACTCTTCTTGGCAGTCCTTCCCCATGACAAATTTATTTGTAACTTATCAGTTTTAAAATATTCCTTCAACCAAATCCATAATGTGACCGCCTATGCCACCCTGTCTGTTGTTGCTGAGAATTGGCTGGGCTTACTTTCCCACCGTTCCCTTTCTTTATCCCAAATGCACCCTCTAACCACAGTAGGAGGGGCTTAAGCTGCTGCCACCACTGGACGTCTTAACGGCATCCAGAACCGCGTTCCTTCTGGGTAACTGTCACTGCTTGTGTACTCCGTTGCTGGTATACCTGGGCTGGTACCCCTGACCTCTTCCTAGAGATCAGGATTGCTGAAGTTATCCCACCTGGCCTATCACACTGGCCAGGGCTGCTGGTTAGCGGGCAGAGTGGTGGTACCGGAAAGCTGGGTCCAAACCTCAGGACAGCCGGGAATGGATTAGAGTTGCGTCTAATCTGTAGGTCACAGGAATTTCAGCATGGAAGAAGTTGTTAAGCAGGTCTTTGAAGCAAGTGATGTTTATTTTCTCAAGTGCCCTGATAAGGACGGTTCACACTGGTTTAAGGTACCAGTGATCAAGAGGTCAGAAGAAACAAGAATGATACATTTCAGTAGAAACCAGTGATGTTTTATACAGTTTTGGACACAGCCTCACAGGGTAAGCCAGTGTTGGTCGCTCACATTGAATAGACTTACTTAGCATTTTCTGCTATCAGCAAAACAGACTCCCTTCCCACATATGCCTAATTGAAGATTTCTTCTAGCAAAGTTACAAAACCCCAAACAAGACATTTCCATACATAACATATCCCAATGTAACACAATAAGTGCATTTACAAATATACATTGGTACCTGAACCACTAATTGAAATACAATAAATTATTACCACATGATCCAGCCACAAATAAGTTATATATGTGATCCAGCCACACATAATCATTAAGAAATATGATTTTAATATAAAAACAAGGCATGCTGCGGCTTACTCTTCATTTGAAAAGCAAATCTGGTCCCCATCATTTCATTATATGAACTTCTTGTATAGCCCCATAGATTGTAACCTTTCTAGCAGGACCCTCTTACTTCTCTGTCTGTCTCTATTACCCAGTATTGTTTTATTACTGTGTTTGTTCCCAATTGTAAAGCGCTAAGGAATTTTCTGGCGCTTATAAATAATTGTTGATGATGATGATGATTATGATGATATAGCACGTAAGTTCTTGTCACACATCCAACTATTTTGGTGACTCACAAATGTTTCCTGATACTGATTAGTTCTACTGACTTCAAAGGGAAAGGAAAAGACTAAGGGCTAGATTTACTAAGCTGCGGGTTTGAAAATGTGGGGATGTTGCCTATAGCAACCAATCAGATTCTAGCTTTCATTTATTTAGTACTTTCTACAAAATGACAGCTAGAATCTGATTGGTTGCTATAGGCAACATCCCCACTTTTTCAAACCCGCAGCTTAGTAAATCTAACACTTCTCAGCTCTTTCATGCATCAGGAAATACCTAATCAATAAGATTCACCTAGCAGCCAATTGGCAAATTACTTATGCTCAGCTGCAATAAAAAGGGAAGAAAAGAAGGGTTGGAGGCACTATCAGTCCAGTTCAGTGTTATACTGAAAGCATTTTATGAAATCATATCTTTATTACAAATTATTAATAAGAAATTAACTTTTTTTATGTGCAATTTTTTTGCTGTTTTTGCCCCCAAGTGAAAATATTGATAAAATATAGTGATAAGCAGAAATAAAGATTGTGATCAAGATTAAAAAAGGTGGTAATAATCTTACAACTGTGACAATTTGTTACAGGAGTACACCCCATAAAGAGAAAAAAATATATAAATAGACGAATACAATAAAAATTAAAGATAGATATAGGGTAAGTTCTTAGGTAATTTTATATGTACAGAAACTGAAAAATGTGAATATCCTGTGTGAATAGCAAACTAATGTTGTTAAATTACTTATGCTCACCTAAAAAAATTGCTTTTGTTTGTAAATATTGAAGTATCTGACAATGTCACACATTAAGTTTTTTGTGACCAGAAAATTGCACTGTGACATTAAGCTAAATGTCAAAGGCTGTTCCCCTGTTACACCGGAGCGTTCCGGCTGTCATAGCTCAGTTCCATGGGCACACCAGAGCACCCCGGCTGTCAGAGTGCCCTCTATCAATTTAATGTCAGACCATGGAATCCCTGATAACTTTAGAACACTGCGACTTTCAGGTCATAAGACCCCGACATTCTGCTTTAACTCAAGTGGGCTGGAGTACCCTGAAATTAAGGGTGAGATTCTGTACTTTTGCATCAAATTCAGCTTATAGTATTAACTATTAAGTGGCAATAGGTCAGGTTTTCTATGACCTCTTAACGCAGAGATAGAAAACCTCCTATTTCCATGATTTAACAATATCGACGTAGATTCTGTCTGGCAGCGTTAAGAGTAATCTTACTGCTTCTCCAGCCAGTTCTTTCAATATCCCCTGCTATTCCTTTCTGAGTCGGTGATAGCTATAGAGGATTGCAGGGGTGCATGTTCTGCCACAACCCTTGTTAAGTAGGCTTCTCCATGCTTAGCACGGTGGCGCTTCTGCTAGAATGTGATAACTCCTTGTGATAGAAATTAAAATAATAATCCCCAAAATTGAATAATCACTGCTGTTTGGAGAGAATATCATATACCCAGACATGGTTACCACGCATTTTATCCTACATTCACAGTGAAGAGTAATGCTTAATAGCTAAATGAGGTGGTGAATGTAAGGAGCAGTGTGGTTTAAGATCAGGGTAATTTTTAAATGTAATTTACCATATTTTAGTCATGTTACTCTAAATTACAGAAACAATCCCTATCCAGGAATCCCTAAAGGTGCTGACATGCACAGTTTTTCTCACAATGTGATCATATTCAATTTCATCTTACAATTATTGCTATATGAGGTTGCACACGTCATTGTAAGATTATCCACGTTTTCAACACAATTGCGTTACAAAATATCTAAATACGTAGAGATTAATCGAAAACTTCTAGCAGAAATATGTTTGTCGGTGATTTAACAGTTTAATGCCTAGCACTTGAAAATAATTGTATCTATGTGTGTCTTCAATCTTTAGTAAATAAAGTATATTTGATTGTTCTGCTTGTGAAAACAGTTCATAAAACCATTGCCTGAGTGAGCTCCTTCAGTTCCCCAGTATTCAAGCCCCCATACCTATATGTATGTCTTTTTATATAAAGAATGAAATGAGAGAAGAATTACCATAACGGACTTCAATATTTCAGAATGTAATCTTTACCCAACTGAGCAGAAATAATAACACGTGTCATGGTTTTTGTTGCAGACTGTACGGCATGGCTTTCCATACCAACCCACTGCTTTGGCTTTTGACCCTGTCCAGAAAATTCTGGCGATTGGTACACGGACCGGAGCTGTACGCATGTATCCTTTTCTATTGCTGTAGATTTGATGCTCCTTACAATGAAAAAATATCCAGCATATAGGTAAGAAGACTTCTAATTCACATAATTAAACTGCAAGAATGTAACATTCAGTCCAGGAGTGTGAGGCTTAAACACGGTCTGTGTATCATTCTATATGGCTAAACTCACCAAAGCATCGCTGACTTTATGTTGTTTCAATGGAAATTAAACTGGGCTTTTAACATTTTATTACCTTGAATTGTAGTTTAATATATTAATTGGTCTTTTATGCTATTTTTTTATTATTTTGGCAGAAAATATATAAATTTGGAAATGAAAATGAGATGGGAAAGCAGAAAAGGTATTAGGAGGATGAAAGCTCTTACCTGCAGATAAACTGAGGCCAAACAAATCTAGAGGCAAAATATATCATTGTTCATAAAGAGAGAAAGGAGGATAAAGCTGGATCAATGGGTCATTTAACAATAACAACTTGATTTTTATGAGAATAACAATAATTTAATGACAATATAATGAGACAATAATGTTGGACGTTTATTAAGACGCCAGCACCAAAAAACAAATTGAAAAAGCACTGCATGGTGCATGCAACATATTTAGAATTGTAGTAGCTTTGTTTTATGTACTTGCAGGTTTTTCTCAATTCCTGTCACTAAAATGGAAGTGGTTTGCAAGCTGAAACTAGCAACATATTTGACAGACAAAATGGTACATCTCTGATACAAGTAACATTTATATAGACTTTGTGTAGGGCAGGTGCTGAATAGCCACAGATAGACACAGAAAGTAACTTTCCAAAAATACATTTGGAACAGGGGGCCCCAGTTCGTGCGAGTATATCTATATGCTTGGTGTGCCATGTGTAGAGTGGCACACAGCTTTGTGAAAAGTAAATTGCTTGATAAGCACAATATAGGGCAAAAGAATATATTTATTTACACGTCTTCATACACTTTAAAAGGATTCTAAAGAAAGATCGTCATACAGGCCTATGAGCTTTTTCCTTTAAAAATGCCAGACTGAGGAGTGTAAAATAAGGACTTTCATTCTGAAACCCATGTACCTGGACTAAGTGACAGAAAAAAAACCTTTAGAATTTCTAATGATCTGCCGTCTGTCTGGACGTAGCAGTGTTATCCTTAGCCTGTGGTTGAAGTGAGCACTTCTCCTACTGCCTTCATTGTGAAACTATAAAATTCCATTCACTTACATTCCCATTACAGTTACGATACAGTAACGTCTAAATTTCCACTTTGATATATTCTGGTATATATTTGGTATATTCATAAAAACTGCCATTTTGCAATTTAACATGATTATCTTCTGGATATGACATGAAGTCACCAAGAATAGCTGAGGTCCTGTGATTTGTTGGAAATAATTCTCTGCATATTATCATGCTTTGTCAACCAAGTCTACAACATAGAAAAATCTTCCCAACACAGCATATTAGTGTTATTTTCAATATGAGTTCATATTGTTTATAACAGTTTAAGGTAACAGATGTACTTTGAGATATTTATCTTTTTTTTTTTAAACTGGAATCCTAACTGTCAATGTGCCATTGTTCTGGGGCCCTAACTGTCAATGTGCCATTGTTCTGGGACCCCAACTGTCAATGTGCCATTGTTCTGGGACCCCAACTGTCAACGTGCCATTGTTCTGGGACCCCAACTGTCAATGTGCCATTGTTCTGGGACCCCAACTGTCAACGTGCCATTGTTCTGGGGCCCTAACTGTCAACGTGCCATTGTTCTGGGGCCCTAACTGTCAATGTGCCATTGTTCTGGGTCCCTAACTGTCAATGTGCCATTGTTCTGGGTCCCTAACTGTCAATGTGCCATTGTTCTGGGGCCCTAACTGTCAACGTGCCATTGTTCTGGGGCCCTAACTGTCAATGTGCCATTGTTCTGGGTCCCTAACTGTCAATGTGCCATTGTTCTGGGTCCCTAACTGTCAATGTGCCATTGTTCTGGGTCCCTAACTGTCAATGTGCCATTGTTCTGGGACCCCAACTGTCAATGTGCCATTGTTCTGGGGCCCTAACTGTCAATGTGCCATTGTTCTGGGGCCCTAACTGTCAATGTGCCATTGTTCTGGGACCCCAACTGTCAATGTGCCATTGTTCTGGGACCCCAACTGTCAATGTGCCATTGTTCTGGGGCCCTAACTGTCAACGTGCCATTGTTCTGGGACCCCAACTGTCAATGTGCCATTGTTCTGGGGCCCTAACTGTCAATGTGCCATTGTTCTGGGGCCCTAACTGTCAATGTGCCATTGTTCTGGGACCCCAACTGTCAACGTGCCATTGTTCTGGGACCCCAACTGTCAATGTGCCATTGTTCTGGGACCCCAACTGTCAACGTGCCATTGTTCTGGGGCCCTAACTGTCAACGTGCCATTGTTCTGGGGCCCTAACTGTCAATGTGCCATTGTTCTGGGTCCCTAACTGTCAATGTGCCATTGTTCTGGGTCCCTAACTGTCAATGTGCCATTGTTCTGGGTCCCTAACTGTCAATGTGCCATTGTTCTGGGACCCCAACTGTCAATGTGCCATTGTTCTGGGGCCCTAACTGTCAATGTGCCATTGTTCTGGGTCCCTAACTGTCAACGTGCCATTGTTCTGGGACCCCAACTGTCAACGTGCCATTGTTCTGGGACCCCAACTGTCAATGTGCCATTGTTCTGGGACCCCAACTGTCAATGTGCCATTGTTCTGGGACCCCAGCTGTCCGGGTGCCATTTTTGTTAATCAACACATAACCACCCAGTCTGTCTAAAACTGACTAAATCCCCCCAAAGATCTCACACTTACTATTAAACACAAAGTCGTGCCACCATTACAATTTAGTCCAAGAGCTCATATTCTTAGGAAGTCTTCAGTTACTCCCAGACTTATCCTAATATCACAACCTAATTTATTCCACATTATTGTAAACCCAACATTGGGTAAATGTAGTATTATGGAAACCAAGCCTATCTGACACATGAATTCTTTAAAATTACGAATGCAGACCATTATAAAATGGGATTTAATATGACAGAGTCACAATGCTTTTCGAATAAAAATATTGATAACAAATTGGGATAGAGAATTATAAATACAACACAGTTAAAACAGTTTTAAAATAACACTGGAATAACTACACTCACATACTTTTCACATAATCTGCCATCTGTGGGAAGGCTAGAAGGTTGATCATTTATCAGTAGCAGAATGGCCCCCACAAACCAGCAATTTCCCAAATCATTCCATTGCCTTTTAAGTCTTGTTCTTTATTGCACAACCCCTCATCTTTGTTTCTTAACTGAAAGAGGTGTTCTGATATGCTAATCTGTTCTACAACCAATTTATTGCCCTTCTGTCCAAATATGGTTCTAGTAATAGGTTCATAAAGCATACTATAACTTCGTTCTGGAACATAGCAGAAATATGGCATTACTTCCACTAAACATGTTATAATCTTCTGTCCATATGCATAGGAAACATGATTACGTTATATTGATTCTTTGAGGAGCAACATCATTCTTACAAGTTTTTATGTACCCTGTATATGTCATTGACACAAGGCATCCGGTCACTTTCTGGGGTTGCAAATTCATATAGAGGTCTTGACAAACAGTGATTGTGATTGTTGCTTTGACCCATTATACTTCCCCTAAGGATTATATACTGAACATTGATTGACCCAAATATTTTCAGGACAAATCTTTTATGAAACTTGAAACGTTTAACTAAGCAATACAAAAGGTTTCATTGCCCCTATGTGATAACAGAGCATCTTTAATTAAATAATCTGGATAAGGTGACAGAAAGCAGCCTCTAAATGTTTGTTTCCTTTATCACAATACATTAACCCCTTGTTTGCTTACACACATAATTTTGCTTGAATTCAGATACAAGGATAGAGCATAACAACATGAACATTATTATTTAGATTATAAACATTACATATTCTATATTATTTATTATATTCACAATTATCCTGATTGTCATGACATTAGTGTTCTCTGATAAAATATCAAAGGTACAGTTGTGTAGGTAGAGCTGAAGCTGCAACACGTGTATCTCTGTGCAATGTGAAGTTACTTGTGGGAATGGTGCTGTGATTTCATTAGACATGTGGTCTGCAGTGTACAGGATGAAAGACTATTAGCAATCGTATCACGCACTGGGTGCAGTGCAGATCAAGCCATCCCTCCTACCTAATCCCGCAATAATGATTTTCTTCTGTATCACCTCTAAGCGAGCACCTTGACTCAAAGAGCAGGAATAGCATGACTTGCTTCCTTATTTCTCACACATTTCTTTTTTATTTCATTGTAGTTTGTTACCAATGCTGTAGAATTTGTGTATTACATAAACCTAAGAATATGTAATATATAATAGTATCAATCCTGTATGGAATTATTATTGTTATTATTATTATCTTTATTATTATTATTATTATTATTATTATTATAATTATTATTAGGTGCTGATAATCACTTTACCAACCATTACATACATTAAATCTGGGCATGTATCTATTGGATTTACCAATTCATGTGACTACCCCCTGATATCACAGAATACACTGAGATAATGGGTCCCATATGCCTGTATGACTCTTGCAGTAGTGGTTGGTGCTCAGGGACACTCACCCAGGTATTTTCCAGGCTGCAGTGTTTGTTCTCCATAAAGTTAGGGCACTTCAGTGTGTCATATGGATAATTATCTGACATGATTCAAGGCTAATTCCACTATCTTTACAAGGAGCTTTAGAAATGAAACCCACAGTCACTTTCCTGGATGGTGGAGGTCCCTTCTCCTGGGAACTCTTCCTCTTTGGGGTAACTCGTGATGAAATTGGGCCTCTGTAATGGAGGATGTGACGTGAAGAGGAGGCTGTGGCGGAGCACAATGCTGGGCCAACCTGTCACGTCTTCACTCCACCACTACAGCTTGCTGTCTTAAATACATTTCAGAGTCCCAGTGCCAATAATTAACACTCCGGGCCCCTTATTTATTAATATGCGGTGATAACCCAGACATAGAAAATCTGCAGTTTATTATAAAAATTTGGCTGTATCAACTGAGTGATACTCAGCTGCCCAGCGATACTGTCTGGAAGCGGTAGGAGTAGTCTTACTGCTTCACTGGGCCAATCTGTTCATGCATCACCTGGTAAAAAATACAGTTTTATAAAATGGTTAGTGGTTCTGTTGGATTTTTTTTTAATTTAAATAAATAAAACATTGTTTCATTCAAAATATCCTGTTATGGTGATAGCGAGTAGAGAATATACCACCACAATCCATGTTACATAGGCTTTGCTAAATGATGTTAAAGTTTTCACTGGAGAAACCACCCATAGACAGGTAGAGGCACTATCTCTGGTGAAAACACCCATTGCCACCGGAGATATGGCTTTCCTCAGCTTAATAAATAGAGCCCTGGGTATTCTAATGTCAATGTAATGTAATTACAATACGAACTAAAAGTGGCATTGACCTCAAAGGTATATTTCCCACATACTGATAAATTGTGCAGTAAGTGGCTTTGTTGGAACTTACCATCACTTACAATCCACTTTGGATTTACTGCAGCCAGATAGAAATTCCTTGCTGGCTATAGCTATTTACAACCACCCAACTGGAGAGCACTGTTTACAAGAACGCTTATAATTAAAGATCAAATCTGTAGACCTTGCTGTATGACAGCATTTGGTCCACAAGCAAATAATTATAATCTGTTTGTGACCTTCTTGTAAATACTTTGAAAGCACCACTAGACGATATGGGGTTAACAAGTAAAAGCAGCTTTTGTATTTACCCTTTTCCCTCACCTTCCTGTCCCCAGTGGGGCACTTGTGCATTGTGGGTAGTTCTGCCCTGAGCCAGTGTATAGAGAACTACGTGCTTTCTGTTTCAGTAAGCTTGTAATAAACATGTCAGTATTTTTAAATCAATCTTAAAACATACTCCTGTTTTGAAAATCACATAGTAACAGTAGTTATAGTAGAGATGTTCACTGACCCCCGTGTTCTGGTTTTGGTTTTGGATCTGGATTAGCTTCGTATTTTGGTTTTGCGTGTTTTGGTTTTGGATACCGATTTTTCTCTCTCTAAAATCCTTTTTTTTTTTTTTGCTAAAATCACATATTTTTGCTTCCCCCCCCTACATTATTATTAACCTCAATAGCACTATAGCAAATTGCTTACATTGGAATAAGATCTTTAAAGTGTAGGATACACTTACAGCATATCATTCGAGTCAGGGAGTTTATTAAAATAAATTAGCAACGTTGCTACCTCATGTATATGTAGCGCCTGCGGGGAACAGGACAGACGCGACACAGAAGAACTTACTTTGTAAACGATGGTCACCTCCAGTCCGCTTCCGATGTCCTAGCTGCGATTCGATCCCAGCAGATCAGCAGCCGCAACCCTTGTCGCCTCCAACTACGTTCCTCTAAGAAAGAGACAGAGATTACGGCTGTGCCTACCAGGAAAGGGCTGTCCGAGAACACGGCAATGAACAAGGACACTATCAGTCCAGGCTCACTTGCCGCCTCCTCACTTTGCTCTCGCCAAGGCACGGGGGACTACAGGCACTTGAGACCAGGAACGGTCCCGCCTCAAGTACCTCGCACACTACTCGGTGAGGGCCCAACCGAAAGGGGGAATCGAGCGTGATACTCACCGGGACACTCCCGCTTCCGGTCCTGCTCTCCTGCACCTCCCCGACACCTGCGGATGACAAGGAACACACAGCCTCCCTCTGCACTATCCGTGAGACTAAGATGGGCACCCACAACGCTAAACTAACTACAACAGCGACCTGACCCTAACAACGCTCTAATGGTCAGCAACGCAACTAAGTCAAACAACTATGACTAGGTGTGGTGCACTAACGGAACTACTCACTAACCACTACGGGGAACACCAGCCGGTGTTCACGGACTATACCAGAGGGCGGTTCCTAACCCCCCTCACCCAGGTCTAACCAAGGAGACTGTCTCCTTACCATGGGGTCACCCACGGACCCTAAGGACCGGCTGCACCAGGCCCGGCTGAGGCTCGGTGGAACAGCACACAAACCCGCGGGCCGACTGCCGCACGGAACAGCCAATCGAACTGAACCGCCCGACTGCCTGTACTCGGGTATCGAACACGTGTCCTTACACCCGGAACCGCCAGAGAACCTGCACGGAACCGGCCTTGGGGACCCTCAACCAGAACCACGGGCCGCTCCTGGAACTGCCTCAAGGTGTGCTGCACTGCCACCGACTCACCCAGCCACCCCCGGGACCTAAGGAGTGGGAAAACTACGTATGTTCTTCCCTGACTATGTGTAAGCTGGTAACTACACTTGTCCCCACAGTACGGGTTAGTCTCCGCTCTACTGTTCCTCTCAATGTTAGTGTGCTCACCTCACACAGGACCGTGCCCTACACTCACAAGGCTCTCACGCCTCTAACACACCATCAGGGGCTCTCTGCCCAATTGCCTGCCTGTTCTGTTTCTGGGCCTTAGCCCCCTCTTTACCTCAGGGCTCTGAGCCCACTACCGTGCCCTGCTACCTAGGGGCACTAGCCCCTGCCTACTTAGGCCTTGTGGCCTCCCTAGCTATCTACTAGGGCCTTGTGCCCTTCTGAGTCTATGGGCTATCAGCCCCCTGCCAGGCCCTGTGGCCTTCCTATGGCCTCTAGGCCACTAACTAACTAAGGACTTTGTGCCCTTTTGCACCTGGGGGCTCTGAATCCCCCCTGCCTCGCTTACTAACGGGGCCTTGTGCCCATAAAAGCCTTGGGCTACTTGCCCATTTCCTAATAGGGACCTAGTGCCCAACTCCTGGGCCTTGTGCCCCTAATACATGCTGCACGGGCCTTGTGCCCGACCGTGGCCATGGGCCTAGTGCCCGACCTGATGCTGAGGCTACTTACCTGCTCCGCGCAGGAATCTCAGCTTGCCACGCCGTCTTCCTCTTCTTTCTTTGGGTCTTTCAGACCCTCCAGCCGGCGGCGCCTCTTCTCCTGTTCGGCGCTGGGTCTGTTGCTGCTCTGGAGGCGGGGGCGCTCTCAGCCCTGACAAGGACTCCCGCCGACGATCTCTGCTCTGGCGGCTTGATTGAAGTCTTCTTCCGCCGCTCCGCACGTCTGGTCTCTTCCTCCGCCGACGGACTTCTGGCAAAATGGTGCCGGCCGGCGACTTGTATAGTCGCCGGCGTGACGTCATCAGCCGGCGCCACCGGGGGCGCTGATTGGCTTGCTGCGGCGCCAATCTTTCAAACGGCTGTGCGCGAGCCACGATTGGCTCGCGTATCTGACCGCTGATTGGCCAGCGGAGAAAGGTGAGCCCTGATTGGCTCATCCTTCCTCCGCTGACAGAACCTGCAAGAAAGAACGTATACTCACCGCCGCGGGAGAGCTGGATGGGTAAGTAAGTTCTTTCTTCTTTCTTCACCCTCTTGCTGGGCACAGGGAACAGGAACATCTTCAGCCCCTCCAGGGGCGCAGCAACACTGGGCATCTTCGCCCTCTTCCCGGGCACCATCTTTACATATAACTACAAGCGCCAGCATGCCATGGCTGCCAGGGCCCACTGGCACAAGTAGTACACCTTGAAAAAATGCATACCCCCCCCCCCCCCCACACAGTGATAAATTATGTGTTCTAAATAAACTCCCCCACAACCCTCTGTAATCATTTTATTGCCCACCTAATTCCTAGGGTGCAGGTGGTCCTTTTCTTGTGGTCCACCTGTCATTTCAGGGGTCAATTAAAAAAAAAAAAAAGCCTCATTTGACGACAAGAAACCCCAACACTTACTCCCCCAGGGGTATTTGGGAAGAGCCCTAGTGCTTTCAGCAAGGTCAGCATGTGTCTTGGACCAGGGGGAGGAGTATCTGTGCTGGCCTCCACCCATACATATTAAGGTTCATAGAGCGGCCTTACTGTACATGGGCTACACTAGTCCGTCCCTTCCCTCCCTGTTCTGGATCTTTTTATGTAGATATGCGAAATAGAAAGATACGTTGAGGTCTGCAGACAGACACACTGCTCATGTGCAGTACAGAAAAGCTCATTTTGCTAGGCAATGCTCACCTAACACTGCCAAATTGTACAGGAAACGTGTTAGAACATGCTTGACTAGAGAGAGAGAGTTATTTGTCCACACAGCTGAATGCTATGAGAAAGGTCATATCAGACTGTCAGTTATGTCCAGAAAGGAGCAGGAACATCAAGGTAATAATATATATCTTTATTGATATTTCCATTTTTTTTTTTAATAGTTATCATGAAGATTGGCTGCCACAATGAAATATTTTGTACATTAGAGTGCAATCACATTGTCACAGGAAATCCCAGTGTGACATCACTTGGGATTTCATTCAGGTCGCCAAGCCTGGGCATTGCTTTGGCTAACTACAGCCGCTATCCCATGCTAAACATTATTATTTTACATCTGGTTTACATTGGATCTATTATGGTTACAAGTAGGGGAGACCTGTTTGAGTCTCTGACTCCTAAATAGGAAAGTACGGGTCTATAAAACTAAATTTGTTCCTGATATGTCATGGCTATGACTTTGTTTGATCCTCTGTTAATAGGATGCCCCACCTGGACCCTAATACACGTAGTTACGCCAATCTTGCAATGTTTCAGTATCTCTTCTTTTCTTTAATTTACTGGTTTTATTTTAAACATGTTTTCTTCTTATATTTATATATTCATGGTACCCCAAGACCATCTTGACATACAAGACTTCTAAGGTTACTGACACAGTTGGTATTTCATTATATTATTATTATTATTATTAATTTTTATTTATAGGGCGCCACAAAGTATCCGTAGCGCCGTACAAGGACAAACAATGGCACAGTACAAGGTGAAACAGCACAGTACAAGTAACAGTAAGCACTATAACTCTGGGGGCTCAGTCACAGCATGAAAGAGAGGGAGGGAGGGGAAAAGTGAGTATAGGCAGGTAACTATGGCCCAAGAGGGTGGGCACGGATGACAGGTTGAGAGTCACTGAGGGGAGTGGAGAGAAGCGAGAGGAGACAGAGGGCAGAGGGACTGAGAGGAGGTGAGCTGAGTAGCTGGAGAGCGCAGTTAAAAGTGCTGGAAACAGGAGGTAGGAGAGCCCTGCTCAAAGGAGCGAACAATCTAAAGGGAGGGGAAGACAGACAGACACATGGATGAGATGTAGAGACAGGAGAAACGGAAACGGAGTCGAGGAAGGGGGAGAAGGGAAGAAGGGATGAGAAAGAGAGGTAGCCGACCGGTGGGAGTTTAGGTATGAGACTGGAAGGCTTTAAGGAAAAGGTGGGTTTTTAATGTTCGTTTGAAAGAGGACAGATTAGGGGAAGTTTTGATGGAGCGGGGGAGCTTGTTCCAATGGAGGGGAGCGGCGCGGTAGAAGTCTTGGATACGTGCGTGAGAGGAGGTAATCAGAGGGGAAGAGAGGCGACGATCGTTGGACGATCGCAGTGAGCGGGAGGGAGTGTGAATAGAGATAAGGTTAGAGATGTAGGGAGCAGTGGAGTTGGCGAGGGCCTTGTAAGTCAGAATGAGGAGCTTGAAAAGGATTCTGTAGGGGAAGGGGAGCCAGTGAAGGGCTTGGTAGAGTGGGGATACAGAGGTGGAACGGCGAGAGAGGAAAATAAGCCTAGCAGCGGCGTTAAGTACAGATCTAAGGGGAGCGAGATAAGAGAGGGGGAGGCCGATAAGGAGAAGGTTGCAGTAGTCCAAGCGGGAGATAATCAGAGAGTGGACGAGAGATTTGGTGGCATCCTGGGAGAGGAAGGGCCGAATGCGGGCAATGTTGCGAAGCTGGAAACGGCAGGATTTGGCGAGAAAGTGAATGTGAGGGGCAAAGGAGAGAGAGGAGTCGAGGATGACACCTAGGCAGCGGAGTTGGGGAACAGGGGAGATAGATGAGTTGTCAACAGTGATGGAGAGGTCAGAGGGGAAGGAGGTACGAGAGGGAGGAAAGACAATGAATTCAGTTTTAGCAAGATTGAGTTTAAGAAATCTAGAGGACATCCAGGAGGAGATGGCAGAGAGGCATGCGGATACCCTGGAAAGAAGGGAGGGAGAGAGATCAGGAGAGGAAAGGTAGAGTTATATGACATTACTTTAATTCTTCATATCATTTAATATTACTTATAGTTTTTTTTAACTTACTTTAGAGTTTCTGGTTACCAATATTTCTGCAATATTCTTACCCATCACATTTTATTTGTTTTATTCATCTGGTATTTACCCACTTAACCCTTACATTTTTTCACACTTTTTCTATGCTGGATACTCAGATTATCTCTACACCCTTATTCATTGTTTTATACACAAAATTTTGATCCACTTGGGTAAACTCGGGAACTCTAATCACTATAATAATCTACCCCCATCCCATATATCTTATATTTTTCTAATGTTTGTTATTTTCTTTGGTTGTTGCTTTCACTATTCCTTAAAACCCTTGAAATCAGATGTCACCTTATTGTCCCTAATAGGGAGGAAAGAAGAATTAATATATATATGATATATTTGAATAGTATTATATTCTATTTTATACAAAGATTTATCATTAGTTATATATAAATATACCATATGATTCAATAAATGAATGCTTTAAAACCAAGGCAGATGTTTCTCTACTCCAGGAAACACAAGTCTATGCAGTATCTGCTATTTATATTGAAAATAAAAAATAAAATATTTATTGATATCAGTAAAAAAGACATTTCCCTTGGTCTACAGTGAGGGCCTTATGTCGAGTTGGATGCAGTTTATACTTACAATGTGAGTGTACTTTACTTTGTATTCCAGGCCACGCCTGTTAATATACGTGAGACTTGGATTAGTACATAAGATGTGTATAATCACCTTCAGTGCGGGTCTTACACCAGGGGGAAAGCTGCCACACCAGATAGGTCTCCTAGGGGCATATCTGCAGCTACTCCCCCCTCAGTATACTACATAAGGAGCATTAACAGAACCTTATTGTGCTATATCTGCTGTTGACTCCCTCCCCCGCTTTACCTGTCTAAGCGTATGCAGTCGCAAGGGGGAGAAACGTTTCAGTCTGCTCTCAAGTGTTTCACTGCACATGTGCAGTTGAAAAAAGTGTCCGACTCTCTATGACCTTCTCAGTGAGAAAACGCTGCTTCCATTGTGTCAACGTCTTATGTTATTTCAGCTATAATTGCACAAATTAATTAAAGAACCAAAGTATACAATTACTGCTCGGGAGCTTTTAACGTCTCACTGATCTGTTTGCTTTAAAATACTATTTTCCATATAGAAAGTAAATTAAATGGCTATGGACTGCCTGCTGCACATTTTTGGCTGTATAAATTGGCACCTAGTGCAAAAATAGAGATATGCAAATATGAAGGAATTATGACCTGCAGATTTCTTTGAAATCCCTTGGTGTGTGGCTCACTATGTGCAGTAGAAGATATACAGCTCTCTCTGTACCTTCTACCTATGGTCATACTATAGAGACCAGCTTTTCACTATTAATGTCCTAACACTGTGCTTTATGGAAATAGGAGCCTTGCACCTATTACTCAGTCCTGAAATATAATAATTGGATTTGTATAAGCATTTTGTGGGAGTTTCCATCCACCACTGTTCTCTCAGCATGCTGAGGAACCATCTGTGACTCTCCTATCTCATCTCCTCGGCCTGGAATCATCATCTCTTTCTTTCCTGTGTTCAGCACACCAGGCCGGCATAGAAGAAAACATCATTTATTTCTGTTACCAGAAGGGAATATAATTGTTTACTTAAAAAGCTCAAGGGGTCAGAACTGTTTAATTATTTCTGCTATCACATTCAATTAAATGTACAAACAAACCAAGCAGCATATTCAGCAATTTATGTAGATGGATATTCTGTTATGTGTATACAAAATACGAGAGATAATTATATTTAGATATGTAGGCTTTTGTTGAGGTGTTGTGCTAGTAAAAGCAAAAGCCATTATACGGCAGACGCCCCCATTGTGTCAGGCAGGTGGGTGAGTAGGTCTTTTTATGTTACTATACTCTGATATATGGAATGCAGCCAGCGGATGAGAAGTTCACAGGTAGAATTCAGTAAGAAAAGTTATGGTATCTCTTAACATAATGTGAAATAACTACTGATAACATTCACCAATATATACAGTATGCAAAAGATTGAAGAGTTTATCAGTATTAACAGCATTTGAGATGCCTTTAGGTAATATACGCAATGGTCTATTCCTAGTCTTGTGCTTTAGTAACCAGACCTTGGAATATTGATCCTATTGAATATCATCAATAAAGATATGAAAGAGGACTGGTCCAAGTACAGATCATTGGTGATTTAACATCTACTTTCCTGAATACATTCCATTTACTACAACTCCCCTGTTGTTTATCTTTTAATCAATATTGTATCCATTCAATCAACATTTGAATCCCTTCCAAAACATGCAAATGTATTTATCAGTCTTTGATGTGGGACAGTGCGAAAAGCCGTACTAACATAAGCTACGTCTATGGCTCCACCTCCATGTATTATTTTAGTTGCCCTATGAAATAAAATCAATTACATTTGTTTTACATGATCTCCCCCCCCAGTAAATCCATGCTGCCTGGTGTCTTATAAATCAATGAATTTCAGATATTCTTCCATGTGTTTATTTCCCCACTATTGATGTTAGGATCACTAGTCTGTAGTTGCAGCCTATTCTCTACTTCCACAGGACTATACCAGACCTTGGGCATCACCCTCATTATAGTGGCTGGTTAAATATTGCAGTTAATGGCATAACCAGATCCACTTTAAGCTCCTTTAGCATTTCAGGATGTGTCCCATTTGGCCCCATTGGCAGTTCTGTCAGAATCCTCTCCTTTGTAAACAGACTCACATTTTATCCATCAATATTCCTGCCACAACTTAGGTCAATTTTCTGCTTTTTCTACTGTAAATACTGAACATAAATACTTATTTAGATGACCTGCCATACCCTTGTTTCCCTCCACAGTACTTTCTCCATCCACTTAACCATTTAATAAGCGGACCCGTTACCAGAGGTGTATAAAATAAAACACCTAGCCATGCAGTCTCCATTTGCAAACATTTGTGATACAAAATGGGTCGTTCTGAAGAGCTCAATGACTACAAGCGTGGTACTGTGATAGGATGTGTGGTACTGTGATAGGTTGTGTGGTACTGTGATAGGATGTGTGGTACTGTGATAGGATGTGTGGTACTGTGATAGGATGTGTGATACGGTGATAGGATGTGTGGTACTGTGATAGGATGTGTGGTACTGTGATAGGATGTGTGGTACTGTGATAGGATGTGTGATACTGTGGTACTGTGATAGGATGTGTGATACTGTGGTACTGTGATAGGATGTGTGGTACTGTGATAGGATGTGTGGTACTGTGATAGGATGTGTGATACTGTGGTACTGTGATAGGATGTGTGGTACTGTGATAGGATGTGTGGTACTGTGGTACTGTGATAGGATGTGTGATACTCTGGTACTGCGATAAGATGTGTGATACTGTGGTACAGTGATAGGATGCGTGGTACTGTGATAGGATGTGTGGTACTGTGATAGGATGTGTGCTACTGTGGTACTGTGATAGGATGTGTGATACTGTGATAGGATGTGTGGTACTGTGATAGGATGCGTGGTACTGTGATAGGATGCGTGGTACTGTGATAAGATGCCACCTTTGTAATAAGACAGTTTGTGAAATTTCATCCCTGCTGGATACTGTTAGGAACCCCTCCAGCCAGCACAACACAACCCGGAGTCTACTCTGCCAGTCAGGTGTTCACTGGAGCCCCTGATGGTGGGGACAGACTGGGCTGCAGACTGACAGAGGGTCCTGAAGTGTGTACCGGCTGGGGAGAACCCAGGCATGAAGAGTCAGGTCCACGCAGAGGTCAAGGGCCGGCAGCAGGTATCAGTATCGATGAACAAGCTGAGGTCAGAGGTCACAGGCAAAGTAGCAGAACGGGTAAACAAGCCAAGGATCAGGGTCACAGGAAACACGGGCGAAGTCCAATACAAAGCCAGGGGTCATACACGGGAAGTCAAACGTAGATATCAGGACACAGGAACAGGAACAAAGCAGGTCAGCAGACTGGAGCACAGAAGCTATAACCGGCAATGAGGCAGCAGACCTCATTGCCTTAAATACCCAGCTGAACCAATCACAGGTTGAACACACTCCTGCAGGTTAATAGAGCAGTCACTAATAGAGCCAATCAGGGCTTGCCCCTGGCCTGCACAGTTGCAGGCTAATGCCTGTAATTGCCTCCTATAATCTGCCCATATTAATTAGCCCACAGGCTGTAGAACGCTGCGCCCAGCTTCCTCCTATTGCCGGGACGCAGCTCTGAAGCGTCTGCTGGTTGCCCCGGCAACGGCCGGGTTATGGCCAGAAATGACGTCCCGGTCGCCATGGCGACGGCCGGGACGCGGATGAGTGAGTCGCGGCGGCTGGGCACCGCCGCGGCTCGTAACAGTACCCCCCCCTTGAGGAGGGGTCGAGGGACCCCGACATCCCGGTTTTCTAGGGAATTTTTTGAAGAACTTCTTCAGTTTCTTTGGGGCATGGAGTTGTCTCCGCGGAACTCAAGATCGCTCTTCCAATCCGCGATTCCTCCATTGTACAAGGAAATGCACCTGTCCTTGAACTTTTTTAGAATCAAGGACCTTTTGAATCACAAATTTTTGTGGCCCACTGGAACCTCTCCCAGGCACACTTGAAGACTGGGCTTGACCAGGATAAAGCACTGGCTTAAATAGAGAACAATGAAAGGTGTTTGGAATTCTTAACGAGCCTGGAATTTTTAACCTAAATGCGACGGAGTTCACCTGCTTGATGATAAGAAACGGCCCGATGAACTTAGGGCCCAATTTCTTGCAAGGTTGTCTGAGCCTGATATTTTTTGTAGACAGCCAGACTTTCTGGCCAACCTTAAGGGAGCAGGGGGTACGGTGTCGGTCCGAATTTTTTTTTGCAACAAGTGAGGCTTGTTTTAAAGATGAATGTACTTTCTTCCAGACAACTCTGAGATCCCTGGCAGTGGAACGGATCTCCTGGATACCAACGGACTGGAGTGAATACAAAGAGTTAGATCTGGGGTGGAAACCATAATTGCAAAAAAACTGAGAGGTTTTGGTGGATGAGTGACAGGAGTTGTTACAGGCAAATTCTGCCCAGGGCAACAAGGAGGACCAGTTGTCATGGAATTCCGATATGTAGCATCGCAGGAACTTCTCCAAGGACTGGTTAACCCTTTCAGTCTGCCCATTTGACTGAGGGTGGTATGCAGATGATAAACTGACCTTGATTCCCAGGAGGGTACAGAATGATCTCCAGAACTGCGCTATGAACTGGGAACCCCGATCGGAGACGATGTCTGTAGGGAGTCCATGGAGGCGGAAAATGTGTTGAATGAACAAGACAGCCAAATCTCGAGCAGTAGGAAGCCTAGTGAGTGGAATGAAATGCTCCATCTTGCTGACCCGGTCTACCACAACCCAAATGGTATTGTGTCCCGCAGAGGGTGGCAGATCGACTATAAAGTCCATGGACAGATGTGTCCAAGGTTTAGCAGGGGCGGCCAACGGAACTAACTGACCTACCAGGCGAGTCCTGGGAACTTTGTTCCTGGCACAAACTTCACAGGACCGGACGTGACTCTTGACGTCAGCAGACAGAGACGGCCACCATACAGTACGGGAAAGGATTTCCAGTGTTTTGTAGACTCCAGGATGCCCAGCAGTCCGACTGTTGTGTGCCTCAGCAAGGACTGTCTTCCTTAGATGAACTGGGACAAACAAACATCCTACCGGAGTGTTATCAGGAGCCAACCTCTGGAACCTTTGTAAGGTACAGCTCAAATCTTGAGTTAATCCGGCATGAATCATAGACACAGGAACAATAGGCTCTGGGCAGGTGACCGGAGCATGATGTGCCAGGAAACTTCTAGACAGGACGTCCGCTTGAGTATTTTTGGAACCAGGACGATAGGTGATAATAAAGTTGAACCGAGTGAAGAACAGCGACCACCGGGCCTGTCGAGGGTTCAGACGTTTGGCTGACTGTATATACTGTAAGTTCTTATGATCCGTTATAACGGAGATCTGGTGTGCAGCGCCTTCCAACCAGTGTCGCCATTCCTCAAAGGCCCATTTAATTGCCAGCAATTCTCGGTTTCCCACGTCATAGTTGGTTTCCGCTGATGAGATCTGACGGGAAAAAAAGGCACATGGATGTAAGCGGTGGGTCTGGGGGTCTTTTTGTGACAAGACGGCCCCAGCACCGACGTCAGAAGCATCTACCTCAAGAACAAACGGTACCCTAGGATCCGGATGTCTGAGAACCTGAGCAGACTCAAAAGCTTTCTTCAGGGTTTTGAATGCATTTATTGCCTGTTGTGACCAAACAGTTGGATCACCTCCTTTGCGGGTCAAGGTGACGATAGGAGCCACGATATCAGCAAAGCCGCCAATAAACCTCCTGTAGTAATTGGCGAATCCCAGGAATCTCTGGACCGCCTTGAGGTTATTCGGTTGTATCCAATCCAGAATTGCTTGGACCTTGGTTGGGTCCATGGAGAAACCTTCTGAGGAGATTAGATAACCGAGGAAGGATACCTTCTGGACCTCGAACTCGCATTTCTCGAGTTTAGCGTAGAGGTGATGTTCCCGTAATTTCTGTAGGATTTGTCTGACTGACCCTGGTGCACAGACAACGATTTTGACTATATGAGGATGTCATCTAAGTAGACAACAACAAAGTGTCCCAGGAACTCACGTAACACCTCATTAATCAAATCCTGAAATACGGCAGGAGCATTACTAAGGCCAATCGGCATGACCAGATATTCGTAATGGCCCGAGAGCGTGTTGAAAGCCGTCTTCCACTCATCACCTGCTCTAATACGTATGAGATTATAGGCCCCACGAAGATCAATTTTTGTGAAGATAGTGGCTCCTCTTAATTGATCAAAAAGAACGGAGATGAGGGGAAGGGGGTAGGTGTTCTTAACCGTAATAAGGTTCAGCCCTCGATAATCGATACAGGGTCTGAGTCCACCGTCCTTCTTGGGTACAAAGAAACACCCTGCTCCTACTGGGGACTTGGATGGCCTGATGAAGCCCTTCTCCAAGTTTTCGTCAATATACTCCTGCAAGGATTTGGTCTCTGGACCGGAGAGAGGATACAAGCGTCCCTTGGGTAATTTAGAGCCCGGAATGAGCTCAATGGCACAGTCGAAATTGCGGTGCGGTGGTAGTGTGTCAGCAGCCTTTTTGGAGAAAACATCCCAGTAGTCATGATACTGGGAAGGGAGCTGCTCCGGAATAGACTGAATAATACGTAGAGGTAGTGTCAAGCAAGACTGTGTACAATGGGGGCTCCACTGGACAATTTCTCCTTTTGCCCAATCCATGACGGGGTTATGGCAGGATAGCCAAGGGTGGCCCAGAATTAAAGGAACCGACGGACATTCGATAAGACGTAAGACTATGGATTCCGAATGGAGAGCGCCAATGTTCAACTGTAGTGGTGGGGTCTCCCAAGTAATCTTGCCGCCTGGCAACGGACTACCATCTAAGCCACATACCGTAATGGCAGATTGGAGTTTAATCCGCGGAATCCCAGCAGAGCGGGCAAACTCGATGTCAAGGAAGTTGCCAGCAGCTCCACTGTCAATGAAGGCTGATAGTTTCGTAGAACGAGCACTGAACGTGAGCTGTGCAGGGACCAATAGTGCATTTTTCGGGGAAACGATCTGCAGACCTAAGTGAACTTTCTCCTCGTTCCCAAGGCATGCTTGTCCCGACTTGTTTGGGCAAGAACGGGAGAAATGGCCCCCTGTGCCACAATACAAACATAAGCCTTGTGACCATCTCCTGTCTCTTTCTTCAGAGGAAAGACGATATGCTCCCAATTGCATTGGTACCTCACCAACCTGGGAGATAGGAACGAAGGCGGATGGAGGTGATGCTGTTTCCTTTTCAGTTCTCCGCTCCTTATATCTCCTGTCTATTTTAATGGAGAGGTGCATCAGATCCTCCAAAGAGCTAGGAGACGGGTATTGCACCAAAGAATCTTTAATCTGTTCGGATAGGCCGACACGGAACTGACTACGTAAGGCAGGGTCGTTCCATCCACTATCAGGTGACCATCTACGGAATTCAGCGCAATATTCTTCTGCCGACCGTCGGCCTTGTTTCAAAGACCGTAGATGAGCTTCCGCGGAGGCCACTCGATCCGGGTCATCATACAGTAGACCCAATGCCTCAAAGAAGGAGTCTACGGACTGCGTGGCAGGACTGGTCTGTGGCAAAGAAAACGCCCAGGACTGGGGGTCACCCTGTAGAAGGGAAATAGTAATCCCAACTCTTTGCTGCTCTGAACCGGAGGAGCGGGGTCTCATCCGAAAATAGAGCTTGCAGCTCTCCCTGAAGTTCCGAAACAGGGTTCTATTTCCGGAGAACCGATCCGGTAAATTCGTTTTGGGCTCACAGATGGGATCTAGAGTAGGTTGTGAAGCTTTTGTGGCTTCTTCTTGAACAGACATACGCTCAGCCAATCCCTGCATCCTCTGATACAAGGACTCAACATGGCCTGCTAGGGTTTGTGCCGGAGACAGTGTGGATCCACTTGCATCCATTCTAACCTTGTCTCCGTGAGTGGGCCGGTTATAATGTTAGGAACCCCTCCAGCCTGCACAACACAACCTGGAGTCTACTCTGCTAGTCAGGTGTTCACTGGAGCCCCTGATGGTGGGGACAGACTGGGCTGCAGACTGACAGAGGGTCGTGAAGTGTGTACCGGCTGGGGAGAACCCAGGCATGAAGAGTCAGGTCCACGCAGAGGTCAAGGGCCGGCAGCAGGTATCAGTATCGATGAACAAGCTGAGGTCAGAGGTCACAGGCAAAGTAGCAGAACGGGTAAACAAGCCAAGGATCAGGGTCACAAGAAACACGGGCGAAGTCCAATACAAAGCCAGGGGTCATACACGGGAAGTCAAACGTAGATATCAGGACACAGGAACAGGAACAAAGCAGGTCAGCAGACTGGAGCACAGAAGCTATAACCGGCAATGAGGCAGCAGACCTCATTGCCTTAAATACCCAGCTGAACCAATCACAGGTTGAACACACTCCTGCAGGTTAATAGAGCAGTCACTAATAGAGCCAATCAGGGCTTGTCCCTGGCCTGCACAGTTGCAGGCTAATGCCTGTAATTGCCTCCTATAATCTGCCCATATTAATTAGCCCACAGGCTGTATAACGCTGCGCCCGGCTTCCTCCTATTGCCGGGACGCAGCTCTGAAGCATCTGCTGGTTGCCCCGGCAACGGCCGGGTTATGGCCGGAAATGACGTCCCGGTCGCCATGGCGACGGCCGGGACGCGGATGAGTGAGTCGCGGCGGCTGGGCACCGCCGTGGCTCGTAACAGATACTCCACGGTCAACTGTAAGTGATATTATTAAGTGGAAGCGTTTTGGAACAACAGCAACTCAGACACGAAGCGGAAGACAACATAAAATCACAGAGCAGGGTCAATGACTGCTAAAGCGCATGGTGCGTAAAAAGTTGCCAATGCTCTGATGAGTCCATTGTTGAAGAGTTCTGAAGTTCCACTGGCATTAATGTAAGCACAATAACTGTGGTGGGAGATTAATGGAATGGGTTTTCATGGCCGAGCAGCTGCATGCAAGCCTCATATCACCAAGACCAATGCCAAGCGTCGAATGGAGTGGTGTAAAGCACACCAACACTGGAATGTGGAGCAGTGGAAACGTGTTCTTTGAAGTGTTCTGACTGGCAGTCACATGGGCGAGTCTGGGTTTGGGCTAGACCTCTTATTTCCAGTGAAAAGTAATCTTAATTCTTCAGCATACTAAGTAATTTTTTTGATGAGTTCGGTGTGGAAGAACTTGACTGTCCCGCACAGAGCCCTGACCTCAACCCCATCGAACACCTTTTGGATGAACTAGAACGGAGATTGCGAGCCAGGCTTTCTAGTCCAACATCAGTTTCTGACCTCATAAATGCTCTACAGAATGGATGGGGACAAATTCCCACAAAAACACTCCAACATCTTGTGGAAAGCCTTCCAAGAAGAGTGGAAGCTGTTATCCCTGCAAAAGGGGGACCAACTCCATATTACAGTATATGTATTTGAGAGTCCGAATACTTTTGTCCATATAGTGTGCGTGTATGTATGCATGAATGCATGTATGTATGTATTTATATCTAAGTGTATAAATATATATACACACACACACTATATGGACAAAAGTATTTGGACGTGTGTGTATGTGTATATATATATATATATATATATGATACCCAATAGTTATAAGCTGTAAAGCGCTTAGAGAGTGCAAATGTAAAACGTGAACAAGTGATTAAATTGATACTTAAATACAGTAGGCAGCTCCCCAGTCATGCAACACCTGTCTGCAGGTGTGATGCCTATTAGAAAAAATACAAAAGACAGGGGGCGCCACACATAGTGCAATTAAAAGTGATACACAGTGATATTCTTCCAAAGATATATATGGTTCCCGTACCAGATGTTCAGATATAAATGCCAATATATGTATAAGGAAATCCCTCTGATGGCACCACAAGTAGAAACTGGCAATCAGGGTGATCATGGATGGCAAATGTCCCCTCCTGACATGGGGCAAGGTGAATAACTGCAAACTCAAAAACAAGCCACAATGGTGTAATACCGTCAGTGAACCACACCTGGATACTTTACCAAAATCATGAATTTAATCACACGATATTTCACACTGCAGGCTCTAAAAATAAATGCCCGTACATGAAACATATAATAAAACAGCTTATCTGTCCTATGGACACTCGCAGATGATGGAAGGTACCAGCCGGCGACAATCCAGATATCCAGAAGATAATCACAAGACTTTTTCAAGGAGTCATAGTGGAACAGATAACAGCCAGCTCTTAAATACTCAAATCCTCTCAGTATGGAGCCAAATATATATATATATATGCATGTATGTGTATATATATATACATATATATGCATGTATGTATATATATATGCATGTATGTATGTCTACATATATATATATATATATATATATATATATATATATATATATATATGCATGTATGTATATATATATATATATATGCATGTATGTATATATATATATATGCATGTATGTATATATATATATATATATATATATGCATGTATGCATATATATATATATATATATATATATATAGATATGCATGTATGCATATATATATACATATATATATATATGCATGTATGTATATATATATATATATATATATATATATATATACATATATATATATGCATGTATGTATATATATATATATATATATATATATATATATATATGCATGTATGTGTATATATATGCATGTATGTGTATATATATGCATGTATGTATATATATATGCATGTATGTATATATATATATATATGCATGTATGTATATATATATATATGTATATATATATATATATATATGTATATGTGTGTGTGTATATATGTATATATGTATATATATATATATATATATATATATGTGTGTGTGTGTATATATGTATATATATATATATATATATATATATTTATGTGTGTGTGTATATATATATA